>NDFZ01005142.1:180831-349846 GCA_002192655.3 Mamestra configurata
TTGGGATAGTTAAAGTACGATATATCTTTATTTTTTCTAGTATTATTCATACACACAGTACAATAAACAACCATTATTAACAATAAAATACCACGTTTTACATTAAAATATCCAAACTTGCAACTAACAAAACAAACAACGTGCGTCGCACTGACCCTGAGATTGTCAACTGGCTCTGCAAGCGTAAACCGGTTTTTTCCAGTCTCGCTGCGTACGCGACAAGCGGCCAGTGGTCACACACACATGCCCCGCGTGCTTGTAGTAGTGCAATCGATTCGCGCGGTTGTTTGAAGCTTTGTCTCTGTTCCGTTTATCTACTCATGTGACCATGAGGTGGAAAGGTAGGTATCAACATCTCAACCAGCAAGCCGCATCTGCTCTACTATTAAGCTGAGCAGCTGCGGTGATCAAATCAATATGAACCGGCTTTCGATGATCACAAAAAGTGCCTATTTTTGGAAATCTGAAAGTGGGCCACTCTCCACTGGGCCGACAATATATATATATACCTATATCTGAAAGTTTTCATATATATTTCGGTATTCTTTCAACAAGCAGCACCTTTTGAGCTATCAACTTTTCGGCATCAATATAATATGATTGCCCAAAAACCGTGTCATTTCCCCCTCTATGATTTCTCACGGACCGCATTGACATTGTCTATATAGACCAGATCCGGGGCTGCTTAGATTTCATGCGGTATAACGCTTGAATGAAAAGAAATAAAAAGAGTTTATGTGCGCCAAGTAAGGCTCATATCATAAAACATTAACAAAATTAGCGGCTTATACAGTTTGTGAAAATATGCGTCACAGCCGCGCTAAAACGGCTTTTTCGCTGGAATGCGGATTTAAAAAAGAAACGTTCGTGATATACAACTGTATTGCGAGCCGAAAAGGGCCACGATAGAACCCTGTTTTCTATAATAAGGGTGTTGAAAAGTATTTTTTTCTTTCTTTCTAGAGCAAGATTCTAGAAATAAGGAAAAACATTATTTTCACATTCTCGCATTAAAATAATATTTTATTTCCATTATGCTCGAAAGCCTTTAACTAAAATTATTTATCTTTATTTATATCTGATGCCAAAATTATCTTCAGCGTACGATAAACTTTTATGATATGACGTTTGTATGGATAGTTAATTATACAAAATGTCAATTGCGTGATAACTCATTTCACACCATGTCGTGATGGGGTCTGATGCTTTCAATATACAATCTTGATTGAATTATGCGGAATAATTGATTATAATCATGTTTACATCTTCGTTTGACTGTAACGAGATAATTTTGCCTGCCGGTGATGACGTGCATATTAAATCACTATGCTTGGCTGAGGCGAAATTGACGCTGGTTATAGAGCTGAGAGTGCAATAATAAATCCTCACTATTATCAAGCGACGTTTTTAACTCACTTAAACACAAACATGATATTTTTAACCGACTTCCAAAAAAGGAGGAGGTTCTCAATTCGGTGGGTTTTTTTTTAAATATGTACCCCGATTACGCTGATTGCTTATTTGGATGGTGTAATTACGTCGTCCAAGTAAGCAAAATGATGTCTGGTAATTGTCGGGTATCACAACTAAAAAGTAAAAAAAAAACTTTTTACAAAATAATATAATCGACTTCTAAAAAAAAAAACAGTACAAAGTCTAATAAGTAATAACTTTAATCGGTCAAAAAAGTCGGTGTCAAAAACGAAAAAACCAGATAGATAAGTACCTATAATAAGATGAATTGGGGTAAGCCGCGTACTAATCCGACCGGGTAAATACATGGAAATGAAAAAAATTGCGTGTGAAATACCAAATGAATAAATTGTGATAGCGGTGCAATGAGAGCCAATTTTCGAATAAGTGTGTTGAAAAATAGTAATTTTAACACTTTTGTTGATAGTTTCACAAATAAGGATCTGCTTAGATATACGGATCACACTGTTTGAGTAGATGATGTCGATGGGGTAATGAAACCGAAAATGTATTTACTTGTGCACATATTTGAATAAAATATGTCATGTCTGATCAGACATGACATATTTTATTTGCTGTCTGAACGTTAATAGTTTACTTTTAAATTAGTAGACCAGACTAGAGATGCAAAATATCTTGAATATCTATAGCTATTTACCTACTAACCATGATGAAGTCTGCTATAAATTATTTACATTAGATTTATTGTTCAATAACTTGACATTACTTTATTTTTTTTCCATTTAAGATTCAAGTTTATTTACATTTAACGAACTATAATATGTACATGTAACAACTAAATATAAAACTAGACTAATAATCGCGAAATTATGTACAAACGCGTATAAAAACAAAAAATTATTGGGCATCAAAACATTCATCCACATCCTGTCAGTGGCAAAAGTGCCCAGAACACTGGCAGAATTGCCACGTTGAATGGCAATGCTGATTCTTTGGCCGAAGAAAAGCCCAGCCCTCTGGCCACGTGAACAGTCGACGAGTTGTTTGCTGATCTCCTGAAATACTCGGTGAGCACTCGGACCCCATGGGCCTAATGTTTCAACCCCAAACGGCTCAAATATATAGCTCCCAATAAGGTAATATTTGTGCCGTTTGAGATTTTCTGCACCTGCAGCAGCCGTCGTTTACTTTAATGCTCTTCCTTGGCAAGTTTTCATACTTGAGTTTGACAAGTTCAATTCAAATTCTCAATTAAAAAACAGGCAAAAGTCACATGTATTAGCTTGTATTTTATTAACCATATAGATTTATTATTAGACCAAGTCAAGGGCTCATTGGTGTCTTTAACAAATGTTGATGCCAAGATGTCGAAGCTCTGCAAGCTGTCGTTTTATCTAGATAGATTGTCAGCAGCGTTGTTATGATATTTCCAACTAGTATATATTTAGCAATAAAACTGCTTGTAATTCATACATCGTCGTATTAGTACGACTGTTTTGTGGTTGCAGAATTTATATGGGTTCATTAAATCTGCCATCGTTGCTAAAAGCTATAGCTTAGATAACACTATTTGGTACTTTACATAACATGTATTCTTAAACCAGTTTTGTTAGAGAAGAAAGAATACCACAAACGTGCTGTCCATACGACTTTTTTCCATATAGTTTTTATTGCCAAATATGAATTCACATGAATAAGACAAACGATTTATGAACTGCTATTATTAGGTACTGAAACGCAGTAAATAAAAACCAGGCATTTTCGTTATAAATCTTGTTTATTCCCAAGTCAACTAATCGACAATGGCTGGCTGGCTATGGCAGGTGAACACTTTCCCGCTCTTTTTGACTGGCTTGGCATGGCTGTAGTAAGTGTTGGCATGGCTACAGGAAAGTGTCACGTTGGCTGGCATGGCATTGGCGGCTGCATACTGGCTGACATTACAGTACACACAGTTTTAGCGGAATTTTGATAGAAATACTCGATTTTGTTCTAGGGGCTACCAAAGAATTCAAGAGTTCGTATTTTTTTTAATACTGTTTCAGACAATTTGTTACCTAATGCTTGGCCTGAAACAGTTTCTGCAATACGTTGCATGCTTCCATGTTAAGCTGACCTTCTTAGAAAAGGCTCAGATGATGTATCATTTAGTCTTTGGCTTCTAGATCACGTCTACGCTGGGTCAGGGTGATTACCCTGAAAGAGCATCGTCACGTTTGTATCCCATGTTTTATTTGTAGGAAAACCTTTGGCATATTATTGAGTGTATATGGAAATAGGAAACAGAACACAAGGTGCTAAGATGTTCGAGACTTGCTTGGCCAAATAATAATGCGTTCTGAATTGATAAAAAAATGTTCGGAACCCATTGCACGCGAGTCTAAAATAAAAGTTGTTATCAAACAACTACATTCGTCAAATATTCACTTGTTTACTTACATTTTCTAACTATTGAAATGCGAATTTGATTTTTAACCTACTTCCAAAAAAGAAGGAGATTTGTTACCTCATAACTCCGTTATTTATGAACCAATTTTTTTTTATTATGTGAAAGAGGAAAGGTTCAAAAGTTTAGTTTTTATCAAAATAGCTGGAAAACATATGTCATCCAAGTAAATGAAATTGCTTATTTTGGTTTCCTGTGACCTTCCAGTACTTAGTGTTGTTAGGTGTGGGATACCACTAAAAAAAGAAAATAAAAATATTTTACTAAAAACAACCGACTTCCAAATAAAAAAAGAAAACTAGGTACAAATAATAAAATAACTTTAATTTCGGAAGTCGGTGTTCAATAACGAAGAAACAACCAAAGACTTCCGAAATTAAAGTTATTAATTAATATTTGGAAGTCGGTTGTATTTTTTTGTAAAATAAAAATTGTAGTGTAATTACTCTTTCTCCTCGTGTACAATGAAAAACGACGTAGTACTCATAGATTTTCATGAAGTGCTTGTAAAGTATAGTAATTAAGTGCTATTGTTGTGCCTCGGTTACATAAGCAGTGTTAGATATTTATTTATTCTGTGGATCACTGCTACTGTGTCCTAGACTTCTAGTCTAGACCAGGGCTAGCGCAACGTGACCGACATTTGGGGGCACATAAGAACAGAAGTTTTAGGTGTTTCTGTTTGAAAATATCGCTGCCAACTCAAGAAGCGACTTTAGCGAAGTGTATTTTAAGTTGAATTTTATGTGACCTTTATATTCATATCAGCCATTGCCGTCCACTGCTAAACGTAAGCACCTTTATATTAAGAAGGCCCTAACAAGTATGGGTCAAATAGACCTAAAGTTTGATAATTATCTCGAATTCTTGATTAAAATATAGTAGTTCACAGTTCTGTATTTTTCTCGGAAATTGGTGGTAGGTACGTAACTGCCGCATTTCTTTTCCGAGATTTTTTGGCTCGCTAGTGTAACAAGGTTCGCCATCCCTGGTCTAGACAACGCGCGGTGGCGGCTGCCAAGGACAAAGCTTAGTCACTGGTATTGTACTTACTTACTGAACTAAATGAGATAATATAAAATAACGTCACGTTCTATTCTCCGAAGGGTTGAAAGGGCAGAGGTTTTTTGTTTTGTTTTTTATACATACACTATCTACATATACTATCCGACCCGTGAATCGATCCCAGGACTTCATTCTCGCTTCAGCGCTTGAGACTACTATACAAACGAGGCACTGACATGAGATTTACTAACTATCGTTAACCCATATCCGTTGTGTTGTATCCCATGGTTTCTTGATAAATGATATGGAATCATCATCTTTCTACCCTTATCCCATCTTACTTGGGGTCGGCGCAACACGTTTTTTTCTTCCATTCTGTCCTGTCAACCGTCACGCTATCACTAACTCCCCTTTCTTTCATATCATTGATAAATGATATTGAATGCCTAAGTTTAAATAGATGTTTTGATTTACGGCCGGTCTCAATAGCGTAGGTACCTTTAACCGACTGTCAAATTAGCTAACAACAGTAGCTGAAAAGTCATGTTTGCCTTTCAAAGGCTGTTTGTGTATGTGAATTTGTATGTATGTAAACGCACCCACGATACAGGAGAAATTCCAAGTGTGAGCCACGTTTAAAAAAAAGCATGACGTTACTATTGGTAGCTGATTTGACAGTTATAGTACCGGCCTTATAGTACCTGCCCTAAGTAGTTATCGGGACAAACTGGACATACTGTACGCACTGGTTGCCTCTTACGAATATTAGTACCTATTGCCATGTTCAATATTTACGAAAACTTTAGTTGGGGCATTGGTGACACGGTTTTGGTGGCACGAAGGTTGAGGAGATCGTGGAGTATGTTACCCTTAGGTAGTGAGTATGTTACTCTACCCTTGAGGTCCAGCTGGTCTTCGCTCGACGAAGACCAGCTGGACCTCAAGGGTCGACAAGTTGGAGTCACGCCATAACACGAATTTCAAATCGTTCGTGGTGCGAGTTCCGACTCATCATATTGGTACATTCCTCAAGGAACTGTTTTGGCCAAAGGGTGTCGTATATCGGCGATGCTGCGGAAGGCTACGTGACACCACGCAGCGCAACACGACGCCGTCAATTCGTGTAAAATAGTGTTTTCATATTTTTGTGGTTTTTATACATATATATTTATGAGTCTTTGTTACCTAAAATAAATGATATATTATATATTATTATTATATTGGTTCAACACCGTTGACAGTTTCTCAAAACCCACAATCCACGGTGGATGATAGAATAGAAGAGTGTCAGAGTGATTGAGTAGGTAAGCAAGAGGAGCGTGACTTCCTGACCGTGAAACAGGTACCAGATGAAGTAATGTCACTTGGCCGTGTCTATCCATCAACGTGCTTAACGATGAGTCTGTTTGTTTTCCTTACAATCTCCTTAAAACAAATTATTATGTGAGTTGATTTTTTAACTGTGTACAGTCAGCATCAAACGTAGGTACTACACATTTAATGTGACCTAAGCAACTTCAACAAACAACAACATTTTTTTTTTTCAATTTTTATTGAGAACCAACATTGTCAAATATTTTGTAGAAAACTGAAAGTTGCCGTCACAAACCAACTATCAATGGTTTTATAGACATATAGTAGCTTTAGCCTCTGTCTTCCCTCGAGTTAATCGCAGGGAGTTCCCAGGGACCCTTCTATCTCTGTACCAAAACTCATTTAAATTTGTCAGTGATATAGGCGTTTAAGCGAAACAAACACACAAACAAACTACACACAACCAAACACCTCAAGATATAGGCTCTACTTTGGGGCACACCGTCCACAAAATACCGTTATTGTGTGTGTGGTATATATAGTTACATATATTATGATATTGTGAATATCATTGTTATATAAATGAGCTTACAACTATTACATATAGTTGTAAGCTCATTTATATAACAATGAACGAATAAACTTTATTATTATTCTTAAACTCACTTTCGCATTAATAATATTAAGTTAGGAAGTTTGAATTTGATAGATCATTTTTAAGACAATATTGAAACAGTTTTGCAAATATGATATTGGTTTGCTTACGAGAGTAGAATTATTTGAATACATGGTGTACTCCTGTTGTACATGTGTTGTTGACTGTACCTACAGGTAAATCCCACTTAATTTAGACAGGTAAAACTTGTAGATACCATTGATTAGTTTATTCTTGAAGGATCATTCAATACGTTACGTTACACTTCCTCATTTGTCATGCAAATGTAAATAGAATATTAATAAGTAAGGTAGCCTAACTATCGTTATCCTTGAAGTTCGGTCAATGTTAGAATTACAATATCTATAGCCCTTTCAAGGTGCAATAACTGAAGCCAGCATGGCGCAATAAAAGGTATCGAAGTCACCGGATAATTGCAAACTACGCAAGATTACAAAATATCTTGAGAGATTGTAAACTCTCGATAAATTGTCAAATGAACATTTGTTCTGCAATTATACGAATCAAAATCTTCTATTATATGATAGCTGGCCAGAGAGCTGATTGGTCGCCATTTTATGTTAGTCCACAATTTCTCGGAATGACTTCGAGAGATTATAGACTACCTATCAAATTTTGATACGTAAAAAAGTTTACAAACTTTTAAGATATTTTGTAATATTAAGGAGTTCTGCCATTTTCCGGTGACATCGAAATTTAGGTATAGAAAGGTTTTTAACTTTTAATTTCGAACTGGGAAATACCTTTTCCAACCATCAGTGTGAACATAATTTATTATCACGAATCCTGTTAAAAGCTTTACATATAAAAGGTTTGATTATGATTTATATCTATATGATTTAATATTACATAAACGTTTAAAATTTGCTTCTTTTGCCTACCTCATTCTGGAGATCTGCCCTTATTGTTGGTTTAAATTGGCAATTAGCACTGAGTTGGGAACAAAGCTGGTTAAACACCAGGTTTTCTAGTTTTAACTCGATTATAGGATTGAACACCTGTGCTCCAAATAAAAACTCCAAACTCCAAGCTCCAAAAGCGACATCCAAATAAAAACCACTACAAAGTATAAAATAACTTAATTCGCAAGTTGGCGTTTCTCGAGTGGTTGGTTTTGTTGGTGTTCTTCGTTTAATGACACTGAATTCCAAAATTAAAGTTATTTTGTACGTAGTGGTTTTTATTTGGAAGTGGGTTGTATTTTTTTTTCGTTTTTTATTGCTACCCCTCAAAAATATCCTATTTAGCTGTCTGTCTCCGAAGTTCTTACGAAATTTAAATGGGACTATTTGGGAATAAACTTCTTTGGAAAAAAGATCTAGAAGAATTTTGTAAATCCGTCTAAATATGACGGAATTGCCCGAACATACATAAAAAAAAATATATATCAACATCCAAATAGATTACCTCCTCCTTTTTGAAGTCGGTTAATAAATTTGCCATAGAAGAAAGAATACATTAATTTCGTATTGGCAGATGACAGTAAAAACGTTGGAGCATTTTAATGATAGCCGAATGACGTCAATCAAATGTGCTGCGGATTTACGTGTTGATCATCATTGTAATAAACAGGTGTACAAACTTTTGTTTTTAATAATTTTTCAACAAATACGGTGAAAACAACAAGTAACTTTGCGGTAAGAAATAAATACCTAATATGGGTTTCGCGGATGTTTTTAGCAAAACGTATAGGGATTTTCTTTTATACCAATGGAAAAAATAATTGTAAATCGATTATTATATATATGACTAAGAAATTGTATCGTCAACGGTTCTTGGCAAGCAAAAAATAAGAATTGTGTTACATACTAGTGTAAAGACGGAAAAATACACGATTGTTATAGTAATAACAGATTACGCGCCTATTGCATTAATTATATTAAAATAGATGATTACTTAGACGTTGGTATGTTACACAGATCGAAACAAAGCAACGAAAGAATGTAGAGACATTAACATACCGGGAGCTTATTCTGTTTGTCGTGACAGAGATGGCGTCGTGGTCTGCATCTCCAATGAACCCGGTGCCAGCAAGGTCTGTGGTAGTCCGGCGTGGTCCGAAGCACATTGTTCACCAGTCCGTGGGGACACAACTCGAGAATATGCGTCCAGCGTCACGTCCACAAGCGGTTTCTTTTTCGATCACGTATCGTCGAACTATCAAGTGTATTCCGTAATAGTTTGATAAGCATTTCATAATGATGATTAAATATAAGTTATAAATAGCCGTTCCATTGTTTAGATTTTTGTCAGCTTTGAATTTGTTCAGTTGGTTGGATTGGGCTAATGGCAGTTTACTCTGTGTACCGTAAACTTAAGCGTGTTGACAAGTAGAAAATACAGGGAGTTGCTGACAGGTGATGCTGGGATACCCTACTCACAGCATTTTTGTTTCTTGAAATTGCCATTATAATTTCAAATCATCGTCATCATCATTGCCATTCATTGCTGAGTTCAGGAATTACCATCTCTTTTATGCCATACTTCCCCGGTCTGTGCGAGTAGGTATTATCCAGGCCATCCGACAGTATGTCTGTTTGTTTGCAGATGCTCCTCCTTACAGTTTGTCGAGAACCATGTCGTTAGGGCCACTAATTAATGTTTCAGTTGATATAAAATAAGAAGAAGCATTTTCCAAAATTCCAAATCCGACTGGTAATTCCAGAGATTAGCGCGTTCAAACAAACAAACAAACTCTTCAGCTTTACTATAGTAGTATCTATAGATTATTTATCGCGTAAGGCAGTCATTCAATGAGAAAATATCCTATCTAAGGAATTAATAACTTACCTAAGGTTCGACTTGAATTCAGAGGCTTGACAAAAGCTTGGGCCCTATTCATTGTTTGTTTTTTATAAAAAAAATTGTCAAACATGCCTTGATATTTTAGCATGTAGGCAACTGGTAGATAAGTATGAAGGCAACTGAATTTTAAGATAGTTATCCCCAAGCCACGGAGCTGAAGTTTTGCAAATACATAGGTAGGTACGTTACAATTACAGTCTGTAAACTGTTACAAAAATAAAATGTGTTTAGCTTCAATATGAACAAACGTTTTTTTATATAATTTCTAAAGCAAAATATAATAAAAAAAAGAAAACCGGACGTTCTGCAAATCGGACCTTTTGCTAATTAACCATTCTGCACCAAGACATTCTGATCAAGTATACACATCAGAAAGAAAGTATTAGTCCCAATCCATTTTTTTTCTAAAAGATAAATTGCCTACCATTTATTACTACCATATAATAAATGCCTAAGAAAATAACTACCAATAAAATACCATGTAATAAATGCCTAAGAAAAAACCTACCATACATAACATACATACCTATGCCTTTTGTGACACGATTAGATTTTATTGGACCTTTTAAATTTCTGCGTAAATTTGGGTTTTTTACCCTTCAGCCATTGACGTCAAATAACAGCATTTGAAAAGTTAAAATTAGAATATAAAACTTTCTTGTTATTCAAGTCTTGTTTTTTACCCAAACGGTTATTTTTAGGTTCGAGCTTGGTGTAAAGACGTTGAAGGTCACAAAAATGAGCAAAAAATTTTAAAATTAGGTCCCTGTTAGTTGCTATTTTGGTAACTTTGCTTTAAAAAAAGTCTTAGCAGCATTGATTCAGTAAAAAGAACTGACTTTTCCTCAAAGTTCCGCTTTTTATAAAGTTTTGCTAGCGTTCTTTAACTGGACTTTTTTGTCTATTGTAAAACGAATCCTTCGTCATAAAAAACTTCCAGAGGTTACCTTCTAAAAATAAACGGCTTTCTGCTTCTCTGTTTTTTGCTTTTGACAGAGCGGTGGTGGTCACGTCGAGGCGTCCACGTGGGGGGTACAGACAGACACAGCTCTCCTCGCGATCCCCCGCCATCACTCCCTGTTTGCTCTACTATCTCTGTTTCCTTACCATCTGTTTTGTTACCACTTTATAATATTATATAGTTTGGATTTATAAATCTCGTCCGATCACCATGTATGGCAAGCCTATAACTTGAGACTAAAAATGTCAACTACATTTTTAGATAAGTCTTACAGTCCAGGCTGCTTGTCTATGGAATGCATTGCCAGCATCAATTAAACGTGCACAATCACTACCTGTTTTTTGAACTACTCGTCACTGATTCCTTTCTCGTTGCAATTTTAATAATTATAACATAATATCTTACTTATATATTTAATGTGTCTTCATTATCATATCAGCCGAAAGACGTCCACTGCTGGACATAGGCCTCAAGTGTAACCACAACAATTTATATTTGCATCAAGAGTAACCCTGTTTCGTGTACAGACTATCTCTATCCATTCCAGGTTGGCTGGAAGAGATCGCGGATTGCGATAAGCCAATCGTATGTTTTTTTTAGTTTGAGATTTTCCGTATGTAGTTTAAATTTGGTGTACAAAAAAGTATATATAAAAAAAATAATAAATCAAGTAGGCCGTCCAGCTCCTGCTGCAAGTCTGCGATGTCATCTGCTTATTTCAATTGTGAAATGTACCACTCGCTTTTTTGTCCAAACCACGTCCATCTCGTTGCCTCTAAAACAGTCTGTCCACTGAACAAGTCTCAATAAAGTCGAAAGCCTGTTTACCGTCAGCAATGAAATTGAGTTGGAACTTCTTCAATTGTATTAGAACTTTCGAACACAATTAACGAAGTTAATGCAATGATCAATGTTTTGAAAACTGTCCAAAACAAAATAGCGGCTTTTAAGCTGCAAACCTTGGCCTTTCATCGAATCATGAATACATCCGATTTGGCCTCCTTAAATTAAAACACGAATAATTGTATTATTTGTCTACTTAGAATATTTATTTTCTTAGGTATAAAGTACAGATATTTTTAATTATTTGCGTGCGTCGATTTTTGAACTTTCTTATGCAATATTTTACAACAACATAATATCCCTATAAAATAGCTTTACTTTTTTAAGGTTGGGAGTTCATCAAACGACTCCTTCTGACTCTTAATGAGTGTCAGGATCTTACTGACTAAAACCCATCCGTGTTCCTTTGGGTTCCATGGTCGCGGTAACTCTTTCGAACTATTTCCGCAACCCTGGCAAAGAAACGATCACTGTGACGAACTCAAATTCCGATGAAATTAGCAGCCAGTTAGATGCAACGTTACCCTCCACTGAATCACAAAACCGAAGCATGGCTTAACCAATTTACCAGCTAAACACTTAAGACAATGGTCGAAGTAGTTGTCCTTACGCTATGCTTGTTGAGCAGCTTACCATCTAGCCAAGGAAATATGTACTTACCAAATACCTGATTTAAATCAGCAACAATTTCGGTCTTAATACCTTAGGGGTGAAAATCCCACATCACATCAACCCTGTATATGACTTTAACATACCGAGATGTAACCTCTTCTTCGTTGTCGTTCCCTCAATACTCAGGACAGATAGCCAAGATTTATAGACCTCCAAATTATAGCTCGGTATAAGCTGCCTCCAGCTGCTTTTTTATTGCGTGTGCCGTCGGCGCTCTGCCTTGAGCGCGTTTTCCTATAACCCGGCCCAGTATCATGACTTCATGTGTTGCTCCAGACTATTCCAGATGCAACCTTATCTGTATTCTAAAATGTTAGTTCCCACAGTAAACGTTTTTTCGTGGGAGCTAGCCTAGCCAAATCTTATTTATATCATCTTTATCTTCCAAAATCTACCGTTCTGTTTTAAGTAGTCAATTATCTGTAATTAATGCTATGGCATTTTGTTAATTTAAAAAATTAAGAATTCATTGAACCTGTCTTAATTTTAATGCATACGTGCGGAAGAGATGAATCGCTAAGATTACACGTTTTTGCTAGGGATGTTGCGATTTGGTGGTTTTAATAGATAATAATATGAGATTAAAACCTTTGTGGAGTTTTTGTTCGATTGGCTATGTGATTTAATTTTAGTATTGACGCACCTGCCTGCGTGTTACAAAAACTGGCGTAACATCATTGTAACATTCATAATAACATGTTTTTCTAATGTTCCTCACGTGTCCGTTTCGGGTAAACTAATTTGACCAGCAATTAAGCCAGCTAATCAAAGCGTGTTTACAAGTCAATCACATCAACGTATAAACGTAAACAATCGATTAGGTTATTTTAGAAATAATGTTTACCGCCAAGTACTATTCCATGGAAATCTCACAGGGAAGCTTCTTAATTTTTACGTATGTCGTATGTTTAAATTTGTGATTTTCCAGGAGGGAGACTTTTAACTTTATCTTTTTCTTGATCAACCGCAAAACATAAGACTATTAGCGGTTTAGAACTAGATTTTCGTTTTAATATGTGTAGTTTTTATATAATATTGCATTATTGTATTAAAATCTCATTTTGCCAAAAATATGTACATGTTCCGACTATTTGCGTGGGAGGTATCAATTTGCTCTATTTTCAAAAGCAATGAAAATATATTTTAATTGAATTTTGCATTATAGTGCTAAAATCACATTTTGCAAAAAAAAATACAAGTTACGACTTTTTGCGTGTGAGGTATCAGTTTGTGCGAGCAAGCACAGACCAACAGCACAGCAAGAGTTATTTGTCATGGTATTCATATGAAATATGCAATGAAGAAGAATTTTAGAACATTAGACAAATAAGATAGGAATAAGTTATAGTTTCTCTATTCTCTAAATAGTATCAAACAAAGTCGCAGCAGTATTTAATTTGCACCCATGTAAAGCCGGGGTGGGTCGCTAGTATAAAAATAAAATATTATAGGTCGACCATTTATTTGCCAGCCTGTATTTGCATGTCGGAAGGAATTTAATGCACGAAGTCTCCGCTCTAATGACGTTATGCTACTTGACTTCAGCCGTCATCTTAGTAATTGCTACAAGCATGGGGAAGTCCTGCATTAGAGAAAAACAAAAAAACAATAATAAAACATTTATAATTGTAACAAAAACAACGAACATGATCCGAACATGGCCTCGCTACGGTAATGTGATGAATATTATGTGTTATGGCAATACTAACTAAATAAATAGGAGTATTATTATACAGTGTTAACTACTACGTACGTATTTTACATATTTACATAATTTACACTCTCAGCACATTTCTTATTTACCAGGTACGATTTAACCAGTACTACAGAAGGTTCATTGTATGAAAATTTAACGGCAGTCGATTATTATGCAATCTTTTCCAAAAATATATCTCAGTGCATTTGGTTTCCGGTGAAACATGTTTACAATTGCATTACATTACAGTCTACATAATACACAGAGATACTATATAGAACGATTGCCACAGCATTCGTTATCAAGCTCATTATTATAAAATTATTTCGGTTCGTTATGCAATTACATGGGAATCTTTGGAACTTAACAATGTACTAGAATTTACCTAACATTACTGGTAACTTATAAGGTACACAAGAGTTCACTCACTGTCATCGTCTTTTGTTCAACCAGTCCTGTTTTATCAGGTCAGCGCCTTTCTCACCGATCATTATGACGGCGGCGTTCGTGTTGCCGCTCACTATGGTAGGCATTATACTAGCATCGATTACTCTAAGTCCTTCTACACCATGGACCCTCAACCGAGGGTCTACGACCGCTTCTGGGTCCCACGAAGGACCCATCTTAGCAGTCCCGCTCTGATGGTATATCGTCATCGATATAGTCCGCACTTGACACTCTATGTATTCATCTGACATGAATTTATGCTGCTTACAGTTTGGCAAAGGCTTCATGTACAGCCGAGATCCAAATTGCTTGAAAGGAGACGCATTGGCAACTTTTAGAGCAATCTTGATTCCGTCAACTAGGCGAGCCACGTCTACAGGATCTTCGTGGTAACGGGGATTCATTAGAGGGTAGTGGAATGGATTGGAACTTCTTAATCTGACGTATCCTCGTGTATTTGGACGAAGCAGCAGAGGCATAATCGTCCAAGCGTCTTTGTTTGCTATCGGTCTATAAACAGTATCATATACCTCGTCGGTAAGTCCAAGAATCTTTCGCACAATTTGTCCGTTATCAGACGAGAACGATGCCGGTGCCATATGGAACTGGATATCAGGCCACAAACCAGATTGGTTCGCGTACTTTGTGTTCACAAAAGCAACTCCTTCGAGTCCACCAAGTGTGGTCATGGGACCTCTCTCGTTTACGACGTAGTTCATGGTAACAGGGAATGCCTGGAATCTGTTTTGAACAATCGCAACGGGCTTGTCCACCAGGAATGTTAATCCTCCAACGCCAACATGGTCCTGTAAGTTCTCCCCAACCGGCAAATCTTTTAGAACTTTTATCCCGACGTCTCTCAAATGATCTTTAGGACCGATACCAGATAACATCAATAACTGTGGACTGTTGATGGCTCCGGCTGCTAAGATAACTTCTTTTCTTGCATATACGGTTCGCTTTACTCCATGCTTCACATACTCAACTCCATAGGCCTTCATCGTCACAGGATTGATGAGGACTCGGGTTGCTTGTGAATTTAAAGATATGTCAAGGTTCTTTCTCGTTCGAACTGGCCTTAGGAAAGCTTTGGCTGTACTGCATCTGGAGCCTCGTCTTATTGTTCCTTGAGCGATCATAAATCCGGTTTGCACTGCACCGTTTATGTCTCTGTTTTCGTATCCTATTTCGACCCCAGATTCTACGAAAGCAGCCACCAGAGGTGTCCTCCAGGGAGCTTCTTGAACAGTTAAATATCCTCCTTTGCCGTGATACTTGCTTTTAGCCAAGTAGGGGTTTCTGTTGTCCTCAGACTTGATGAAGTACTTGAGCACTTCCTGGTAGCCCCAGCCGGGGTTGCCGAACGACTCCCATTGGTCGAAGTCGAATCTGTTGCCTCGTACGTAGATCATGTAGTTGAGCACGCTTGAGCCGCCGAGTACCTGGAATTTTATAGTGGCTTTTAAAATAATTCAATTCAATTCAAAACATTTATTTCAGACTTTCTGTCCATAGAGTGTTAGTAGTACATCAGGATAACTTAAAGCTATGTTAGTAATACAACAAATAGGAGATAAAAACGCAAGTCAGCCCACAATATGTGTAGCCCAATCCAATGCCTCCTATGCCCAGAGCGGAAGAAGTCATTTGATGATATCCCATCCTTAAAAAAAAATCCAAGCCTCCAAATATGTAGTCTAAAATTACACTCAGGTAGCTGTTGGGACTACATGACCTAGGTACACGAATTGAGTAACTCTATTTAATGCCTCCCCCACTAATGTCACGGGCGGAACGTGAGAGGGACTCCTACGCCCAGCCCAAAACACCAGCAACTTACTCTTTTTGACAATAGTATGTAAGTAACAAGATTTAAAGACAAAATAATGAAAACAAAATAATTTTGTTCGACACTGAACGTAACTCGCAATACAACTTGCAGCAACATGTTGCTGCAAGTTGTATTGCGAGTACATTTATAGTAGGCGCTTTTGGAACGAAATCGACGGAGCGCGGCCTAAAGGATTATCTACTCATTGTCGTAGTTACTATTGAATTAAATTTGTTTGACTTTTAATATCTAGGTCATTTTGTTCTAATGCTTTTTGAATACCATTTCTGCTTAAATGAGAACGTCACACTTGATCAGGGCTTTCAGAATGAAACGAAAGTAGTGTTCTTTTTATTAAGTTTACCTTTCCTCTCGGCCAGCTGCACCGTTTCTTCTTGAACCCCAGGCAAGCATAGGACGTGGGCTCCGTCTTGTACTGCCAGTCCAACTTCGTTAGCTGCAGGTAGCCCGCTAACGAGGGCACGTCCGTTATCTCGTTCTCGTCTGGACCTGGAAGTGTATGCAGAGGACTTGAGTTTTATATCTGTGACTATTTTAAGTAGACGACTCAACTCGACGACTCTGACTCTGACTGACAATGTACAAAATTCTGCTCGGTGGACAAGATGGACAAGTAAGGCCAAACCCAATTTAATGGGAATAATATAGTTATTATGGAATTTGTTATAGTGATCAAGAAAGGTTTTTTATTAAGCTTTCTATCTATGGTCTAGCTTAATTTTTTTGGAGTGTAGTTGTAGTTCGAGACAATTGTTGTGTACTTCATCAATTTTAAGACGTTTTGAAAATTATATCAAAATAATAGTTTTGGACATCATAAATATTCTGTCGATATACATAAACAGATCTCCCTATTCTTTTCCAAATGAGTCAGTGAAGTGTAGAGACTGATACTAGTAGTTCCGCTTTAAGGTTTTGCAACCTCACTTACCGCTTTCCAACAATAGTACATTCCAAGTTTTAACCTCACTGAGGCGGCTCGCCACCACGGCCCCTGCCGAGCCTCCGCCGACCACTACGAAGTCATACTCTTTTAGCGGCTGCTCCTTATCCAATATCTTCGCTTCCGGGTCGTAAGAGTTATAATTGTGGTACGTAAGAGCTCCAAGCAGCAGTGGTATCAACCACAGTCCGGTCACACTCACAGTTTTCAAGGCTGTCGACGCTAAAAGTACGTGCACGGCCATTTTCGTTTCGTTTCCTATTTTCTATCACAGTTCAAATCGGTTGCCAATATCACAGCATTTGAACTTAACTTTGGTTTTTTTGGTAGGACTAGTTTTTTTTTTATGATAATAGTGTACGTTTGTGTCTGTCTGGCGGCTTGCTCCTGCGCATGGGGTGGGTGACGGGTGCGGGATGCGGGTGAGGGCGCGGCGGCCGCATGTTACGACGCATTACAGCGTCCCATGCAAGTGCGGTCGGACTCTCGAATCTGGAATAACAGAGAAAAGATCTTTGAGTAAATCCTTTGAAATGGATATGTCACCGGAAAATTGCAGACTCCGTAAGATTGTAATAAATCACTATTAGATTATAATTTCTTGATGTATTATGTAAAATTCAATGGTTTCAAATGTATTCGTGTCTTATTAAGAAATAAATAGTTTACAATTTCCCGCGATATTTTACAATCCGGTGACAGATATATATCATAATAGCGGGTTTTCCTAAAAGAGCGGTAATAAGTGGGTCAGCGTTGCCCAGCCAGTGTCTAAAATTATGTTGGCTAATAACTTTTATTTCTGTTTCAGGTACGTCCTTTTGTTGCCATACGACCCACGTTACGTGTTCATCAGTAAGTATTTCACATTTGTCAAAAAAGAGCAATAAATTGTACAGTAGTAAATGCCTTATTTAATATTGGTAAGTTATTATAAAATATCAGCAATGACGTAAGCTTTATACCAAGGGAAAACACAAACAATTTAATCTCATAACGTTACACACGGCCATGAAATATTGCGCTGTTAAAATAATAGAAAGAAAGAGAAAACGGTATACAAAATGATTGTGGGAGGAGAGAGACGCTGAACAGGTGCCTATTTCCTACTTGTGCGGAAGATTATGATCTAATTTCCAGACATTACCCGTTCCTCGGGCGATCTCGTGAAAGGCAGCGCTGATAGAAATCGTGACACAATATTTTTACAATTCTTTCACTGAGAGATCGAGATAGGTATGTTACCTAATTAGAAAAATCGAAAATAAAGAAAAGATACGTTCAACATAGTCGTACGCGTCATCGATACAATCCAAATAATGTTGTAAACGCGAAAGTTTGGAATACTTGTGATGAAGTTACTTCATCACAATGTCACTATCGACTATAAACAACTGTATTCACCTGGCTGATTTTTGATTGGGATACAAAAGTCTTCCTTGGTTTTCCTTTATTTAAATGTCTTGATGCCCACTTTATCTCCGAAATATTCAGAAGACGGATAGAGCCCCAGAAGGCATATAATGGGTGAGCCATGTAACCAACCAACCAAGCTATAATTCTGTAGTTGCTTTTCGGTTCATAAATGACAGGAAATTATTGAAAAAGTCTAATGATCCAACTGGTCTAGAGTTTCAATTGACATTGCCAACTCTGGAAGCTGTATTATAATTGAAAATGCAGCCTTGGCTGTTGCTATTGTAATTATTATTTCATAACTGAAATCTGTAAATGAGATTAACATTATAACAATAGATGTAATAAGCTTTACAGATGTGATTTTGTCGCGTTTTATGTAACCACTGTGTTAGTCATCAAGTCGGATCGTTTGGTGGGCATCCTGAATTAAATGTTTGTATGTTGTAACTATTTATCATTAATTGCCACTACATTCATAGTTTTTATCGCATTTGTTTTGGGAGCAGAATTCACTCTTCTGAAGTCGGTTTTATCGCATTTTTTTTGAAGTCACTCTTCTGGAAGTTGGTATATTTTTCTCACTGACTGCTGCTTTCCTTAGAATAATATTCACGCCTTCTCTCCTTTTCTATTTTACAACTAATTGAGTGTCTTGGTAATCTAAATTTGACCCACAAATTCGTAGCACAGTTCTCGCATAACTTATATCTCATTCTCTTCAGAATCTCTGTTATTAATCCTACGGTTCACATCACACCTATACTTAGACACATTGTAGTTAAGTAATTCTTTCCCATCTCGTTAGAGAGCAATTCCAGATGATTGGTCAATAATCACAGGTTAATATAAGGTTCTATCGGTCATATAACATAAATTAATGCTTACTATTACATCAATTTTACTTCATAGGAGAGAGTAAACCGCTCTTATACATCATGATGCTTAACGCAAGTCACTTCCTCGACCGTTCTATTGACTATTGGTATTATATTACGGCAAAAAATTTTATTATGGTTGACGTACAATTATCTTATATGGGTCACTTATTCAGAAATACTGTCGACCGCCACTGACCTTTGGTTGAAAGGCGGTCGGCACATTAATAAGGTGTTCCTAGGCGATATGTGTTCAATGCGTAATAATGATGACTACGTTGAAAGAGTTCAGCAAATTGTACTTGTATAATAAATTGTGCAGGTCTTTGCCGTATCCATACTTCCATACTAATATTATCAATGTAAAAGTAACTGTTTGTCTACCTGTTTGTCTGTTAGTTTGTCACGTTTTCACGCAAGAACCGTTGAACCAATTTTGATGAGTTATACATTGAACCTTGGAGAAAGGCATAGGATACTACGATTTTTATCCCGAATAAGTTCCGGGATAGTTTCCGACTGTCACTGCGGGCGAAGCTGCTGTCATTACATCGTTTTCAGTTTAGAAACTCAGTTAGAGCAGACAGAAAGCAAAGATAACACTCCTTTTAATACTTTATGTTCTATCATATCCTTTGAATTCTTTCCTGCATGTTCGAAATGTTTGTTAGATAATGTTGATGGGTCTCGCAGTAAAAAGTCAATTAATAAGTAAAACTAATGATGGTTGCCTGTCACGCGAGCTCAACGCACTTCACTAATTACTTATCGATCCTCTTCCAATTTGTTGGTGTTCTTCATATTGACTTTGTTCGAAGGACCTGATATTATATTTGCATTGTCTATCCAAACGTACGTGGTGGTATTTCAGATTTTGTGTAATGTGTAAATATGTAGTGTGTAGGTTTGTTTAACCCAAATACCTATAGAAAACCAAAGCGTATTTTTTTGCCTATTTAGTAAAATATGTCATAAATTTTTCGTTATTTTCAGTTGAATGTATTTAAATCTTAGGTATGTAATTTAACTACCAGTAAATGTGTTTTTGGCTTAATCTAATGAATCGTGTACTTATACCTACAGACGGATAGATAAAGACTATGATTGACAATAACTTTTTATTAATGTTCCTAACCTACGGTGCTCAGACCTGGTCCCCCACCGAGTCGCAAAAGTTCCGCCTTGGGGTATGCCAAAGAGCAATGCAATGGAGCGCAGTATTCTGGGTTTCAAAAGAATAGACAGAGTACGGAACACCACGCTGCGCTCCAAAACAGGAATCATATACGTCGGCAAAAAGGCTTCCAGGCTCAAATGGGATTGGGCAGGTCACGTTGGCCGCATGCATGATGACTGTTGGGCAAAAATCTTGACGAAATGGGTGTCCAGGCGCGCTTCAGAACAATGCTGACATTAGGCATGCTCCGACGGAGTTATTAGAGCGTACGGTGTTTTGCTTACTCTTATATTCGTGCATAACGTTTTCATGTAATAGTTTTGTTAAATGTTTACATATTATTAAGCCTCGGTATTGGGGATTTTCCCTACGTTTTGACAAGTTTTTGATATTGATTGTTGCTGAGATAATATTGCGACTTCAATTTTAACGCTTTTCGTCCGTCCGTCCGTCCGTCTGTCTGTCAGTGGTCTGTATATCAAGAACAGTTTTTTTTTTGTGAACGTATTTCTGTAGTCAAGGAGGCAGTTTTGCATCCTCCCAAATCCTGGCAGACTTGAGCTTTCGTTATTTGGACCTACTAAATAAACTATGCACAAACTGCGTTGTGAATAGGATCTTACTCGAGGTGGTGACCAGCTCATGGATTACTAATTATTTAACAATATTCTGTAACCATGAATAAAAATCAGCACACAGACTTATAAAAAAAGTGATTTGTCACCTAATACCTGAAAATCTGCCGTCGGCCCAAGCTAGCAGGTATACGTATGTTAAAAGTACATACTAACACTTCTCTATCCCACATATTTTGTTAGTGAAGAAATAAGAGAGGTCTGGCAGCCCCGGGATCTTAGTCCATAACTATTCTGATGTTTTCACATGCTTCACTTCATCGTGTTTCACAAAGATTGAGTAATTTCTAAACTATGATAATAAACACTCTGTTCCCCATAATATCAATCTATGCAGTTTTCTGCCTAGTTAATTTGAACGGAAAAATAAGCACAATAGCAAAGTGAATGTTTTAAGAAATAATAAAAAGAACTCAAATCATAATTGGTTTCCTATTTATTACGATTAAGCGATAATTTTGACAGCCTCTTTATTTAAGTCTTGTCTGCCAGTATTGACTAGGAAGTTATGAAAAGTTCAAGATGGCTTTGTTAGTAGTCTCTGTAATAGTTTCTTGAATTTATGTTCAACTAGCCGGAAAATTGGTCGAATATCGATTAAAATGTGACCTAAATATTATGATTTTTGAATGTTTAATAATACAAAAATTCATTTCCAATTTATTTTCTTTTTAATATTTTGAAAAAAACTAAAACCGTTCACCAGAGAAAGTAATAACGCAACTAATAAGTACGATATTTAAAAATAATTATTGTGTAGATCAGGAAACTTCCGAGGTAGGTTACATAATTTCAGCTAGGTAATCTTCATTCATTAATTATTCAGTGAAACAATAATTATGACAAATATAACGAATAATTGGTTGGAAAGCGAATCGAAGAGCAAAGATCATGAAATAAATTGAGTGTTGAGCGTAACAGGTCGTTGCTAATCGACTGTTATTTATCACTGACTACAAATTATAACTATTGTTCAAATCAACAAGGAAACGCCTTGTGGGGCAGTTCCCCCTAGGCAAAATTACTGGCCATGAGCTCATAATTATTTATCAATTCGTTATATAATATCTGTGGCATGTAGCCGCACCTACTTGGGCTGTAATGACACCATACCTTTTAAATTGAGGCCGAACCTGCCCTCTGAAATGACTCATCGTCTGCCAAAATTAGTTCACCCGCGGGTTTTAGGGCTGGTCTGGTCTATGTAAGCTAGCTATACAGCGTTTACCTACGTATTCTCATAAAAGAAGCCACGTTTTACAAAAACTTCATATATGTATGCAGCCGGGAAATATTCAATCTTACAAAATGCAATACAAATGTTATTGAACTTGACCACGTCCATTAAGAATCAATAACCGATTGTTATTAGTTGCAACAATAATGCTGACATTTAAAAAAACAACATGCTCAGTAAAGATGTCGTCACTAGAAGTTGAGACTCAGAAGTTTAGACTTTTCGCAACTTAAGAATTCTGTAATGCTTTGAATTTATGTTTATTATGCGGCAGTAAAGTTGTACTCAAATGTAAAGATACAAGAAGAGATTATGCGGAAGACGAAGAAACGGGCAATGTGGCTGTGATTATGGCACAACTTGGGATAAGCATAAGCTTCCCAAGTGTGGCCTTCGACAAACAGATCAATATGAAGTGAATGTATCGTGTTAGCTTGGTGATGCACACAATCAATCTGGTTAACATTCGAGGAATTAGGTACCTGTAGGCTTTACTATATTTTCTCTACAAAATCCTATTTCATCATTGTTATGCCTTTCCCATTTTCAGTCCTAAAATAATAAGTATTGTAATTTCTTTTAATACCTTACCCATATTTTCAAAAGAAAAGCAGTCGGTCCTATCCCCGATAACAAATAAACAAACATTATGCAAGCCAACCTGTTCGCTTGTGGCTATCGGTGGCAATGGGTGAAGGCCGTTTCTCGAACTTTCGTCCGCTGACATACGGTGTCATAAGATGGCGACGCGTTGACATTTAACATGGCGGGAAAGTTGACTTGTAAAGTCTACCGGCTTGTCTTTGGCTATGATAGTATTGTACTGATGTTAGGCAACATGTCAACACATTTATGGATTATATTTAAGTGGCATTTTCAACTTTGATTGAGTTGTTTTTGAGTTCTTCAATACTTAGTAGATTTTTATTTTAGTTCGTCTTTGATGTAATAATGCTCTAGTAGTAGATAATGGACGTTATGGAACATGAATGTCTGACAGCCTTTCGTAATGGCAGGCAGGGAAAATCAAAGAAAGCACAAATATATTTTGATTTTCCTTCTATCCTCGCCATTTTAAATCTTATTCAACTTTAGTTGTTGACCTTACGTTAGCCTCTGGTCAATCTTTCAAATAAAATAGCTAAAATGAGATTTGGGAGCAGCTAAAATCAGAAAATTGGTGTAAAAATGCTGAATCTACTATACCCACATCTATTATTTGCAAGTTGGTCAGGGATTTTCAGATAATTATTTTTGAGCCTTTATTTTTTAAGTTGCAAGGTTATATGATTGTTATATTTCAGACTGTAATTTTATTGTTATGAAAAAAATACAGGATTCGGACAGTTCACAGCCTTGACCTAGCTTGACGGTTATTTACTTAATTATAACTTGAATGCTCAAGTGCTGATTTTAATAGAAGTAGTGCAGCAAAAATTATTTGGAATCACATTTTGTTTTTCGGGTCCAAGAGGAATCAGGTTGGCCTTAAACCATTGCTTTGAAACAAATTAGAAAGTAGGAACACTCAAAATTCGTTTATTCGAAAAAAGTCCGATATCGAGTTCGACGGTAGAGTGCAGATAATTTGGAATACTGTAAGTAATATACATTCAGTAGGAATTCCAAATTATGTCAGACATTTTCTTTCTTTCGAATCTTCTCCTTTCAATTACATAGTTGATATTTATTGGTACGTTATTTTGTATTGTATCTAAGTATGGGTTTTATATTATTGTCTTATTCATCTAATTTATTATATCTTTGTACACTGACAGCCTTTCGTTCAGACCATCCAAAGGTTGTCTCTAAGAGATTGTCCAGTGCTTATTATGAGGTGTACAGTAAAATATATATTAGTAAGTAAAACATTTTTTTTTATGTATAACCGCTTGGCTGTACTATGATTTTGTATAATTAAAATTTTGTACAATTTGACTGGTAGAGAATGCCTATGGCATTAAGTCCGCCTCTGTACATTTGTGTGCGTAAAGTGTAAATAAATAAATAAATAAATAAAATGTAAAATAATGCAGATGGTAAGATATCATAACCCGATTAAGTTTAGTAGCACATTGGGTGAAGGCCACACCGAAATTACTTTCACTGTTGCGCAAGAGTTGCTCGCCGCGCACGCGCTCGCTGACTTGTGAGCGGTCAAGAAAAAGGCATACTAAGCATGCGAGTTAGAGCGCTAGACTAAATGTGATGAGCAAATCCTATATATTTCGGGAAAAATAAAATAAGTTTTTGGAATTACTGAGAAGGTCTTATTTCGGAAAATCTAGGAAATTCTACGCGAAGAAAATAAAAGATACTTAAATGATGAATGAAAAAAAAAATTGCATCTGAAAATTGAATTCGTCTGTTGAGGATAATTTTTCAACTACAAAGAAATAAAACATGGTTAAAAACACAGCACATTTATTACAAACTGCAAAAGTTTTGTAGGAAAATATCGAAAAAATCCAATTTAAGGCTCTGGGCACTTCTAATGTGGTCTGTTTTTAGACCAGCTTTAACATTACACACAGTGGTGTGTAATGTTTAAGTTTTTTTGCATGTAACCCCGGAAAAGTCCTGCTTTAAAAATGTATCTCAGCTTTTCGACTCAAATGATAACTATTTATTGAACTTTAATAAGTTTTGCAGATTGTTGACTGAGCGATGCGGTGCTTCGCGGTCGCCGTCCCTTGATTACTTATGAAAGCCGATCACGATACCGCAGACAGTTCCATCTAAATTATTTTAAAATGTTACATTAAGAATATATTTGATGGGGCTGACATGCTATTTATAAAATTTAAGAAGCTTTGAGTTAAGACTCAGCAACTTTATTTGAACAAAATTCCCACATGTTGACCGCGTTTTAATACCTTATTCAAATACCTATCTAATGAATGAACATCAATTTCGGGCTAGTGTCATTTGAATTGGTGCAACCATAGAGAGTAACTCTATAATTTGACATTTCAATTACGGTTACGCGCAAACTACGACGTAGTAATAATGTCGTACTGAATAAATTATTTATTATGCTCATGCGCCTCTTACTTTGTTCCGGATTTTAGGCAGCTTATATAATCTAAATACAAACGTAGTTCTTTGTTTTATTATGTTGACTTTAACAAACCTTTAAGTTTGAAACACCCCAAAATAACCCTATCGAACTCACTTCTAAAAAAAAAAAAAAAAACAGCAATAAAAGCAACTTTATTTTTTAATTTGTACATATGAATGGCAATTAAGTTTTTTTTTAATTTCTTTTGTTGTATTTAAACAACTATTTTTGAAAAATAAATGTTTGTTTATGTCATCTGTCTGTTAGCGAACCCACTTTGAATGAGTGAATACCATGATGTGGGGTTGCGACGTAATTTGCGTGCGCTACGTGCGTAAAAAGTACGCTAACATTATGTACCGGTGATGCCACCCAGACGTCACGTTAAATTGCGTTGATTTATATAATTTTGTGAATTATTTGTATTTTTCAAGAAACACATCATCATCATCACCCACAGCCCGACTTCTGAGAGGAGAAGGCCTTTCTCTTCTCTTGTGCCAATCCCCACGTTCCTGCGCCAGCCTCATCCAGGTTCTACCCGCAATAGCAACAATGTCGTCCGCCTATCTTGCCGCCAGTCGACTTCTTCAAGAAATCAGGACTTTTGACGTGACAACGTCTAATAAATCGATGAACTGGCTTCAAACATGAAAAAGGATGACGTCATTGTAACGTTACGGTCATTGCAACGTTACGATCATTTCATCAATGTATTACTATCGCCTGTAAACCGATTTTACAGACAACCAATTTTAATAATTTTTAATTAAAAAGTGCGTTGCACTGTGTCCGTTCATTATCAAGAGTACCTACAAAATCATCAACCGTGTCTTTGCTAACCATAAAGTTAAGCACTCGTAGTCTCATAGGATAAAAAAATATATTTAAGAAGCCCTTAGAATACTATAAACTTTAATTTTAACCACTTTAAAAAAATCGCAATGCATAATGACGACAACTGAACAATTTCGTCAGGTTCTAATATATTAGGGTGGCCAAACCTGAAACCACCGACGAATACAACTTTAATTGCCATATTTTTTTATTTAGCAAGAATGTCCAGATATTTTTCCATGATTATATTAAATAGGCTTTGCGATTTTGTGTGGTAAATAAGAACTGCCAACTCTTAACCTTTTTGCTGCCCAAAAATGCGATACCTTTTGACCGTATTATTCATCAAAATTCACAATCTTTTTTAGGTGTTCCATTAACATAATAATATATATTCTACTTTTAGTGTTTTAATAATAACATGGAAAAAATCCTGCACAGTGGCTAATATGATAAAAGCGATAATTGACCTCCAAGGTCAATTATCGCTTTTGGGTTTTACGGATACTTTTCTGACGAACTTTTTCTGCATAGAAAAAGTTCGTCCGAAAATGTCCCAAACCACTCATTAGAACCAGTTTTTTTCTTAGCTCTACAGATTAATTTAAAAGTAAAAAATTAATTCTTAAAACAATAGTGATCACTAGCTCTGTGGCTGGTGATCACTACCAACCAAACGAATACTAACCAGAACCACTAGAACCAGATCACTACTAACAGCAGCACTTGCCAAGTGGGCCTAATTACTCAGTCAAAGTGGACTGAGGGATCTTGCGTGGATCAGCCAAGGATGCTCTTCCTTCCAACAGTGATTTTTCTTGTCAATACTCATTTTGATCACCGAAATGGGAACCAAAACGCGAAAAAAAATGTTCCCAAAAATTTGATCGTTTTACAACCATATTCTGAACTTTCGGATTAAATTACTGAAATTAGTCCTGGCCTTAAAAACTAACCAAAACAAAATTGCTACTCTCTAACTAAATAATAGACACCAAAAACTGCAAAATTTGGCTTTAAATTTAAATGGGGGCGAAACAAAGTTGTATGTATGTACATCCGATTTATATACACGAATAGGTTGTGTTTTAGTCTGACGAAATATTTCAGCTTATTATTATTTACCTAACTGTAAAATATGTATTTAATAAACAATAACTCTGACAAATGAAGACGTTAACTATGCTAAATGAGTTAATATTTTCGTGTTACATTAGCGCGTATTTCAACTATTTTGCTGTCAATTTGCGGCTGTGTAATAAATAACAATTCACTTTGAGCGTTGTTACAACACAAAACGTCTATTATGGCCAGCAGTGTTTTACTCCGCCGAAATTGAAACGTAATTCCATTTGGTTTTATTGGAATTGCGTTCATTGTAACGAACACGCATGTTGTTTGTTTTATTTTAAAGTTACATAAACCGAACGGTACGCACAAATTAACCTTCACCAAAGACTATAGAATTTTTGTTTGTATTTTTAAAAAATGGACATTGCATTAGTTTTGTAGAATAAAAATCGAATAGGGCGCGCTCATTGGTCAAATCAAATAGCGCGCTTACTCGGCTTCCTGTTACACACTTCCGTCCCATTTCAGGAAATCACTCCCACAGATTGCAGGAAAGCGAGAGGAAAGATGTTACACATCAAAAATCTATACGTTTTAGACATGAATTAATAATTTTGCATCATCAGTGTGAAAACAAAATAGTTCCGTCAATTTAAAAACATAAGAATCTTGACAAATTAGTTAAAATTAATCCAATAAAATGATATAATCGACTAGCGTATCATCATGTTACATTAATCTGTCAGTGTCTATGCTGCACTGCACTTGGTGTTGCAAACCTTATGTAACGACCGGAGAGTTTGTTTTCGCAATGTTGGCTGCCTTGCAAGGATTCGCGGTCACAGCCTCGGCGTTCTATATTCAAAATTATCGCAGTGGCACGGTCACGAACGCCATTAGCCTTATTACTGGTTAATCAATTCGTTTTTTTCATTAATTTAATCAATCTCGTAAGTTAATGAGATTACAACATGTTTGGACGCTGTTTTAATTTTGAAATCAAAAGATTCAGAAGAAAGGCAGAATTTAGTTGAACGATTGCATTTTTCTTGTGAGAATTTGCAATTTTTTTGGCTAAGGTTCTATACTAATTTTCAACCCCTGTCATGGACTAAAATGTTATAAAACTTATTTATTTAAGATACATAAATCGAAGTCGGATACAATAGTCTAAACCTTACAATGTTGATAAACAAATATCGCGTTACTATCCCACCGAGCGCTCATCAATGCAGCCATGACTACCGGTTACTCTCACTGCGCAAGCGCTGGTCCTGCAGCTGGTCTATGCCGTAACACGGTTACGACGTGCTGGCATTGTCTAGAAGCGTTACATTGATACTCGAGCACTTGTTTGTTGACATTCTCATTGATAGTCTTGGTTATGTGACAAAGGAGTTCTTTCTTTGTTTCTTGTTTCTAATTCGGAAATTATTTTTAATACAGGAACGTGTCTAGTGCTAACAAGACTTAATAAATGACTTCTTAAAAAACACTAGAATAAATCACAGTAATCAATCACTTAGCGCCCAAAAACGAAACATTATTTTGTTGCTGGGCGCCATTATCGATCCATAATATCTTGCCTACGATTCATCAAAGGTCACGTCGTGTTTTCAATACATACTAGTAGGACATCTTAGGTATAAGTAAAACTGTGATTTGTTCTGGATTCACAAAGTTCGCCAAATTTTATTTTTCCGTGTTCGCCCACTTTTCATTCCTTTTTCGCCACGTTTATCATTTGTTTCATTCATATGATTATTTGATTACTGTTTCGCCTCACTTCTTGTTCCTTTTTCGCCTAATTTTGTTTTGTATGAAGATCTATGCTTATAACATACAATCAGTTCGAAAAATATCTTTGATAACCCGACTGCAAACAACGGCGATTATATGATTGCATTTCTTTCTATTTATAGATCATTATTTGTCTTAATAACCTTTTTCAGCATAATCCCTTTTCCCAATTTACTTGAGGTCAGCGCTAACTTTCATCGGACACACAGTCCATCCATCATTTTGTTTCATTCACGTTCGTATTCTTAAATTTTCCTTACGACATATTAAACAATTGTGTATTTAAATACTTTTTCTTTCTATTCTTATTGTTTGCCTAACAGTTAACTAAAATAACTGCATTCTCCTTCTTTACCAACATTAAAGTTACAAATCAATTTAGTGAAAGATGTCAACAGAATTGTTTGCTCTTTGATTATTTTATTTGGTTTCAAATGTCGAGGACAAATCAATTGTCATAATATTGATAAAGTACTGTAACTGAAAGTTTTGAAACAGAAACGAAATCATTGTTAGTTAAGTTAACACCACACGAAATAATTCGAATAATATTTGTTTCATATGGCCGATGCTGTTTATTTTTTAACTATTTTGCTGTCAATTTGCGGCTGTGTAATAAATAACAATTCACTTTGAGCGTTGTTACAACACAAAACGTCTATTATGGCCAGCAGTGTTTTACTCCGCCGAAATTGAAACGTAATTCCATTTGGTTTTATTGGAATTGCGTTCATTGTAACGAACACGCATGTTGTTTGTTTTATTTTAAAGTTACATAAACCGAACGGTACGCACAAATTAACCTTCACCAAAGACTATAGAATTTTTGTTTGTATTTTTAAAAAATGGACATTGCATTAGTTTTGTAGAATAAAAATCGAATAGGGCGCGCTCATTGGTCAAATCAAATAGCGCGCTTACTCGGCTTCCTGTTACACACTTCCGTCCCATTTCAGGAAATCACTCCCACAGATTGCAGGAAAGCGAGAGGAAAGATGTTACACATCAAAAATCTATACGTTTTAGACATGAATTAATAATTTTGCATCATCAGTGTGAAAACAAAATAGTTCCGTCAATTTAAAAACATAAGAATCTTGACAAATTAGTTAAAATTAATCCAATAAAATGATATAATCGACTAGCGTATCATCATGTTACATTCATCTGTCAGTACAAATCAATTTAGTGAAAGATGTCAACAGAATTGTTTGCTCTTTGATTATTTTATTTGGTTTCAAATGTCGAGGACAAATCAATTGTCATAATATTGATAAAGTACTGTAACTGAAAGTTTTGAAACAGAAACGAAATCATTGTTAGTTAAGTTAACACCACACGAAATAATTCGAATAATATTTGTTTCATATGGCCGATGGCACAATTACAATTTTCCAAATTACTTGGGACTTGGTTTTATTGCACATCTTGTACATTGGTGCATCATGATATAACTTAAATTATAGTGTCGCTACCTATTCAAAAGCTCTATTAAACATACTTTCATTTTTAAAACTAACGTCTTTGATCATAAAGTGATATGTGATATTACAATATGTAAAATATCATTGTAACTTTGGTCCTTCGAGATTATTTATTATGCAATAATGTACCTTACTTTTTTAAATAGTTAGAAATAACGCTAGAACTTTTAATGCGAAATTAAACTATTTTGTTGTTCGGCGCCATTATCGATCCATAATAATGTCTGCGACTCATCCAAGGTCACGACGACTTTTCAATACACATTAGTTGTATATTTTATTGTCTTAGGGATAACTTATACTGTTAACCTTTATGCTGTTTTTCGTTCACCCCTTGTTTTAATAACCATCATTATCATTGTCTTGCCCTTTTCCCAATTTCCATGCCTAAATATGATAAGGCCGCCTATTGTGACACCCTATGTTATGGTTTTTTTCATGTATCTTTTATATAACTTATATGGTGTAAATTAATAAAGAGTATTCTATTTTATTCTTGAGATCAGTTTTTTTTAACAGGACAACGTCTAATAAATCGATGAACGCCGACTGCACGCACGAAAAAGGATAACTCATTGTAACGTTACGCTCATTGTAACGTTACGATAATTTCATCAATGTTTTGTTATGACGTTGTCACGTTAAACTGTCGTCCGTAAACCTAATTTACAGACAACCAATTTTTTAAGGGATTTTTGTACACCTATGACGATATCAATCCCATCGTAATGCTACGAATAATTAATTCAATGGAAGAAAGTAACGACTAATTTCTTAAGTAATATATAACAGATTTGTTGCTTCACAGATATAATACATTAAATATAAAATTTTATTCGATTCGTTTCACACTTTGTGTTTCGTTTGCAAGGTAGCCTTTACCTCAGCAATGCCCATGGGATGGTATTACGACCCAGTTATGTCATCGGCCATTGGATTCACTTTCCTCGGCTGGTTTCAACGAATAGAGGACGCCATTTGCATGCCTGGTCGTCATAGCAACGGTTTTATTTATGACAGGTCACTCTGGTTCGTGACTGCTTTTTGTTAGATTACGATTCGCCTATTTCAAGTTTAAGAATTTTCTACTAAAGTTATTATTTACTTGTCTAGTTTTTTTAAATATAATTGTTGGTTTATTCGTTCTGGTATGAATATCTGCTAGTTCCTAGAGGATGTTTCGTTTATTTATTCATTTAACAAAGTATGTTCACACATTTAATAAAAAAATAAGAAGGAAACAGAAAAATAGGTTTAAAAAATATAATATAAAAATACAAAGGCGATGAAATTTTTCATGTTCATCTTCCATCTTCAATTCTTTCCTAGCACACTAGCAAGGTCTAAGCCACCTGCCTCAGCTAAATAAGGGCCATAAATTAAAACAAACTTGTGTTACTGTTCTGCTGTGCTATTCTGTAAAAATCTCAGTGAAAACTAAGGTGAAGTTAACATGAATCGAGCTGTCAATCCAAACAATTAAGGTGGAATAACAGTTCACTTCAAACAATCCACATAAGCAGACGTCTAGTCTGCTTATGTGGATTGCTTGAAGTGAACTGGTCGATCTATATTCAGTAAATAAAAATGTAGCAATACAGATGACAATAAGTAAAAGTGTAATGATCTGCGTATTTGTTAAGAAGCGAGTCGATTAGTTCCGTCTATTTTCCGCACTGCGCTCGCGTGTTCACCGTGCGGAAACTTTGCAACCCCGCGGAGACACGGATGTTTTAATTTTTTTAAATTTTAATTAAAAAGTATTTGTGTTAAATTAAACGGTACAACCGAATCGTTTTTCAGATATTTTATAGCTGTTCTTAAAAAAAAAAATAGTCGACACACTACGGTGTATACAAACGCGTTGGATATTCCGAGTTTCAGGTTTATTTCACTAAATTCTGTCAGCACGATTCGACTTCATACATTTATTATGGACAGAAAATTCTAATAACACAACACTAAATTATCTCTGAGTGCAAATGTTTGTTATAAATTAACTTAATTGCAAGTCATTTAAATTTATAACTGGCCGTACAAAATACCACAGTAAAAATAAAACACTTAAGAAAAAAATTAAACGTAGAAAACATGCAAATTCAGCGACAATAAAACTTTTTAAACGCATAATATTTATGGTTCGAAGGAAACAATTGAGTGACGTAACAATGAGGTTAAATCATTGTAAATTAAATAGATACGCGTGCGGAAGAAAAATGTCAGACGTAAATAATGGTTATTATAACAGTGGGCAGGCTTGCTTGACTATGCTTACGTGACCGCCCGAAATTCGGCAATGCACGACCGAAAATGCTGTTTTTCCGACTCAGTAGATCGATGTTGGTGCTAAATTAAACTTTGAATTCATCGATGGTGACTTTTGATGTCAAAGTTATGTTTGGAATCAAATCTATCAACACACCGTAAACTGTCTTAAGCGCAGTTACAATTTTACATCTCAGCACTACCGTTACAACATGAATATCACTATAATATCTACTGACCATAATAATATCTGACAAACCACCTTAACACTTAATCTAGGATAATGTAGAAAAATCAAAATGTTATTAGCCTAGCAGATAAAATGTTCATTTCATTAAAAAACCGACCTTGGTTTTTGACCGAAAAGGCAGCTAGTGTGGTCCATTCATCTTGCATAGGTATGCTACTATTTTGATGTTATCTAGGTATAAGAATCTTATCTGCATATGTGATTTTCAAATCATATCACTCAACTTTTGAAATTTTCCAAAATTTCAAAAGTTGAGTGTTTTGGAATTTAATGAGATAAGTGCGACTCTCGAAAATGGACACATTTTTATCAAAACACAAACAATTGAATTGACAGTAACTAAGTAAACTCAATTTAAAAAATTGGAAGTGGTACGTAAACCGTGGGCTGGCCGCCTATGTTGCGCAAACGCATTACTGAGCACTTCCCGGGTGAACTATTATGTGTTACGTGGTGTTTGTTATTTGTCACTTGTTAGTCTTACGCTCAAGCTGCATTGTGAGAACGCACTTTTGTCCAACTGAATAAGTGAAACATCATTAGTCATACACATTTTATTTGCCTGCACGTATCTAGAAAGAACAACGAGGGGTGTCGTGGGACATGGGGCAGCTGGCTGGAAGGAAGTTCTTATTGCTATTTATTATGGTTTAAATATAGTGAAAAAAATTATAAAACAACGAGAATGTAATCAATCAGTCTGGAAAGATCTCTTCGAAACACACTGGCCGACTGCAACAACTGCAACCATAATTTCAAATTGCAAAGAAGCTTACATGCGAAGTGTCTGGAATAGAACACATTATAAGGAGCTTATCTGTCTGCTCCACTTTGTTTCAAGAAACAAAAATTAAATTAAATTAAAAGGAAATCTTAGATGTCAATGCACGTATCTTATAGGGTGCAATGCCACCGGACGTCCTATTGGCCGGCTTTGATAGGAAGATACAACAGTTTTCCGTGTACGACAAAGTGTAGTGGGAAAACAGATACTGAGAATGTGACTTAGGGTCTCTAGCCAATGTGTCAATCTATAAGATTTGCCAGTCAAAAGTCAAAATTGTCAGTCTATCAGTGACAGATGAATGTCGCTTATTCTAGAGCCGATAAAATCTCAGACAGATCCAAAAATTACTACATAAATGCACGACTCAATGATATATCGCCTAACTTCTGCACACATGCAAAATAAATCATAATCGAAGGCTCATTATCATAGCTTGAGATACAAAAGGCTGAAACGATGAATACGTGATCTACTTACACAGCATCTTAATTGATACTTCCCTTTCTAAAACCGTAAGTGATGCCCAAACATCAAATGATATAATGTGCGTTAATGATATTCAATAAGATAATAAGAAACATTACGCTGTTGGCTCTTCCTTATTAAAATACCTCTAAGTTACGTCTGTGGTTAACAGTCCGTGAACGTGTTTAACTATACAAGTTACTGATAGGACCAGTGATAAGTGATTACATTTTAGATAACAGTGATTAGGAACAAACATTATAATTTATTGTTGAACACGGCGTGATCAAAATCGCTACTGGAATCGCGTCGATTTTGACAGTTGAATAGTCAGCCATTTTGTTGATCCAGATGTTGGACTGGGACATTCTCATAGTCAAAGTAACATTTCGATTAATTAACAACTTAATGAAATAATGAAGTATTGCAAGAATAAGAACAATGAAGATTCGGAATTTCTTTTTTTATTCGAAAGGTAAATTTTCGATATCCTTTCGACTTTTGTGAAAATACCGCTGAAGGATATTCCTTTATCTGGGAAAACGCTAAAATTGCTTCCGCAGCATCCGGTATGTCCTGCCAGGGTTGCGGAATTTGTTCGAAAGAGTCACCGCGGCCCTGGAAGGCAAAGGGCTTTAGGACGACGCAAACTAATTTATAGTCAAAGATTATGTCAAAAAATGCAATAAGACTTTATATAGTATGATGCAACAAAATTCGTATCTGCTTTGCATAATCAACCGATCAACTGCGTGCGTCGAACTATGGCGCCGGTAGCTTTGCACTTCATAAATATAGATCTCGATTGACTTTGTCGTATTTATTAGTCGATTAACAGATGAATAGAACTTCATTTGAATTCTATTCATGAAGATTAAGTTATGTTAACTGCTGAAGCCTTAGGCAGCTGATTAGTTTATATTGCAAACACACTCTTTTGGGCAGTCGTGTAATAAAACGTTCGATAGAAGTTGAATATATATCTACGTACAGTTTCGATATTTTGTTCCTCATTTCCAATTAGAGCTTTACTGGTTACTAATGATGTAATCATCCTCAAATCACTCAACTTTTTTATTTAAGTATGACTAAGCACTATGTCGCTCCTAACTTGTGCGGTTACAACAATTTTACATGCACTTTTACCTTCGCTTATGAGAAGATTCTAGTCGAAACATTAATCTCGAGTCGGAAGTAAACGTGCGACTCGATTTGTTAGAGAATGGTTACAAATTATATACACACACTACAAATCTAATTACGTTTAGGTGTTAAACAGCTACCAGATGAACATTATGTACGAGGGGTGTCACATAGTGTAACTGAATTAGTTGTGAGAGCAGAAGTTGCAAGATGCCTCAGTTGAGCTATAGACTTGCTGGTTAGGAGATGATTGTGAAATACTAAATTTAAAATTTATGCATAAAACTTATAATATGGAATATATTATAAGTTTTATGCATAAATTTTAAATTTGATGTGCCCCATACATCAAGAGGAAGATTGCACTCAACAAGTAGGATCGTACTGGGGTTTTTGCAGCTAAAGACCTATGATATACCGCCTACCCTGATCGCGCTTGTTTTATCGATTTTCATAACTTAAACTTGGTTACCAAATAAAGCTAAAAGAATCCACCGGTCACTTAGCGTTGTTAGCGAGTTAGCAACAAAACCACTGCATTTCTCAATAACACTGCAATGTTTGGTTTAGTTATTCACCGGCCTTGGCACACTGCTATTTATTATTAATGTTATGACATAGAATATCTTTTCGTATAACATATAACACGTATCAAATTGTGCAATGCCATGGTTCACGGCGTACAGTAATCTGTGCGAAGATAACAATTTGTTTACTCTCAAAAATCGTGAGAATGTGAAGTGAATTACGTAAAAAACGTTTGTTTTCTTTCCGCGATTAAGAAATTTTGTAAATAAAAAGATTGTTATGTTAATGATTGCTTAAACTTGACCACGTAACTTGAGCTTTTGATAAAATTATGACTTTCCGTTCATTCAACGGATATAATTGGTCTAGGTTTCACAATTCGTTTTAGCATCTGGGAAACATCCATTTAAAATAATCATGACCGGAATCTTAGCTATAAATTCCATAAGATCTCTACGTATCATGTTAGTCATCTACCACAAATGCCTAAAAACATATTGTGGTTGAATCAATATTGTGTTTTTGCAAATAAATAAAAAAAATTGGATTGCGTTATAATTTTTGTCTATTCTTGAATTTATTTACTAGATCATCAAATAATACTAAAGACACTCACCTTCATTTCTCTCGATTTTCATCCAAACACGCGAATATAAGTTCTACAGTAATTTCACTATCACGGGACACACCAAACTGTTCACTGGTCAGCACTCACTCGTTGTCTGCAGGCTCAGCAGAGTTAGTAGCCTCAGCAGTTTCAGTAGTAGCCTCGGTATCCTTAGTAGCCTCACTAGACTCAGTGGGCTCAGTACCCAGTGCAGGCGAATGATCTCTTGTTACGAGTCGAAAGTGATACGTCTTGTTATGAGTATTGTCGTGATGGTTCTCACGCACTGTCGATGCACTTTGAACTTGAATGTCGAACCTATAATTAGAAAAGGTGTCAATATAAGAAGTGGTGTTATGTGTGGTGACAGTTTCAATGAGTTTTGGGTTTTGATCGTCCTCCTGCTTGTGGTGATTTTGTAGACTTTATAGTATTTTATTTAGTTTTGAAATTGGAAGCTGTTAGTAGAGATGGATCGGCTTATTACTTTAAGACTATATTGTACCTTTATGCATGAACCCCAAATATTTTTTGTAGTATTTTTATTTCATTATAAAAAATAAATTCTGAATTATCGTATTCAATTTGATCACGGTTTTTCTGTAGACTATTAGATAACCTATCATTAATTAATTAGCTTAGCTTAATTTGTAGCGTCAACCAATTAAGGTCCAAAAATTCTATGAAATGTCGGTGAAAATTGTAATAAACTGAAGTAAATACATTCCAGTTAGAGGCTTGCGTCAGAAGAATTAAACATAGCAGTTATGTAATAGTAAATACAGCTAATTGTGCCCAATCATTAGTATTATGCTGGAGAAGCTATTACCGTTGTTTTGACGTAATAGGTTAGCAACTATTACAATTTGACAGGTCACGCCAAAGAAACATTAGATCACTCAAATAAAATCAAAAGAACACAAAAGAATGATGATGCGAATTTAACCAACGATAACGAGACTGCTCTAAAAAAGATTAAAGATAAAATTGAAGCTTAATATTTTGAGATCAAAGAAGTCTAGGAAGTAATAATGCATGTGAAAAAGCTCACGAAACATCTTATTCAAATTACTTTCAGCGACAAGTAGGTAGATAAGTGGTAGGTACCGCCGTGTAACAAATTTTCAATGAAGCTAGGAAATAAGTTCACAGCTTCATAAGTTCTTAGAACGCGCTTATGTAACTTAGCGTTCCTAGCTTTTACTAACTTTAAAACCAAGCTAACGAGAAATTCTAAGACCTTATCGCGGTCACGATTTATTGTCAGATGTTATCACGATTACGACTTACGAGGCGTTATCACGATAAAGAGTTTCAGACGTCTACGTGAAGTTACAGGACCGATGAAATTACATGACCTATCACAACACACGCTAACTTCTTACGTCAATCCAAGGGTGAAAAAGGAGTATGACGTTATGCAATAATCGACAAGATTAACCAGTCGTATTACGCTACGTTAGATAAGGCTCTATTACACCACATTACAAGTACAATGAGTGGAAACGATATAATCGCTGAAATCAGTCACGAAGCGGATAGCTATTGAAATTCATGACGTTGAATTTTTTCACAGTATATTGATAGGAGAGATAGAGATGGAGGTTTTAGTTAAAAAAATAGAACTGACGTAATTTGTGGGAGGTGTTCCGGTTGGCTCGCGACAGCTGCGCGACGCGACTCCGCGTGGTGGACTGGCGCTGCGCGTGCGCCGCTGCCGCCGCCCCACGCGCGCTCCCCTGCAGATAATTCGTAATGTGTGTTACGAGGTGGCTTATGTGGAGTTGTGGGTCGCGGGGTATGCTATGGTTTGTTTGGTGAAATTCGACAGGGTATCTGCTGCAATCGTTATTGTATAATGAGTGCTGTGACATTGATAACTTGATTGGTGTGATCTAATTTGTGATATTACATAGCTTGTTACTGTTATGTGTGGTTTGCTTATTGGGTGAGGTGCGTTGCGATATAATGGGCTTATCTTTCAAATTAAATGTCTGACATCAGCGTCACGCTCAGTAAGTCTATTTCCGATTCACCAATTTTGGTACTTAATTGAAAAATATATTAATCTCGAGCTCTGACAATAATCGTAAAGAGAACTCAAAGAAGGCATTACTTAAGGCAGGGAATCAATGACTGCTGGTTTACAAAAATGAGTATTTTAAGGATAGAAACATCGTTAGTAAGTACTAACGATGTTTCTATCCTTACTGACAATCTATAGCTATACTTATAGATAAATCTTAATGACCATAATAAAATATGTAAAAGTATTCTAATAAGTCCGCCAAGGAACTCATCAACATGAGTTTCACTCTCGCGTGATGTGTTTTTCCGCTTGCTTCTATCATTTTCTATTCAGTACTTTGTCTTGGAGGTACATCCTCAGTGACATTGTTTGTTCTTGAATGACGTGAGATTCATTCATTAGTGCTAACATTAATTGCTGTTTTTGTATGTCGTTACTTGTTGCATATCATAGTTTGTACGCGGTTAATGGACGAAGTTTTACTTTCTTTTGAATTTGTAGAGAATGATGAATTGTTGAAGAGTACCTCATTACTTTTTAGGAAGGATTATATTATCGAAAGGCCAATAATTGCAATCATTTGGGAGCATAGCATAACCGAAGCAATTCAATTGAAGATGGCAAATGTTTCTGCAAAAGAAAGACACTACTTCAAAAAAACAAAAGACACTACTTCCACAATAGCTGAGGTGCATGTCATAACAAAATCAAAAATTCAACAGCAAAATCAGAAAACGAAAAAGATAAACAAGAACAATCAGAAAAGTAGATCATGAACTTAAACTCTATTCTAACGTTACGTTAGATGTTGTAACATGTGCTCGTAAAGACAAAGCCGACGTGATGCGAGGTGTGTCAGTATACCGATGACATCGATGACACCGGGCATACTGGTCAGGTATGCATATGACGAAAATCGCACACGTAAGCCATTGCAAAACGATGCGATCGACCTAATTCCAGCATCGTTGTGAAATACGGAATATCGATTATTATTTTAATCGAGTTGTCTTGCTTCCTGACACGTGTGACGATTTTGGTTAGTTTTTTTTTCCAGTTTTCGTCTTCTTGCCTCCTTATCCCAATTTGTTTGAAGGTTTCCTTATTACTCGTCATTTAAGTGTTCACTTCCTTTCAAGCCTTATCATCTCTTTTATCACGTGTTCCTGGTTCTGCTAAATCCACGCCACCACGATACGATTTAAAGCATTTGTTTTTTGGTCGTCCTTATTTTACTAGTTAATTGTTTGTCATTTACCTAAGACATTAAGTTCGCATTTGTATAGTGATTTTTTCATGTGCATAAAGTTTTAATAAAAAAATACTATTCATAAAGCAAACCCTGATGACTAATTAGTCTAAGGCTTATTCATACAATCTTTTTCGAAGTTATATCACCTTTCCACAAGGTTACTCGCTAGGCGCCGAGTAAGGAAACAGACTCGGTTTCATCCAGAAATCGAAAGTTGTGGGTAATCGGCCCGCTTACGACATTACCCCCCGGCCACGGGCCAATGCGCTGTTCAAAAATAAACACATCACATCATACTGTGCTTGGAAGTCAATTAGCAGAATATCGATTAACGTTCATCGATATCCGATTATGAAATATTAATTTGTGATAATGATTATGAGATAAATTGAATATCGAGTAATATTTTCCAACTTAGTTACTTTAACAACAAAGTTTTGACTGCTTCACACAAGTCATCGTATCTTTGCCCTTTAGTAGCTAGACGTCCTTCGTGATTTACATCATAATATTCTTCATCTTAAATGTAAACTCGTGAAGAATTAAAAACTTTCAGAAGATTACTACAAGCACCCGGAAAGGAACCAATCACGACTTCATCCCGAAATCGAAAGTTGTGGATAATAAGGCCGCTTACGTCACCGAGCCAGGCCGCGGACCCACAGTGTAGTGTGAAAAGCTTTCACAGGCCCCTGCTCTCGAAACTGTCGCGTATTGTTCGTGTCATACTACGGTTTAAACGACCAATTGTTGTATATTTCATGTAAATATTCAGCTCTTGCATAATATTCGCAACACTTATCCTCAGGTGAATGAACTGCAATTTACGATTCCTTTTGCTTGTTCAATTTATAACACTCATAACATAAAGCACTATTACTTGCTTTTTCTCGGGTTTGTTTACACACGTTTGTATGCAAACAACGCAAACAAAGTTTCGAGATACTTTGAAGAATCCATCTCTTTGCTCTAGCCTTATCCTTTTGTTTGGGGTCGGCTATTAACGTCATTCTTCGTAGATCCTTTGAGAAATCCTCCCTAAAATACTAAACCTTCTAAGAACCTTAACGTTGTTCTAGCATGAGTGGTTAAAGCTGAACATTCTTTAGTCAGTCAATCAGCCGGCCACGGTAACGTTCTGAACCACTTTTGGCTTGGTAAGAAAATATTTGTAAAGGTACCATTTTAAATACTCACAGCTACACAACGGACGCGATAAATAGGAAATAGGGCCACGAAACTCATACTTCAAACGATTACGTCAAGTAACACAAAACCTCAGTAATACGATCCTTTGTAGTTCTAGAGAGAAGTGCGATCGCGGAAATTATGTCCGGAGAATGCAAACAGCCTAGTTACTGCAGAGTGGATAATAAATGAATATGTATACAGTTTTTGAGGTTACTGATGGAATGGCTAGGTCTTGTTATAATTTGATGAATTGCTTTGTTTGAGTTTTGTTGTTAAGCTTTTCAACCGACTTCCAAAAGAAGGAGATTATCGATTCAAGTGTATGTTTTTTTGTTTTTTATATAATTAATAATGCTACAGATATTTAATTATCTTTTGAGAATATTTTCTTTGGAAATGATTTTTCGCTTAGAACTTCTTCAGTCATATTACAAAATCTGATGTTGTCTACTATTTAGGATTTGCTGATACATGAAGTTTAGGCGCAGTATGACACATGCTTATGCTCTTGTCCTTTTTTATTTGGGGTCGGTGCAGCATGTCTACATCTTCCTACGTCTTTATTATCTTTATCGGAGATTTTGATCCATTGTTTTTTTTATCTTCTTCTATTCCTATAACACCGACCAGTCTATAATTATTATCTCGAAAGCAAAATATAAATGTTGGTTATATAGTTCAATTCAATTCAGTGTAAGTTTTATGGTTTCCATATTCCTTCGGAAAACAAAGTGCAAATTGATAATGACAGCTAAAACTTAAGAAGCGTGTACCTATTGACTGCCAAGTTGAATAAGGGGCTATATGCAATGTTACAACAAGTATGGAGTTCAAGCAGCTCATAGTTCAAGTAATACAACTTACACTGGTTTGGTTTTACTTGAACTTTCAGTTAGTTAGTAGGCCACTAGTACTAGGTCGGGTCTGAAATGTTAGTGTGAATGGTCTTTAACTCAAATGCAATTTACTTTAACATTTTTGGAGACCTTGGTAGATAGGTTACTATCAAGGTTTCCAAAAATGTTATCATGACATTTTTAATTCATAATCTTCTGAAATTTTGTACCTGTATAATGTACGTACGATACAATAAATTACAATAAATTGATAATTTTGTAAATTCTTCGGTTTTAGGCACAAATTAACTACTAATATCGAACCTCCTTCCTATTGTGGTATTTCCACTAGCGTAGCATATTCGGATACCACACTTGTATAAATAATGAGTAAGATTACTGCAATCAGCTTAAGTCATTATTTTCAGAATTTCAAGCAAATGTGAGTTCTAATCGGCAAATTTTGTAATAGGGTAATTGTAATGATTCAAAAATTTAAATGAACGTCCAAAACCGGTGTGCTTGTTCCGATTACACACGAACGGATTTGTAGAGCTAAGTAGCGCGTGGAAGAGATAAAAAATGTTGTTGCTAAACTGATGAAAAATAATGTTGAAATAACTTCCTCGTTTTTGACTTTGTTCAGTAATTTAGAGGTTCAGGATGCAGGATTAACTCTAGGGCCCTATAAAATTGAGTAGGTTTAACGAACGGTGTTTAGCAATGAAGGGGTACAAGTTGAGGATGGCAACACATGTTCCTCACGACTGTTCTCTGTTACTCGATGGTACTACTGCTTGATATTTTGACTACAACTCAATCATAACAATTGTAACGTGAATCCCTGGAACAATTTTCTAGTTAGGTGTCAACCCAAAATCCTTGCATTTATTTTATGACATCATCAATGTTGCTAAATATTAAGATAAATGTTTAGACTGATACTTGGCTCCACCATCACCTGTTAGTAAGCCAAGTCTCTGCGCCTCATTATTCAGTACCAAATAGATTTATCTCAAGAATTTATTTATCAATCAGTCTGTACTTCTGTAGATACGTGCTTGTCAGTCACCGTCAGTCCTCCGTGCCTCCGTGAGTGTGCGCCAGGTGTTATGCGGAACCCTGCGAATATGTGTGCGTGTTACATAAGTCGGCGTACGTGAGCGTGATCGCGAGCGCATTGGCGGTCGCGCGGCCGTGGCGGTGGGATGCGTCTGCGCTGGTGGAGAACATGAACCGTTTAAATGGAAATAAAAACGTACCTTGCTAATTTGAAAACATATCAGATCTTGTAGTTGAAATTTTCAGTTGATTGTGTGGGGAAATGAAATGAAGAACAGAGCCTGGATAATAGTGTGAAGGGTGATAGAATAGAACGGAAGAAGAAAATGTTTTGCACAGTGATACGCGACAAGGGCAGGAAGATGTTGAAGTACGATCTTTAGTTTGTGTTCGATTTTTACGAGATTTTTTTCTAAAAACGGTCTCAAATTTTGACTGGCGCATGGTTTCTATGAGAGTGTTTAGTTTGACCATAAGTTAAGGAAACCATAAGTTGTTCGTTCTTAGGTGTTAATAGGCTTGTAAACCTGGGATAAAGCCATTCTGGCTTTAAGCCTGGACATATTAACTTAATGGGCAGAAACAAATCAATGAGCTGTGTAGGCATTACCAAAGCTTACTCAATAGGTACTCAGTAATGTATTCAAATGGATAATAACTATCACATCCAGGAACGAATAGATTAATTTGATTTTAATGGTTTCTAATTGTGTGTTCCTTATGAATTTAATAGCGTGTAGCAATTAATGTTGCTGTTCCATTATTTTTAACCGACTTCAAAAAGGAGGAGGTTATCAATTCGGATGTTTTTTTGTTGATGTATGTATGTTCGGACAGAACTCCGTCATATATAATTGGATTTTCAAAATTCTATTTTGTTCAAAAGAGGTTTAATTCGAAATGGTCCCATTTAAATTTCGTAAAGATCTGATGAAGAACTTCGGAGATAGATAATTAAATTGATATGGACTAAAAATAGAAAAATAAAAAAACTTTTTTATTTCGGTGTTTCTGTTGTGGTCCTTCATTTTTTGACACTGACTTCCAAAATTAAAGTTATTTTGTACTTTGTAGTGGTTTTTAGTAGGAAGTCAGTTGTATTTTTTTAATAAAAATGTTTTTTTAGCAAAACCAAAGCCCCAATCGTCCTGTTATAGTCATTTATATTTTTGAGCTATTCTCGTTCGTCTCTACCTGGTGCATTTTTTTAAAAAACCTAAAATTCTTTTGTCTTCAAAACAAGAGTGAACAGGCAACATGCATCGCTTTCCATAAGGCGAGAATGAGGTCAAGTACCTACAGATCCATTCAGTAATTTAAAAATTCCAAATTATTTTATCCCACATTACCTGAGTTTCTGCTATGTGTTTACCAGGGTCTTTCTGGATTGACCAACATTTTTGGGATCCTGTGCCAGTCCTCTATAAGTTCTTCTTAGAAATTCTCAATAGCAGCCCGAGTCTGAGTTTGTGCCCGGTTTATAGAAATTAATAGCTCCCTATTGTATACAACTAAAATGTAACTTTCGAAATATGGGTGTACTATAGGTTGACCTATTTGTGTTCCCCTCTTCTTATCTATTTGTTAAATGTGTGTACATAAACTGTTAAATAAATAAATAAAGCAACACATTTCTCTCGTATAGTGGATATGTTTATAATCTTCTATTAAATTCAAATAATCTTTATACAAAACTAATAAACTTGTAGAGATCCTGACCTTTCGATATGCGACAACACGTCCATAGATATTATTATTATCTCTCACCTTTGTCGTCTTGTAAATCAGATGCCTTTTGACCTGTGCACCTCACCCAGTCACCGCCATAGGGAAGACCTGAGGGATCACTGATGAAAATTTCCGTCTTTCATTTGTACAGTGTAACTGCATAAACGCCGCTCGTTAATGTTCACATGGATACATAGGTAAAGGAATAAGAATAAAGTTCACAATTGAGAACCTCCTACTTTTTTGAGGTCGATTAAAAATGTATCGTTTAAGCCTGAATAGTAAGTAGATTTTATAGTTGTAGACTTCGATTACTTTTGATCGAAGATTGTAGTCACCTATTGTTATCTAATTGTTTTGGGGAATATAACCGGAACAAACTGGTGGCACAGCAAAATAGAAGAGCATAAGATGATAGGGCCGAGTGATACCAAAGAAACAAGATTTGCAGTTAATAACAATTTTTTTTAATTATTTTATATATTACATCTTACAATATTTTCATGTTCATAAACATTGAATTTAGGTACTACCATTACTTCCAACGAAGAGACGTTTTCACGCCATAAAATATTTAGGTACAATTTGCTGCAAAGCCTTCATAAAATCGCAGCCTTTTTGTTGTTTGTACGCCATTTCTTAGTAAGAATGAAGTAAAACTAGCCAGGGTTTTTTCTTCTATGGCAAATATCATTCAAAAGCCTTGAGTACCATCTTTATTTACTTGGTGGTAATATTACGGATACGGCCTAAGAGATAAGTAGCCTCATCTGTTATTTGATGATGACTAAGATTATTATTTTATGTTAGAAAATATACTATATATATTTTCTAACATAAAATAATCTTTGATCGATAAATTTGTAGATTTTTTTTAATCATCTCACTCTAATTATAATTTATGAAACAAAGAATAAGGTCCCAGATTGAGCTAGGCAAACCATTTGCAATTTATCAATTTAGAAATTATCTCACATATAATCTTTTTCATCACCAAATAACAGATGAGGGAGTATATTTTGAAGCCGTATCTTAGACTTTAAACTTAAATGCAGCTCTCACATATGCTGCTGTTAGTTATACATATATACTATGTGATATAACTCGAGATGTAAGTTTACTCATATGCAGAGGTTGGAATTAGGTAGAGTTACACTGATTTCACAGCGAAAGAATAAAGTAAATATGCCTCAAATGCCGATCTGATTAATTTTAAAGAGCAGAAAATCCCATGATTTGTTAAATAAAAAAGTTATTTACTTTTACACAATTTAAACCACTGCACGCGCGACGTTGCTAAATTTACATAAACGATATCGGATGTCCGAAGTTGCAAAATTCCAATCGCGATGTTGCCACATTTGTAGTTCGCACAACATAGCTTGTGAGAACAAAAGAAAAATCATTATTATTATTTTTTGTAATATCCCGGGAAGATCCATATCAACATTTCGATGCAAGTACATAAATAACTCTACCTAATTCCGACCTCTGCTCATATGTTATGCATTTCACTATTCGGTAAGTGGTTGAGGTGTCTGCATAGTTTAAGTTAGTCATCAGTCAGGCAATGTACTTAAAGCAAACATTTATGTATTTGCATCGAGGCCCTTTGTTGACATTTTACATTTTTTTTTTGCTATGAGATCATTTCCTTATTCCCACAGCTTGTTTGAAATGTGATTTACAATTATTTTTTTACAAAAATTACAACCATCTGCTAAGATTTTTTTTTCACTTTGAAGTGCCCCTAAAACAAAAACTTAGTATTAATAAGTAAGTACTGTGGTAAGGTACCTTAAGGATTGAAATTGTACCCTTAATAAGTTATTTTACAGATTCGCGCTGTTTACCGTTAAGGAGTTCCGTTGTCCGCCTTTGCAAAATAAAATTTGAAGAGTTCCCTCGATTTCTCCAGGATCCCGTCATCAGATCCTGACCTGATGACCATGACACCATCCGGAAAGTATACACTTTCAAACAAAAGAAGAATTTCCAAAGCGGCCTACCGGGCCTTGGAGTAATCTGGGAACATACACACATAAACAAAAATGCTCATAAAATTAAAACTACTGAGCCATTCGAAATTACATTTATGGGACCAAATGGCAAGTACCGCATCGAACTAAAAAGGAATAACAGAAATCGGATCAGAAAGCTCGGGAGTTATTGGCGTACAAACAACCGAATTGAGAACCCCCTCCTTTTAAAAACAAAATACTAAATTAAAACATGTAATTACCTAAGTATTTCTGGATGCCTTTACTTTACATACCAGTGTTTGAAGTAGGAAGATTTAGTATTAAATAATACTAAATCTTCCTACTTCAAACACTGCATTATGCATTTTTTCATAATGTAGAAAATATTTAACAAAAGTGACACGCTGACTCAGCTAAGCTTAATTTCTATAGCAATATTTGTTTCTTAAAGAAATATGGACATCGTAGAGCCTAGAATATATTCTGATGACAGGTGCCTGCAGGAAAATAACACGACATTCCTCTCCACCACCGAAAGTTGCCAATGATTTCTGCAAGTAGTAATCAAACGCATTTCAAAGCAATGTAATGAATAATAATTAAAATTCCCCAAGTCATGAAGCAGGTGGCGCTTATAGCAATAAATCAGAACAGCTAATAATCGCTCCTGATCGAGTCGATTGAATGTTGTATAACGCCTCGTAGCTTGTAGTCCCAACCGGCCGGTTACTCTTACGCGTAACGCCTCGTACGACGACTGGTTCTGACATTACTATCATAAGTATTATGTGCTAAAATGTTTGGATAAGCAGCCGCTCCTTGTGTCGATAGGATCGAGTACACACTGTCGTAAATTGTGTAAATACAGACAAAGTACCAAATCCGTTTTCGTGTTCCAAGTCTGCAGGATTATCCAAAATGGTACTATTTTTATTGAGCCTCGTAACTCTTGAGTTCTCTGAGTACATTAAAAGCAGCTTATGGGTAGAAAGCTACGTACCTTTTCAACAATGTTTTTCCACAAATGTAATTTGGAACTTGGAATTTTTAGAGCCAACATATGTATAGCAAAATTTTAACGATTAGTCAACAAAATGGACAAGCTTGGGCATGGGGTTTACTTAGTCCCGTGGCTCATGGAATATAGTATCAGCAGATGTTCTTGTGCTCCTCTCTATAATAGTGTATATAAGAAGTTACTAACTTCATATACACTGATAACCGTTAAATGATTACATTAACTTAAATTGGATAATATAACGCACTTTATCTTAAAAGCAGTTAATGTAAATCCGCTGACACATAAAACTAGAAATCTAGATTAATTTGAATACTTATTAGATTTTAAAAGAGGTGTGTACAGGAACTTATCTAACGGCCGGGAAATGATAATATAGTCTACAACCTAGGCAATAAGTAGGTGTTTTATTACATTGATCGGATCACCAGGTTTAAAATCAAACTTGAAATTACTTTGATGTCATAATCTTAGTCTTGTTAGCGTACTGGACTTATGTACCTAAGTAACGTAGTAAGCTTTGATTCGTTTTTGAATTTAACATACATACAGGTTGTTCTAGTAGTGTGTGGTCATATTTAAGGGAGGTGTTCTGTAGCTGGTGTACCTACAGTAAAGACAATATCAAAATAAAGAAAATATTGTGATTAAAAAAAAATCCGAACGCAATAAACGATTTCAAAGTAAAAAGAAAATCACAGACTGTATGAAAAGTGATTTTAGTTCAATCACAGATACGATGCCACCAACTGTATCAGACTGCTTGAAAAGTGCCTTTCGAGGTCGGGTTTTTTTTTAAGTTCATCTAAATATTTACCTAAATCATAATTTGTATGCCAGCCTGCCAAGAACAAGGGGTTTTAACTTGATTTGATCATTTTTTGCTATAACCAACAATTTCAGTTTTCAGTACCTATCTTTTACTCAGGGAATACCAAAGACTATGCTGCCCACCTAATATATATATATAGATGTGGTTAAGGTATTTTACTCCATCTAGTGATTCTATGTTAAACTATGAGAGCTTCAAATGTTGAAAGTACTGTAGCTATTCGGCGAGAGATGGCGCTTTTTCAACGTTTTGCTATTCTCTAACAGGTGTCGCTATTAGCTAAAAGTATAACCACGATCGTGGCGGAATTTTGTCAAGTATATAATATATATATAATAATTTTGTTAAACTTTGTCCCGCTGTTGGACTCGGTCTCCCATAGCTTTCCAAACTACACTCTGACCTATTTGTCAGTGCTGAATAACAAAAAGATAACGTGTTTGTTGAGAAAATAAAATTGATCCTGTGTCATCCCACTTTTCTTACTTCTACCATTTTTATAAGATAAGATATTAACACCATTTCATTTTGTGTATTTTCTGTGCGTTCAAATAAAACCAGAAACAATACTTTATTTTTTATTGTATAGCATACCAGCGAATGGTAATTTTCATTACAATACATTACACCTAAAAGACTCGGAAAGTAAATAATTACGTACACTACATACCTTAACAATATATTTACAGTCCTACAAACAAGAATAACATTACTTTCAATAAAATAGCATTTTACTTAACGAGTATTTATAATAAAAATTTTGTTCTTGACTGAGTATTTTCATTCACTATAATATAACACTGTCATAATACAAGCCAGTCCTCCTTTATCATGTCTGAAGCTTTTTCAGCTATCATGATGACAGGAGCGTTGGGGTTCCCACTTATGATAGTGGGCATAACACTCGCGTCGACAACTCTCAGGTTGGCTACGCCGTGGACACGCAGCCTCGGGTCTACTACAGCATCTATATCCTGCTTGGGACCCATTTTGCAGGTTCCAGTAGGATGGTATATTGTAAAAGTGAAGTGTTTTAAACTGCACTCCCAATATTCGTCACTAAATAACACGTGGTGCTGACAACCAGGCATAGCAATGTTGTGCGGCCTCGAGCCGTACCTCTGGAAAGCCGTCGTGTTCGACAAAGCCATCGCTATCCTTATACCTTCGGTTAGAACTTTGATATCTTCCTTGTATGCGAAGTAATTCGGCTCTATAGACGGCGCAGCGAATGGGTTGCGACTCTTCAGTTTAATCCAACCGGAACTCTTCGGTCTCAACAGTAATGGAAGTATAGTCCAGGTCTCGGCATCCTCTATAGGTTTGTAGACAGTATTGTACACTCTGTCACGCAAGTTCAATATCTTTCGGATCTGTTCTCCGCCGTCAGAATTAACTGAACTGGGCGCGAAGTGGAACTGTATGTCCGGCCAGTTGCCGGACGGCGGCGCGTACTTAGTGTTGACAAATGCAAGTCCCTCCACGCCTTGCGTCGTCATCGGTCCTTTCTCGTATAAAATGTAGTTCATAGCTACATTGAACGTTTGGAAACGGTCCTTCTTAAATGTTACTGGTTTGTTGACAACGAAAGTCAAACCACCGAGGCCAACGTGATCCTGCAGATTATGACCTACCTTTAGATTTGCTACTAAAGGAATACCATGCTCTCTCAGGTGGTCCGCTGGTCCAATTCCACTTAACATCATAATTTTAGGAGTCGCCAGTGCTCCAGCAGACATAATCACTTCCCGCTTTATTCTTACTTTGTGTCTTTGACCATTTCTATAGAACTCCACGCCGTATGCTTGTTTTTTAACAGGATTGATAAGAATCCTTGTAACTTGGGCGCCGAGAGCGACGTGCAAATTTTCCCTCTGTCTGACGGGTCTAAGGAACGCCTTGGCCGTGCTGCAGCGGCTGCCGCGCCGCATGGTCGCCTGGGTCAACATGAAGCCCGTCTGTTTCGCTCCGTTTATGTCACGGTTTTCATAACCAAGTTCCATGCCGCCTTTCAAGAACGTAACCGATAATGGCGTGCGCCAGGGTGCCTCTTGGACCGTGAGGTATCCGCCGGCGGCATGGTACGGCGTGTTCACTAAGTACGGGTTGCGGTTGTCTTCGGATTTGAGGAAATATGGTAACACTTGATCATACGACCAGCCGGGGTTACCGAGCGCTTCCCAGAGGTCGTAGTCGTTGCGGTTGCCCCTTACGTACACCATCGCGTTGAGTACGCTGCAGCCGCCGAGTACCTTGCCTCTGGGCCAGTTGCAGCGGTCGCCGTTCATGGCGAGGCAGTAGGAGCGGTTGTTGGAAGGCGTGGTCTGGAACTGCCAGTCCATGTCGGAGAGCTGTGTGTAGCCCGCCAGCGCGGGGATGTCAGAGATCTCAGTTTCGTCTTGGCCGGCCTCCAGGAGCAGCACAGTCCAGTTGCCGATCTCGGAGAGCCGCGACGCGACCACTGCGCCGGCAGAACCGCCGCCGACTATCACAAAGTCGTAGATCGGCAACAGCTGGAACATTTAAAGATAACATTATTATATTGTAAAATGTCTAATAAATAATCTATATCTTGAAATTTTTTGTTCTCGATATTTTTTTTTCAATCATTGTGTGGTATGTTAAATTGGTGTTGATATAATTGGTGTGCTTGATTTAAAAGTACTTACAGTATTGACATCCGTAATATAAGACTCTGGGTCGAATTGTTGGTATCTGAAGTACGTGATCCCGAGTGCCAGGAGTGGTATCAGACCCAATACGGTGATGGGCGACGGTGCCAAGCTGGCCAGCGCTCCTGCCGCCTCCATGGCTGCCCTTACAACTCATCTACCGCTAAACTAATATTTACAACTTAGCCTACTAGTCTTCGCTCTCTTAAATCCAATGCTGGCTTTTCTTTCTTTGCTCCTCTTCTGAAAGAATCTTAGGTGTATAATTCCTAATGCCAGGCTTTTTTGTGGGCGTCGTTTTCGCCTTTTCTGTTTCGCTAAGATAGCTTTTGAGTCGCGCGCTCTTCAGCTCGTCTTTTTCAGCGTCGAAGAGTTGTAGCGTGTTGTATCGCTTCTCTTTGTGCAGTTTGACGGGTTTGTAGAGTTCTTTGTTGACGTCTTTGTAGTGTTCGTTTTTGTACAAGGACGTGCAGTAGTAGTCGCTTTTGGAGGATCTGTCGGAGCGGTATTCGCAGGCGCTGGAGCCGCTCCGGTAGCCGCTGCTCTCTGTGGAGGAGTTGTCGCTCTTGAAGCTGTCGGCGCTCCTCCTGGCTTTGTGTCGCTTGTAGTCCTTGTCGAAGTCGTTGGCGCGGTAGTCGACGGGCGAGCTCCGGTAGTGCAGGGGCTCGTCGTACTTGTCCTTGTACCGTCTCACTTGCGTGCCGCTAGCGTGCGCGTACGACTGTTCCTGGCCCATGATGTAATGCGCGCTCGCGCTCTCGCGTGATTTCTGTAACGATAAGATTTTTATTTTAGTATAAATTATAAGTGATCTTGTACGCATTGGGGTAGAAAACATAGGAAAACGCAAGTATAAAAATATTGATGATTCTGTGTTTTTGTTGCAGGTAATGACGATGATACAATGTTTCTGATCTGCAATTTTACAGTGAGTATAAAAGCGGCTATGAAAACTATATACATTAAAAGAATCTGAAATCTATAAAAAAGTGACTTCAATGAAAATGAAACCCTATCAGTGCGATCTATCAGCAAATTGTAAAACACAAGTGTAAAATTACTCGACGGTCGTTGACCCTAGCCTTGGTATTGTTACTTACTGATAAAAATAACAACAAATCAACGATGAAGGCAATAATAAATACAAATCATGATTAGTTTCCAATATTGATGATCAAAAGTTTGTGCGTAGTGTGTCAGTAGAACGGGCTCTCGGTTTGGGAGCGGACCGACCGAAATTATCACGAGAGAAATTTTAACAGGTTTTCAAACCACTTGCATTGGAGATGACGTGTTTCTACAAACAACAATTTTTGCTCCAACTCAATGGATTAGCTACAAATTATGAACGATTTAGAAGATGGTTGAAAATTGATGAATAGAAACAAAAGTCGAAATTGTTCACACTTTTACTCTCGGCTTGCTATTACATGCATGTGTAAATGAATTACTGAATGTTACTCGTTTGGCACCCAGGGAGCCGTAGAAAAAGTGGTTTGGTAACTCCGAGTTAATACGTTTCAAAATTGTAGTATTTACTTATATAACTGTTCAGAATAATTAAAAATAATCTTGTTGGGTTTATTGCTAAATTATTAACTTTCTTTGCTTAAAAAAAAAACTGCAGTTTTGTGGTTTGTGCTGTGGTGTCAACTGTGAAGTTATTATTACTTTCACTCACAATTTTAGCTTTAATTTCGTATCTATCTCTGCGGCAGTTTTATTGTTTCCTAGTTTTCTTGATTATTATTTGATTCGCAGTCAATAATCTCCATTCCATTTCATAGACCACTATCGCTTTTATTTGTACTTATAGCTCTTTTATAATAATGAATCTTATTTGATTAAATAGTCTATATTTTTTGTTAATAGTATCGGGCAACGGATTCATACATTGTCACACTCACATTCTTATCCATTATTAGGTTAACAGCTGTTGATTGTCACCAGTTCAATAATAAATATGCGTTAGTTGAATCATCTTAAGAAACGTTGACATCTACTAAGCTGTTCGTAATGAGGTTAAAGCTCTATTGCTCTACGAGTCTACAAATGAAGACAAAGTAGCTGTAAACAGAACATAAAACCACTAAAGCGGGCTGGCGGTAACCAACCTTGAAGAGTAGAAACTTAACGCGCTAGTCACGTTAACATTCAAAGCGGGCATGAAATGCGATCACCATGGACAATCCGTCATGGAGGCATTACCCACCAAACTGCGCCGGGACAACGGCGGTAACAACCGAGAACGACTCATTTGTTCACATTGTCGAACACACATGAAAATAAAAATAAAGAACAAGTTACGCGACTTCAAACCTTACTCACATAAAAGATATAACTGGGGGATCAACCGACGGTTTACCAAAAGGTTTACTTAGCAAAGGGCCACACAATTTTAATCCCTCTGTCAAAGATAAAGATGTCGTGACGCAACTACCAGATATCCTTTCGAGTGTTTTCTTTTTCACGCTAAGTGAGTTCGCCTGTTTTAAAGATGCAAATTGCGTATTTACTGTCGGCAATTATTAGCTTAAACCTCAAAACCAATATTTTGTGTTTACCGAAATACCTGAGGTTTAAAGTCAAGACAGTCTGAAAAGGTTCTTTTTTAAATAAACCAGATGTAATTGATCCTCTTAAATCTCGAGTGATAATATAGTGAAATAATAAACTTATTGAAGCTAGCTTCGTTCGTACCTCCTTTTTTCAATTCGGGAAACTTGGAACTTCTGTGAAACGATGCTAATAGGAGTCTTAACTTGAGTACTGTTTTCCATTTTTCTGCTATGTGTAATAGGATAGTTTCATTAAAGTGTTCTTTGTCATCGTAGAATCCGTAAACTTCATAACAACGTTATTTTATTGTTCACATCTGTTATACTGGCATTCTAAATTTTTAGAGCACAACGAAAACGGATTTTATAACAATTAACGCTATGTTTTCTGTTAATAAGAGTTCAGAAAACGACCACTTATTTATGTTATAACAGTATTTCATAGTGTCCGTTAATTAGATTCGAAATACGGTAATATGAATATGGAAGGACCATTTATGTTTTTATGATGACTTGCGAATTGCTATGGATCGATGAGACGTCTTTTAAATTTTTTTGGGTGCTGAGAAAGCTTTGCGGTTGAATCCTAGCGTGTTTAGATTGGGCTTAAAGTTTACAGCTATTGGCATTACTTCTGCATTCATATCAGCGAACGATTTCATTTTTATTTTTTATTATTGATAGGCTTGCGTCTAACCACATCCCATCTTGGAAAGCGATGATGTGGTCGACGATGGAGCACGCTTGCCTAAAAGTAACCCGTTCGTTCTTGACTTAAAGACATTCACTTCTTAAGGACTACGATGTTCGTGTCTCCCCATAATGTTATTTAATTCTCTCACTATAATAACGTGTTTTAAGTTGGTTTTTACTTCGTCTGTAAGTGAGTGCTCCGTTAGTTTGGCCTGCACAGACGCGTGTTATTTCCACACCACCACCCTGATATAAATTACGTGTAACAAGTAACTGTCACAGCAAGCATCTTCGTAGAATTTATAATTAGTTGTGAGTTTATGAACAATATATTTTTTCAGCAACTATAGCGAACAACAAAGCTCAATTATTTTTTTATTCTTCAAACTCATCTCCTTCGTCATACAGCAAGTAACAAAACTTATTTAAAAACAATTTTGAATGAGAGTAGCATCCTAAGAGCACAACACTGGATGCTAGATTATAAATACGTTTCTGGTTATGAAGCCATGGCCAAACTAACCACATTAAATTACACTACAGCCTCAGTTGCAATTCCTTTCGTGATACCTTGTAAATTTTACATACTTGCTAGACCTTTATATAGCTACCACGACATTTGATGATATCCAAACAGTTTGTTTTACTTATTTTGACTATGTTAACCAATGGGTCCTTTAAAATGGTTAGCAGTGTGTACATTGGCAACATAATTGAGAAACGGTTACGAGTGGTAACTGGGCTGACCCAAGTGTAGTGAACTGTTTAACAAGTATTTTGCAATCAAAAGTTGCACTAAGTATAAAGTCAACAGGTGCGAGCTCACTTGACAAGTCTTCAGAATTTCCTACTTTATAAAATAAACTAGTTTTTGTCCGCGACTTCGTACGTACGCGCATATCCCATTTTTTCCGTTCCCGTAGGAATTTCGGGACGCATTAAAGTGTACAAACGGCGATAGCGACTTTGTTTTATACTATGTAAAGCTGTTGATAATGGACAGATCAAATTAGCAGAAGTGTACCAGGATATCGGGCAGCAGGGAGAGAGAGAGAATAGAAATTGAATATTTCACATAAACGATAAGTATAACATTTTATGGAATACAATTAGCCAGGCTTACTTACTACCTACATGTGGACATAAATTGAAATGTTATCAGATCCATAAACATATAACTATCAAGATTTCAAAACAGATAAATTAGACAATGACCTTAGAATGTTGGTTATGATCCTTGAACGTGTGAACGAGCGAAAGGAAAAGTTTCGGAAGACCCAACTTTGCGTGGATTGCTCAACTGAGACAAAAATACAGTTCTTAAATTTAGAATACTCATTTTATCGCAGATCATGTTGTCATGGTATGGGTATGTCGTGAGGTCAGTATTGAGTATGAATTTAGTTGGGAAAAGGAGCTAAGAAACGTTAGATGGATTCTGTGTTAGATGATAAAGCAAGAAAGCTGGTAACTCATACATAAGGCGAATAATAGAGATATTAAGAAGAAGACACTGTTGCGTCACACCAAATTGGAATAAGCTTATGTTAGACACAGGTAATATAATCGTCACGTCATGGCGTCAGTACAAAGTTAATCTACTGTAAATTTGATTGAGCGTGGCACTTGCTCTTAACTTTTAAGTATAGACGTGGAGTCTCACAGGCTCCGCGCGGTTCCCTTCCCCCCGCTCCCCGCACCCGAGCCTTTCAGTATCTTCACTTTTGACTGAAATGATAACCCCAAAACAGTCTGATAAAATGCCATGATTGTTATTTTTTTATAATTTCTATAATTATAATAAAGAAAGTTGATTACAAGTACCTGTTTTTTTCTTATTAGAGTCCTATACTCAGATATAAATAGGGTTTTGACGCGGTTCGGAGTCAGTTTCTAGAAAAAGAATGCAAGTGAATATAGCAGCCTGAGAGACTCCACGTCTGCACCAGTGTTAAAAATATATGACGTCTGTACTTAAAGGTTAATTCACCCAGTACATGACAAGGTTCTGGGTTGACTTTAAATTGCCATTTGTTCTGACCTCCTTAAAACGAAATCAAGTTTTTGCTTTAGTAGGCTCCAAACCAATAATTTTATCCAGTTAACCATTACTTCATATGGCCGAGCCCTTTCAATAACCTTGATTTTCGTTACCAGTATAATATTTATTTCTTGTTTAGTCATGTTAGTCTGTATGATCCCATTTGCTAACTAATACGAATTCATTTCTTTCGAAGACTTTCATTACCTAAGTAGAGCCTATTCTTTTGGATCCAAAAGATCCAGGTTAAAAATACAGGGACATAAAATGATCATGTAAATGCCAACCACGAAGACATCAAAGTTTTTTGCCACCAGCGTCGTCGTAGTCCATAACGTGAAGAGTTTACACAATGAGGTGACAATCTAACACAACCAGTACAACCCATTGTTTGTGCATCATGTGATCTGCATTCTTTGATGGGAAACAGAAAATTACCATTTTGTTATTATTATTTTTTTCTTTGACGGGGACCACTCGCATTTCAGCACACTAAGGCTGGTTACTGCTTGGCCGGACTATATTTTGTTGTTATTTGTTTCGTAGCATCAAATCTAGCTTGCAAGTAATTGTTCGTTGTCTGTTTCCTGACCTTTCACAGTAACATTTGTGTTTGTCTAACTTTTTTGATCAAATTATTTTATTAATATGTATAATCTTATCAGTCTATAACTTCTTTTTTTATTAAAAGAACTACTCATCGATTGTATACATAAAAACTATTCAACTACTGGACTGATTTTTATTTCATTTTGGAATTGTACAAGATAGCGGGTAACTGTGTCGATTTACCGTATTTTGTATTTATTCTTCGTTTTCCATGGCTCAACCTGAATAATGAATTATATTTCTTTATTCATGGGCATTTGCGGCCCCGAAGTATGCAGATTTTTAACGGTTTTGGACGCGAGTCGGCTTTTAGCGCTTATATAAGATGAATAGCGCGGCTCTAAAGTAGGACAATGGGCTAGGTTTTGTCTGAAGCAACTGCAGTGCCATTCAAGATGAACTCTTCAATAGCATTAAAAGCCATTAACGGCCTTTTGAAGCTTCTCCATAAAATTTGTTTAGTATTATTTCAAAAATTATGTAATGACATACTAGGCTCGTTATGTTCTGTCGTCGCATCGTTGTTGTCTTTATTACTGTTATTGTATAACTTTCTTTCAAATATGGATGACAATACGCGTAACCTGGCTGATTAAACTGTCAACGCAACGATCCTGTTATATGATTTGGTTCAAAAAAACGTACGTCACGTCAACCGTATTCAGATGCGTTAACGCGTTCATTAATTCACCGGCGGTTTCATTGCGAACTTTATTTGGAATGTCCATTCCATCAAGTGGGACACTGGCTTCATTTCCAATAGCCTACGTGCAGATTGGTTCGTCTTTATTATGTATTTCAAACCTAACTCGAAAATAATCTTTATTACAATCACGTATAGTTCATAATGGTGTGAGGTTAACATACTAATGGATCCACCCCCAGTGATTCTATTCTGAAGGCATTCCTTGACGTAAGAGATTGATGTGTCTGTGACCATCCACATTAGAGAAAGCTACAAGATAGTTCGGTTTGTTTGTTGGTTCAATAGTTAGCTGGCCACCGCGTGTGTATGTGGCGTAACACAGAATTATGGACGACACTCTCAATTTCTATTGACACGTGCAATTTGGGATCTAGTGTGAGACGTGTCTTAGACATGGTTGCACAAGCATCAGGTTGTATAGTCAGTTAGCAATGTAAAGCTGTCATTTTGCAATTAGGTAATTTTGCACTGATAAACTGAAGGTCAAAACAATCCGAAATAATGTAGAAATATCATTTCAAAGTTCACGTCCAAATGTCACAATATTGGAAACCTCTTTCACATCTTTAGTGAAATAGTTACCAAGTGATGAAATATTGCGCACACTAATTATGCCAGTGGTAGTAGATGAGTAGACTCGAATGAGTTTGAATGAATAGTTAAGTAAGTAAAGAATGTCTCATTTCGTAATGAGCTTCTACGGAAATATTCATTTACGTGATGCTAGTCATGCAATTTGCAAATCGTTCATCCAATCCATGGATTATAACACTGTAGGAAGACGAGAATTCAGAAATGGCCGTGGTAAAAATAAACAAGCTAGCAATATAATGAGACGGTGCAGTGCCGGTCCAGAATATAGATGCAGTTTGATAAGATAAGACGTGAACTTGCTTTCTAGGGAGTGTATCACGGTGAGATGTATATCACTAATGTGCTGGAGAAAATATCCTCTCACAATTTCAACAACAAAGTCACGCAATCTCTGCAAGGAAATGAATATAAATAACTTTGTTTTCACAACTATGTAATTGTAAACAGTGTATGTAAATTGTGAACCGCTTAGTGTTTTGGTCAATGATAAGATGATTGCCACTGTTAAAATCAACGGTAATAGGAATGTAAAGAATCAATAAAAATGTTGCAATAACTAAAGGTTTTGTTTAACGATTACTCGAAAGAAACAATTTGTGATATCATAAAGTTTTATATAATGTTTCTGTAATATGTTGACATTTAAATATTTAGTTGAACTTTAACTGCAACAAATATTTGAATGAAAGGTAGATGATGAAATAAATAAGCAATAATTTAATCATATTTTTTTGAGGTGACATAAAGATGACACAGTGAAATTATTTAATGCACCTACAATAAATATTCATGAAAATTCGTTTGTCTGCAGAAATAATAAAGCTTAGAAAAATAGAAGACCACCCACGGAAACTAATATAACTAAAATTCCATACATAACAACATTGAATAACTCATGTCTTCAACTATAATCTTGTATAAGAGACGCTTCATCACAATTTTTTTTTGATCTGGTACTTTAGCGTTTTTATATTATACCTACGCTTATAAACAGCTCCTTTTCAATATGGCCAACAACAAAACTGTTCGTCTCTGTAGGCGGATTACCAAACACGTTGTTTTTACTGTTAACTGTAACAAATCCGATCCAAACTTTACAAGCTCCACAGATATTTCGTAAAGTTTAGATTCAATAGCGACGTTATATTTTATTGTACTAACACTATGTTAGCAATTACAACCGTGCGACAATCATCTGCTATCTTAACCAGTTTCATCTCGACAAATGTGTTGATGACGGTTAAGGCTTGCAATCTCAATTTCTCCGTGAGTTTGTCTTTTCTAAAAAATTAAATTACTCACGTATACCAACCGGTTCGAGAAAGCACTTGGCCTTTATAATATTATCGAGTTCATCGTCCTGTATCATTTTCCTTGTATATTTTGTATTCTTGTTAAGATCAAGGGCATACTTTAGATTTCCTGTAGGCCTACGACTCTTATATTTATTGTTGTGTTGATGAAAAGCAAATTGTAGCTTGTTAAAAGGACTTCTTAATCATTTGTAAGCAATCTAGTTAACTCTACTTTGCAGTCTTTCCATTCATTTACTCTCCAAACCAGCTGTTTTACTATAATTATTTACAATTCAGGTGCTGCTGACCTTAGTACTGATTTCATAAATCAGTTTTTTTTCTTAAAGTAGCATTAACTCATTATTCATAATTATCTCTTAAAAGACACGAGAGACAGAAGGCAGAACAACTCATGCCATTATCATGATTATTAAAAAACTCGTAGATTTTTGCAATGGAAGCCATTATCTCGGTGGGTCAACATAACATCTGTGTCACTGGGTGCGTGTCCGAGCATGCCATCTACCACCGCCCACGGGCTCGCAAAGTCGCGTCAATATTTGTCTTCGTGTATCGCTCAATTGTTTGTTAATTAGAATTCTTTAAGTACAGTGGTGTCGGCCACATCGCGTGCGCATCTGTAACTATCTTTGTGACCATCGGAAGAAATTCTAATTGACGTTTAATTGTTATAAACATTAATATTCCGTAGTTACCAACATTTATATTTTTACTCAAATGTGACATATTAGTTTAGGATGCCTTATGTAATCGTTGTTTTGTTGATTGTGTTAGGCAATTCAATTTTACATAACTACAAGTCATTGCAAAATGATTTGTTGTTATTGATATCGTCATCTCATATTCAATCTCAAGTATTTTTTAGCTATTTTATATTTAATTTGTGAAATATCTATGTATCTATAACTAACAATAATGTTGGAACATATCATAAACTGCTTACCTACTACTTAAACGATTTCAAGTTAAGTATGTACTGTGTAAGTGTATAATTATATTGTTTAAATGGGGACAACTTACGGACAGATAAGCATTTAAGAGTCAAACCCACTCATTTCTTCCATTTAACTATCCAAGAGATCCATCAAAATCCAACTCGTAAAGTTACTAACACAGCTTTTAACTCTTCAGAAGCTATGAGAAAGAAAGGGATAGCAATGATAATAAGCCAACACTATTGTTAAAAGGGTCTACCTTAATTGAAATAGGACGAAAGCAGGTGGAATCCAGTTTTACAAGTGGATCAGGAAGCGACGAGAGCACTCGACCGTTGATCAAGAGAAGGGGAGGCGAAACTAACCTTACTTGAGATTGCGCACCTTATTTGTAGATTGTAGTACATGCAAGATTGTCTGACGATATATGGAAAAGGTCAGAGTTAGGTGAAATATCAACTTCAGAAACTTGCATGATTTTTAAAGCCATTAAGAGTATCTTTATTGAAATCAGACAGAATTCTTAAACCAGAGTCAAAACCGAGATATTTTGAGATTCGATGAGAAATAATAATAGTTATTGTGATTTCGTCAGCTGCTAACAAAATTAAGGAAGAAGCAGCAACAAGACATTCAATTATGAAGCCGTACCAGCTCTGCGTGCAATCCTAACTGTTGGCAACACTGCTATTATGTTGTTGCATTGTACATCATAATGTCAAGTGGTTTTGAATATTTCGTAGTGAGCAGTTTGATAAGTTACGCACGACATATGGTATGGTTGGCGGCAAAAATAGAGATTCTTCAGAGAACAGATAGGTAAGGAATCAGGACACGCATAGTATTGGAAGCAATATCTTCTTAGATGTTGAAAACATCAAAGATATTGCGTTTCATAGTAAAACTAATATTGTCGTTCACCATAGAAGAAACACAGGCTCTTGTTTAGCAATAAAAAACACACAGTGTGATATAATGAAGCATAAAGATTATCAAAACACAAGAATCAGATAGTAGGTCACTCAAGACAAAGTTGCAGCTTTCCAAGCACGAATTAATGCTAGACGTCGCCCGCACCTGCTTGGCAGAATAAATCACGACGTGGTGTGGCCAAACGATTTTATTGACGTTATCCAATGGGTTTAATTGCAGAAGCCCGTCCCATTGAGCCATCATCTATGAGTACCTTACTATGGGTATTCTTCCAGATCGGTTAAACAGAAATTATAAACCGAAGAGTGCTTTGAAAAGCTGGTTGCTAAGAGGACGATACAGATCTTGTTGATGACATAGGCATTGAAAGTGACCGATCTGCTGTTTATTGCGTAATATGACCATTTCCATTTATTCCCTTTTCTTGTAGTCAGTCAGATCATCTCAAGTTACTTTATTATAATAAGGCGTATGACTTTTTATAATTACACAGCAATGTGCTGTGATCGTAGCTACATTTTTAATATATTATCTAAGTTAAAATATCATTGATCCCTCTAACGTCAGATTTATGACGCTAGAGTTTGGAGAAATTAAAACCGGTATTATCGTCCTCTCTAGAAAACTGCTAAACAAGTATTATAGTCATAGACATTCGCGAAATTGAAAAGATTTACTAACGTTATAATTGAATGTTACCTTGGATCCATGTTGATAGTCAAAAGTGCAGCATCCAAAGAAGTAAAAACAAACAATCCAACAACTGTGACGTAAAACGATGTCACTATTTAAATCAACTGATATTTCGCATTCCTCACTAAAAATCACTTTCGTCACACTAGTTGTCACTTCAATTAAAAAAATTGTCAGTTACTAACGTTATTTTTGTAATGTATACATTCAAACTTCAAAGAGCACTGTTGTGGTTTTATTCTAGAATTGAAATGGAGTTTATAAATTCCGTTTGAAATGTCTCGGTTGATAGAAAGCCATGAGTGTTCCGGTGTGGACTTTCTTCGCGCGTGCGCTGACGTGCCGCGGCTCACGGCGAGTGAAGCGCAGACGCCGCCACTAGTGTTGATACCGATTGGACGTTGCTCAATATATGTATTGAGGGATCCGAATTATGTTTGGAAATGTTTATCCACAGAGGCTTAATTTGTTGACCTTCGTGGCAGGTGATTATGTCTCCATGACCATTAAGAAGGACATGAATTCAAGCATTACATATGGACTTAATGTTTTAATCTTTCAACCTTCGAAGTGCAGCTCAATATATAATGAAAATGGTAGGTAGGTAATTGTAAAGGATACTTTCAATGGATTATATATTTGTAGGTTAATGAAAGTAAACCTTTGAAAGGTTGGTACAATTGACCTTTTATTTATAAGAATAAAATTTTTAAATAATTTTGGATAGGCTCAATGTAAATAAGTCACACAGCAAACATTAATCACATGAAATAAACAAAATTTTATTTCTTATAGAGCAGGGCCCTTTCACACCACGTAGATCCTTTAGACAGACTGTCTGCTAGTTAAAAGCACGATTGCTATCTGACCTGCGTAACCCTTCGTCGGAACGGGTTTTCTCTGTGCAATGAAATAGGTGTACGGGCTTACAAACCTGCGTATGTCTCGTCTTAAATATGTCTGTATAGATTTATAGAAGAACCGTACAAAACTGAACAGTATATCATTCGTTGAGATCGATCCTTTCAGTATATATAGTGATAGGTTACGCCCAATCTCGCATAGATGTCATCATAGTTAATTCAGTAAAGAACAACACATAAATGATTACAGTGAACTGAATACAATAAGGAACAGATAAAGCCATCCTGGTAGAATAAATAGATGATCAAAAAGCCAGTTTTATCATAATGTTAAACCTGTGCTTAATGCTTACATTCGAATGTAATGTAATGTGTGCTTAATGCTTGACAGGTAAGCGATGATTTAACAGACGTTCTTATTTAAAAAAAAAATATTGACCGCTGTTACGTACTAGATATACAGGTCCTAGCAACAGTTTGCAGGTTAATTAGTTACAATTTCAATAAATCAGAGCATAACATTAAAATCGGTCCATTGGTCATGCATTCCGGCGAGCCAGTGAAGAATTGGGAAGTTCTTTCAAACATTTATGAGCTCAGAATTTCGACTTAAAGAATTTATTTTTTCAAAGAACGTACAGAGTTCACTTAAATGAGAAACAAAAACAAAAATATAGTAACAATAACAAATGGTGTAATCATTCAGGAACTTTCTTGGGCTTAATAAAATCATCATTTAGGCAGACTAGGTTCTCAAACCTTTGAATAATATTGGACTTGATGCGGTGCTATATGGAAATTTTCATATTACCTACGACTGTCATCACATCAATAATTATAATATATTAAAAGTGATATATATATCACACTATTACTAGCCAGTTGTAAGATTCCCGAACCTTATTTCCCCCTTGAAAATCTGTTCTTAATGACAAGCATATTTATTGACCTTGTCATTAACATTGCCTGTCGATACTATCTTAGTGTGTTTATTAAATAATTGACATTGAATACCCACCATCTTATCATTGTCAACTTCTCTTTCATTCTCAGTGTGATTATTATCTCTTTGACTATCATACGAAGCAAACGCAGAACATTAGACATTCCAAATGAACCCAACCGACGATTATCCATATATGCACTATGAAAGTGTTCCTAAGGACAATCGTCGATTGGTGCAGGACTATTGCAGAAAATGGAAACTAACAAATTGGACTATGGGTTTGCCTGGCGAGTGGATTGTTTCCTAAAAAGGATTGGTAACCGTATACTATGGAAGAACTATGGGCCCCTGCCTAATCACTGATAATATATACGGCTTAAAGTTTTGTATTATCTCCATTGCTCGGGTACCTAATAAGCGATCAACAATAGCAATGGAGCGTGAGTGGTCGATCAGGTAAAAGGCTTTCTCGGCAGCCTCCGAGTCAGTGGCCGCTCGATCCCTGCGCTCGTTGCTGCGTTGTGCAGGAGAAAGGCGTCGTTAGTGAAATTTTTCCGCAATGTGCGTTTTGGCGAAATGATTCGGTTCGACTAGTATACGTGGGAATTTTTCGGTGTTATTCACAGATGAGAACAGGTACTCCGTAACTTCAGGAACTCTTACAATAAGATTGTAGTTACTGTAGAATATACTTGCATCGTTTTACCCGACTGCGCGATAAATGCTGGGTTATGTGTCTTCTGAAGCGAAAGGATTTGTCTGTTTCTGTTTGCTGTTCCGTGCCATTGCTTTCATTTATTGGAAACTTGTCATTCAATTATTAGGTAATCAAGTAATAGTTTTAATTCATTAAATGATAGGATTTTAAATTTATGATAATGAACTTGCTTAAACTTAGTTATTCTGGAATAATTAGGATAGCTTAATGTAATAGTTAATGCCAATTATGCGTAGTATTAAAAACCCTTATTACAAATAAAGGCACAAGAAGACACCGCTTCAGGAAAGTACACAATAAAATGCCTACAATTTCCGGCGTGCCTAGTTCTCAGACATTTTCTAGTTGTAGGTCAAGTTCAAGATTTAACTGTATTAAATAACGGCTGATTATAATTGGAAAGCAAGAGTATCCTTGCGGCCTACCGTTAAGTTGGCTATTGCTGTCCCGTTATACAACGACACGTTCCTCCGCGCCTCACCAAACCGGAAGGTTGGCTCATAGAGTACTAGTGGTTGCCTGCCAGCTCGAGATCAAACGACACTCTGAACAGAATTACAAAGTACGAATAAAATAAACAGATGATGGCTTTGGCTATTTTGTCTTGTTTTGTTGTTTTTTCAATGTTCAGTACCTACTCATATTGGTTAAGCACGAAATATTAAAAAAGGTACCTTTCCTATCAGATATTTTTGAAAACTTGATTAAATTAAATTTTAATTATATGTTGAATTAGTATGTCACTGCTTTTTTAATCCGAACTTGAAATCGACGTTGTGAACTACTAGCGCCATCTTTCGGCAAGTAGCAGAGCTAAATAAACTTGTTTAAGCAGCTACTCACCGATAGATGCCTTCAAAAACTTCTTTAAGGTTTGCCTAGATGGCGCTGTATAATTTAGCTAGGAATACTGAACTTGCAACATTAGGTTTTGGGGTAATATTAGTTTTTATTAAAGTTTTCGACATTCCGAAAACTACTAAGCTACTGATTCTCCATGGTACAGTTAGCTTAGGGGTCATTTTGGAAAACTCTATAAATCTATGAGCTACTCGTTGGGGCGTTCCAAGAGTAGGGGCTAATCCAGTTTTTCTTTTGACCCAATTGCTTAATGGAGCACTTCAATAAAGTGATCGTCTCATTAATGTTTGTTGTTGAATAAACGTGGTTTTAAAACAGTTTTTTTCTTTACTTTTTGCTCTTTTACATGACAATATTAGTCGATATCACAACAGCACCAACAAGTTATAATATGTGGTACCTACTTATGTTCAATAAAAATCATATTTTTTCAGATTCTCACTGATGCAAAAGCAACTCACTGAACAAATCCTTTTGCAAAAAACACTCTTCAAGTCTTTATTCAGTTAAAGTGTCTACTTATGTCAATTTTAAATAATAACCAACTAGGCTCACGAGTTGAGCGGCATTTTAGTGTTTTTATGCAATACTTGACCGATTTTCGTTTCCTTGTTTGAATGAACGTTGCATGTAAGGCTTCAGCTACATTGTGTGTTTTACGCAAATATTGTATGAAAGGTGAGTGATATTAGCATTAATTTCTACTACTCTATGTAAATTGCACGGAGTGTCAATTTGAAGAGACATCGAGTTATGATCGTAATTAGCAATAGGCTGGTTTTTAAATATTCGTGTTTAAAGAGGATGGCTGGAATTTGCCAGTGCGTGGTTTAGAGTTGCCACCGTGGGTAACGATTGGAAAGCGTTGTATTTATTCATCTTAATGTCAGTTATATTTTTGAGTCTTCAGTCATTACCAAAAGAAAAAAAATGTCATAGATAAGGACTAGCAGTAGCAAAGGTTGTCGAATTAGGATAATGCAAATACCGCAAAAAAAAAACATGTAAATTGGTTGCCAACACTCACAAGCTGTTAAAAAGTCATCAGATCTCGAGTCGGGACAAGCTCTATAACTCTCGAAGGCCTAAACCTACAAAACTAATGTCTTGATAAAACAGTAGGTCTCGGTAAAATCTTATACCTACATAGTTTAAAAAATTTTCTTGTCCTAATTGTAAATATGCTTCCCCTTCGATTCCGAAATGTAATGGAATTACCCTGGGGTCACGTTTTATGGTTTGCTAATCTTTATAGCCAAAAATGTAAAAGTCATAATTGAAATTTAGACCAGGTCTGATACAATATTAATTTGTTAAATTATGTTAATACAGTTGTACTTTCGAATGGTTTAACTTAACTAAGGGCGAGTTTTTTATATGAAGCTTACGTAAGCAATGGCAAAATTGTGGCAAAAATGTCGTTAAAATGCGTTTTTCGATCAATTGTTAGTTTTAAACTAACTTAGCTTTTAATTTGACCGTTAATCAAACTAAACATTTCATCAACACGTATCAAAAAACTCGCCCTTAGTAACGGTTAGTTAGGTAGGTACCCAACAAAGGTTTTAATAGAATTTTACTTAATAATTTAGTTAGTTTAATAGAAAGTAAAGCAGACCGGAGAGCCAATGAGGATTCCAGGATAACTTGCGCCACCAGTTGGCGCCACTTAAGCGAGAGGTCCTCTTCTTGAAAAAGTGAGTGACGTAGGTAAACATGGCGTTGATGTTAATTTAACTAATGTCAGAAAACATTAGCGTTTTGATAGGTGCCTGGACCTACCGTCTCAGTGTTGCCAACTGGAGTTCGTCACTTCAGGACACCCTCATTCTACTGATTGATCTAAAAAAAAACTACTATCCGTCAATAAAACCTCATTTTTCATACATTTTTGACAGTTGGCGACTGATATGCGAATGTGAATGTTGCTTGAAAATTAGTAGTATTGGCAATCAGCCCTTAAAGGTTTCCACAGTTAACCGATCAAAAACAAGTGCTTTTTTTATCCAACCTGCACTAACGATCAGTATGTCCGCAATGAATGAGTGAATTGTACCGGCTCAACACCACAGTAGCGGATGACTGAACGAATACATACAAATAAGTGCGTAATCGAGAAATCGGGAGAGAAAGATCGATACTCTCGCCAAAGTCAAGTCTATTTACTATTACGTAAACTGGTACGGCAAAGACGGTGGTCGGTGGCGCCTCGATCAGAATATATTACAATTGTACGATACGACATTTGTGGCTAAATTTTAAGAGCCGCACGAATCTATCTTCGAGGTTATGCAACACTTGCCCAGGTCCGTTCGTAGATGGTTTTTTTTTTTAAGGATTGGAAATCATCAAATGACCGCTCTGGGTGGAGCGGAAGGTCGTGTCAGACTCTTATTGACTAAAACCCATCCGTGTTCCTTCTGAAGCCCTTTGCGTTCCAGGGCCGCGGTGACTGTCGAACAAATTCCACAACCCTGGACGGTGACCATTCGTTAGATACCGAGACCCCTTCGTACCTCGGTAAGCAATTTCAGCTGTTAGACGTGGTGATCATTTGAACATCTTTGGCAGTCGTTACGGGTAGTCGAGAGGCCAGAAAACCTGACACCAGTCTTTTCAAAGAATATCGTTTAACCCACTGGGTTGTGGTCAGATAACCATTCGCTGCATGTAAAATACTGGAATTCAGCTGTATTCGTATTGACTGGAGCCAACAAGTTGGGAAAAGGCTAGGCAAACGATTATACGATCCGTCATCTAGTTTACATTGACACAAGTGACACATAACGCCTTGCTCTTTCCGAATAATACATTAACATTCATTTGTCTAAATAATTTCAACCGAGTCAAATTCTAGGCTACCGAAAACCAGTTAGATGAATTTTAAACTCTGACTCAAAATTTTAGTTTTTTAATCGATTCCGATTTGGTAATAAACGATTAATTTTTAGGTCTCGAATTTGATTTGATTATATTATGCCTGTGTTCACGCCGGGTTTTATAAACTTGTTGGTTTTAATGCTATTACCTGATTCTTTCTTTAAAAAATCAATAAATAATAACCTCAAAAGAGTTTTATTTATTGTTTTTTTGGAATATTAAGTTGTTCATTAATTTTGTTTTAGTAGAAAAATATTTAAATTTATGCTCAAAATAGTAATCATTTTATCAAAACAACACCCCTTAATTGAAAAAGATGATAAATCAACCTTAGTTCTTAAATTGATATAAATTCACAAGTAATGCAAACTATCGCTGTAATAAATCATAACAGTCTACACAAAGAGCAAACAAGACATTTCGCAATATCGGCTCGAAGACAAAATCAATGTCAAAATGTAGGGAAATTAGACAATGATTTTATAAAAATTGGAGGTATTTTTGACAGATTGTGGCTGAGAAAAGAAGACGAAAGTTACTTAAGAAAACAAGGGATTGCACCTCAGGTTGTTACGCATGTAAAGTTTCCTTATTCCCAGCAAACCTTTTTTTCATCAAATCGACCTGTGTTCATCCTAATGCCCTTTGCGTTCCATCCGCCAAGTAACTCTTTCGAACAAATTCCGCAACCCTGGCTCCCAGCAACCCCAACATAGGTTTTTTCCAGGACAATAATGCTCTGATATGCATGTCTGCAAGAGTACAATGTCGGATAGTTAGAAACTTTCATGATCGTAATTGGATCTCGTTACTCCGATCTGTCTGGAGATATGTTTTATGTCGTTAGCTGCCACTATAGCTATCATTATACGCAATATTTACTTGGTTGCTGCCAATCAACTGCAATCGCCTTGTTGACGTAGCTTGTTAAAAATACTGCATGCTTAGAGCACAGCACTGTAATCGAAGACGTGGATTTTTAAATATAGAGGTTTACTCGTTCTGTCTTAGACCTCATGAATGGGCTTCTACTGTGTGAGATCTAGTTCAGAAACATGTTCATAAATTAAAGAAAAGCATCATGCAAATAGTAATTCCTGCAGTGGTATTTAATTAAATTCAATTCAATCTTTATTGCAATCACGTGTTTAAGAGGCCGTGCATAAAATTCACTCGCTGCTGTTTAGGTTAATTCGTCGCAATTTTATGTTTGTGTGCACCGCTCATGCAGATACACGCACACGCGGGTGAAGTTCGAGCGTAGTGACCGCTTAAACAATTTTGATCCTTTAGAATATATTATATAAAGTAACATAATTATGTAGTGTACGGCCTAGAAATAAAAGTCTGGAATGTGTGTGTTCTGTATATTTTTCACAATCAACAAAAACAGACATTCAACAAAACTATAAATAAAAATGATAATACAATGATATTTATTTTTGTAGATAATTTGTAAATAACACTTATACACGTTAAAAATAAATTGTTTAACTGCCATTCTTTTTTAAATTGACGAAGTATACCTAAACCAATATCGGATAAAGCCGAATAAAAGGTCATTGACATTGGTCATCAAATCATCATTGGTCATCAAAGTACCTACATAACACAACAGCTAATTTCGATCACCACTTTTTGGTGAAGCCTATGTCCAGCAGTGGACATTTTTTTCGGCTGGTATGATGATGTTGCATACAGGCTACCCTGTATACTGCAAGTATATTATTATAAATACATCATTTGACAAAGATTATATTTACCATGCTTATATCAAGTTGAAATGTATTATCAGCATTTGCAGTACCTACAGTAATTTCAGAACTGCCACCGTCATGGTTTTCCTATAATTAACAATATTTGGAAATTAGTATGTACTCGTAAATACTTCTACACTTCCAGCGCTGATCAAAAGTAAAAACTCACATGTACTGGAAACGAAAACGTAGCGAGTTGATTACTTTTACGTTCTTTAAGTACTTGTCTAGCACGTACTAGTCCCAAGTTTTGTTTCCTTTTTTTTTAAATTATGCATTCATAATTCGACCTCTTTCGACCCATTATCTGCAACAAATTATAGATGTCAAAATATTTGGAAAACCAGATCTTGAATTCAAACCGAAATCAATGCAGTCGTTCGAATATGAAGATATTATCAACTTTTCCATTCATTCAATTAAATTATTCCAAAATATATGTAAATCCAAAAGCAAGTTGTAGGTATCTAAAATATGAAACTTTTAAAAATATCAACATCTTGTATATAGCCTATAAAGGTGCGTACAAATTATGTAGCAAAATATGTTATACAACATTGTTATGGAACTTAAAAAATGTGAACAATGTTACAAAATGTGAACGTGCTATATAACACAAGTTATATAACAATGATACATAGTTTGTACCACCCGGCAAAAATTTAGCTTCCTAATATGTTAGTTAAAGCATTTTCGGAATCAGATTAGTAGTTCCGCAGATTACCCTTACAAACATACAAACGTTACCTCTTCATAATATTAGGATTGAAGACGAAGTAAGTTTTACTATCTTAAAAACAAACAAAAAGTATATAAATCAAAATTAATACTTACTGGATCAAAATGTGGTAGTCGGCCTACAATCTGAGAATTATATTTACGTAAAACTCTCGAGCGCCTGCGAAGCAAAGTGATACGTGTTCACGCTGGGAGAGCCCGGTCGTTACTGAGGCAATCGGATTCGCGCGGTCGATAATATAGTTCACTTTGCTTATTATTTACGAAATGAATTTATTGATTTTTTATATAATAAAATTTAAATTCTATTAAAATGTTTACTTGAGATTAATGTGTAATTTCTAAAATTTCCAAAAAGTGTTTTTTTATTATGGAAAAAAATACTTATTTATCTAAACGTTTTCTCAAAAATTATGTTTTTCAACAATTTTTTCTGCTTTGTTTCGGATTGATTTCAATAATGTTTTCAATGCATGTAAGAGTAGACTATATAATGATGTTATAAATATTTTTTTATGTGCACAATCTTATGTAGTTTTGTTGTCCAACGCAGTCAAACACCACTCGCTCGTTACTTTTGCGGAAAAGGGGGTTGGAATATGGGTGATTGCCATGATATTATACATTATTTTAAAAAAATCATTCAAGCCATGTAAAAGAATAAGAACTCGTCTCTTACAATAACAAAAAAAAAGGTTCTAATTCTTCCTGCTTTTCCCACAAGTAGCGATCTAAATTGTTCGAAATGAGTTGATTTCGTGCACGGGGCCTTAACAAGTAAAAATGTACCTATCTATGATAGATAGGTACATTTTCACAGGTCACATGGACCCTGTCGGGCACAGCAATTTAATATAATTGTGGCTTTATTTAGGTACAATAAAAACGTGAGCTTTGTTCCTCACGTTTTTATTGTACCTAAATAAAGCCTAAATAATACATAAAAATAAATAAAATAAAGTGGAATATTAGTCACATTAATTGGAGGTAAAAAGTCAAATAATATTGGTAGTCAATAAATAAAAATCTAGTAGAATTAAAATACAAATGTCAAATTTGTCAATTTAACCAATGTCAAATTAAACAATGTTTGTCTTTACTTTTGCTGAAAATTGCCGTCTGGTTGAGTATCATGGCCTGTATAATCTTCCTATTAGGTCTGAATGCTTCTTCTTCGTGTAGATGGCAAATACAGTTTTTTTTTTATATTTATGAACTAAGTGTGGCCCAGTATTCAGCTACGGTAACGCCATTCGCTGTAGTAAGTCGTATGGAAAGAGCGAAACTAGAAACGACTCATGCCATGCACAGCTCAGTGCCTCAGAGACTAAAATACCGAAAAAGTTTTCATTGATGCGTGAGGCCTTCTGATGGCAACACCATACCAAAGATGCAACCTTTGGTGATAGAAGCTCAAGCCTTCTGACTACAGGGAAAGTGAACGGCTAAGACTGTGTCATCTATTGTTGCAAATTCGGAACTTTTTCTGTAAAAAGTTTTAACAAAAAAATACAGTCGACTTCCAAAAACACTACAAAGTATAAAATAACTTTAATTTCGGAAGTCGGTGTTAAAAAAAGAAGAAACAAAAAAATACAACCGACTTCTAAAATCACTACAAAGTATAAAATAACTTTAATTTCGGAAGTCGGTGTTAAAAAAGAAGAAACAACCAAAAACACCGACTTCTGAAATTAAGGTTATTTTATACTTTGTAGTGATTTTAGAAGTCGGTTGTATTTTTTTGTTATTTTTTTTTTACTTTTTAGTGGTACTCCACAATTAACAACAGCACTGGAAAGTCACAGGAAAGCAAAAAATGCAATTTCGTTTACTTCTCTCTTTAACTGCTGAACCAATTTTGATGAAATTTCTATGATTGAAAACCATTTGAAGAATTTTTCAAATCGGTTTTAAAATGACGGAGTTATGAGATAAAAAACATTACAAAAAAAATAAAACCGAATTGAGAAACTCTTCCTTATTTGAAGTCGCTTAAAAATACTTGACACCTCTATTTCATCGAGCCATTTTAACGTGTTCGACTGCGTTAAAAAACTCGCACTAGCGTCTCGGTACAGTGTCAAATGATGAACAAATTATTTAATTCATTTAGTTTAGTTTTCCAACAGGAAATTGCGGCTATAAATAAATTAAAATAATTTCGTTAGTAAATTAATGCTAGGTACCTTTTATGAATTAGAATAAACCTAATTACCCTTTACATTAATTTTTACATGATTGCCGAACCTTGTTGGTTATAAGGAAGGTAAGTGTTAGGCAATTGTTTAACATTGTGTTTATTATAATAATGTTATTTGTTATGCTATATAAGTATTGAGGTTCTATGTTTTGTAATTGTTTACTTTGAAAATCTACGTTCACACAAATTAGTCAGAATTTCGCTCTATTTAAGTATCTACATGTTTATATCATGGTATTTGTTTTGTTAACTAAATATCAGCACAATTAAGACTGATTACCAACCAAAGATACACAACAACAAGGGATAATTAAGAGAAAAACGTCTTGCTCTGACCCCAAGGAACATGGAAAATGACAGGAAAAAAAGAGAAATGCTAAAATGCCGCTTCTTTCATGGGATGAACGTTCTCATTATATGCCTAATAAAACAACTATGAGAGAACATCTCTAATTGATATACACAAAACAGTAGTTCAGTAGCTACATCTTCGTATAACTTGACAAAATGTAAGGAACAACAGATTTTTCGCTATATCTAAAATAGTAAGGATGCCAAAATACAACATGGATGAAAGTAATTTCGTGCATTTTAGTAAAAGCATATGCAGAGTAAGTTTCACACATGTTTACGCCATTAAATGTGTACGTAACAAAGAAATTAGCAGCGAAGGTTCCAACACGGGCAGCCCAGAGAGCGCGTTATCCAATACATCATCTCTGGCCCCCTTACTTAATGACTCTACACTTTCGGACATTCATATTTATTTTACGAGTATTTTCCGCGGCTAACTTACCGTATTGTTATTTCTTACTATACTTTGATAGTATACAGAGATAAGATACTCTATTACATGGTCGGTTTGGTACTTCTGTGGTTACAACTCCCGTTTCACTATGAGATACTTGTTTTTGAAGATCTCTGTCCTCCAGTGGATTGCGATCATCATCGTCCAATGTCTGACCTTCTCTACTGATGAGTATAAGGCCTCTCATTTCTTGTGCTAATTCCCAAGCTCCTGTGCCAGCCTTATCCAGATTCACTACAATGTCGTCTGCCCTTTTACCACACAGTCGGTCACCGCCTTACTCTACCTTTCATGCCCGCGCTGCCAGTGCCATATGAGATAAAAAAAAACTGGCCTACAAGCGAGTCATCTAACCATGTTTGCTTTAATTTGTTAAGAATTAATATAATTAATTCCACTATTCCGCAAGGGCCCGTGCTCTCGTAATTAAAAGTGATTTATAATCGATAAATTTGCTTATTTACATATTATATTCGCAACACTAACATATGGATAATTGTGGGCCTCATATATCTTTCGATAACTCACGGAAGTGGCCCCATAAAATACCGAATACATAACTTCTATTTTAAACTAAGCAGAAACTGTCCTACTCTTCTGACAAACTGACAAAAATCACGACTGTTTAGTAAAAAAATGTACAAGGTACTTCAAACTGTTACCCTCAGTAATAAAGTTGGATATCGATTAATAAGTTCGAATGAAAATTATGATTATGTATGACACGCGCTAAGTAGGTAGGTAGGTACACAAAAGTGTATGGATTTTATGACATCTCATCAAAATCGTTATGGCGGTCATATGGCGGGCCTACTTTCACGCGATAAATGTAATTTTAATATTTTGGGTGTAAGTATAAGCATCTCCACCTACATTTTAAATTATTTTCATAATCAAAGCAATCGACTTTACAGATGTTGAAACAATGTACCAATGATATTTATATGAACAACTTTGGGATTAAAGAATTAAATGGATCCAGTCCATCCCTTGTCCTCCCCCAGCGACGCTCCAAGCGGAAGTCCTTACCTTCCAGGTAGGTTGGTTAGTAGTTTCGAGTTTTTTTGTTGCCCTGTCTGGAGGCTTTACTTTTTATTAAGGCCACTTTTAATACGAATGAATATTTTTAATCAGTTAGGTCTTTTTTAACAATTGTTGCGGTATTTGTGTCCCCAGAATTTTCATTTTGTATAAAATAAAATGGACAACTGCCTGGCTGGCCTTCATAAATGATTTAAATTAATTATTGCTACGCGTGTAATTCCGCATTTACTAGTTTCTTTACAAATGTGATTTCAACACTCCATACAAGCATCCATTTTTTTTTCTCGTGCAGAAAAGCGCTAATTAATCTAATTAGTGTTTCTGACGTTCTAATAACTAAAATGGTGAGAACGCAAATATTTTCAGTGAAAGTTTAAACATTGTTTGAAATAAATTATGTACAATATTAGTCTAGTGCAGTCTTGGTGTAAAGATGTCGTATGTTTAATATAAATATCTATGTTTTTTATAAATAAAAATATTTATGTTTTTGATAAATAGCTGAATATAGCTAACATGCTATGTATTTTTACATGCATCGGTCATTTGTCAACATTTTAGCGCTCTTTGTGTATTGCAAAATCATGTATTTAAGCATAAATATTCATATTTTAGAATTATTTTTCTGCGCTGCATTTAAAATAGTTTGTGATTTAGTAGCAGAAGTTAACTAAAATTTTTACCTACGTGTTCGATGATATCCGTTCTGTTTCTGAAATGAACTGCGATAAAGATTTCGCATTTATCGACCTATCAACACCATATCGTATACCTCTGCTGGTCATATGCTTCTTACAAATTGCACCACAGCACAACAAGTTAACCAATTTCTGATGGATTTGACCAATTCTATTTGATATTTGTTGGCCCACTTTTCCTTTCAATCGTAGATGTATAAGCCTACTAAGTCAATCATTTAATTAATATTCATATATTCATAATTCATAACAGTCTTAGGTCACCGGAATGTGAGTTCACTAATATTATTTTTAGCTCAACATCTTCCTTTATGTCGCCATTACTACTCGAACAAACATTAATTTCGACAGTTATTAATTAGGTACATCGATTAAATAGACAGGTTAATTGAGATTCTTTGTTAGTAACATATAATGTCTACCTAGCTGTAAAATAAGCATCCGATCTGCCATCACACTATATTGTGTAAGTTTCATTTAAAAAATAATGTTGCAAAAACCATATAACGTCGCCGCAAAAATACTTGTAGCTTCTAAGTTACTTTTTGTTTTAAGTGCATCAATCAATACCAAATCAACACGATATTCAATTAATTAAGTAAGATGCCACATATGCATGCATAATTATACGTATAATTCACGGTTTGTCTGCTAATTTCAATCAAACTAAATGATTAATTAACCGCGGGGCGCCATTTTAGGTGCCCACGCGATGTTTGTCTTTGACTGGAGTGAGCGTGTCATTTGTATGTATCTGTCAGCAGCACGCTTCCCTTTTTGAATTAATTATGTATCTGTATTGAGACATTTGCATAATCAGTGGTCGTTGAGGCGTCAAGCGGAGAAGTTTACGATGTGTTAGGATTTCTCAGTATCGCTACGATTTATTCATCAGTGATTCCACTGTTCCTGTCCAGATTTATGAATTGAGTCAAAAACTTGACTGCCGTTTAAATGTCCGAAAGTCGAATCCAAATCTCAATTGTATATTGGATTTGGAACGTTAATGGTATGAAATTAAAAAATATTTTTGAATGATGCGACAAGATCAGATGTAACACTTTGCCGTTAAGTCGGTATTGACATAACAATGTGTTCCGAGAGAAGTGAAAATCTTTTAAAAATTTACTTTTCTTAAACAAAATAACATGATGTAAGTTGCGTTATGTTATTTATGTAATAATAACACGTTGGACTAAATGTTGATAGCCCTTTGTTGGAGTATTGGGAGCGTGACTATCTTTGATGGGCTGATGTTTCGAGATACGACTCGAAGGACCGGACCGGAGCTTACTGGCTGACTAGTCTGTGATGGAGGTGATGGTCTTTTTAATTCGTATACAACTACATACTATATTTGAATTATAAATCACGAACGACCCGCCCTGGTTTCGTATGGGCGCATATTAAATACAGAAATCTTCGTCGTTTATCGCTTTTACTTTTATTTCTAATATCTATGGTGAAAACAGTATCAAAAGCCGTTGGGTGAAAGAAGAAGTAAGTGGAGAAACAAGCAGAGTCAGTCGCGACTTTGAATTCATACTATTTGGAAAAACCACATGGCATTTATACATCCGTTTTCATGAGAAGGCAACAAAAGTATTCCTATCCTAAAAGCTATTAACCTTTTGAACGCCATTGTCACGTATGCATGACAAGCAAGTGCGTGCCCTGTACGCCGAACGTCACAAATATGTGACAGCAAAGTACGGCAAATTTGTGGCTTGGAGTCGGGGCACGCCGATACGTTTATGCTCCGGCGTTCAAAAGGTCAAGATATGGTTATTAGGAGACAAAAACTGTTTTCTAAACAGCGTTACTTAAACAAAACGTGTTCATATCAAGGTAGGGCAATGCAACTGTGGCGCCGGAATACCCTGATAGTGTAGATGTCGGCTTTGACCATTTTCCATTAGGTGGGCCTGCTTGTTTAAATAATAATTTAAGTTTATTTGTTAGCTTATCTATATTCAAATACTTTGTACTTCTTGTTTAAAACAATACACCTGCCATTTTATTTCTTCACCATGCTTGGTTGGCTGGTAGATGGCTTAGGCATACAAATTATAAATAAATAATTCGGAAGTTTGAAAACCCAAAACCGAAATAAATGAATTTAAATGTATGGGAGAATAGATTATAAATTATTATTATATTTATAAGAGAAACGGATTAAGAGACTCGAGCAGATATCGTAATTGTCGTTTTTTTTTTGTTGTAAAACTTGCTAGACATCTAAGTTAGGCTATTTAGGTATGTTAATAAATATGAATTAGGCTTTAAGAATATTGAAATAAAATGCGTATTCCTAATTTTCTAAGTAAACAATAATGTACAATCGGGTACTGATGAAATTAAATGGTCAATTTAAGGCATATGTCAAGGTAGGCTTGTGAACTCGGATAAAGAAAGAAAGAATAAAATTTATTCTTTTTTCTTTGAATTGTTTTGATTTTTAAGCGAATAATTGTCAGTTTCGAAATCCCATGTAATAGTGGTATTTCATGGGTTCACACATAACTGTCAAAATGAAGGATACCTGAACATACACTGCTGCCTAACGGGGAATACAGCTGTGTTGTATAATATTGTTATGTTATTTTTGGTTTAAATATAAGAGTAGCATAGTTTTATTACATTTACCCTTCGAACCATAGAGTAATTCTTTGTACAATTGGATCCTGATGTGGGGAACACCACTAAATGTCTTATACTTTTTGTTCAAGCATTCTTTTTTACCGTTAAATATACTTACGCGACAAACATTTAACGACTTAATTTAAATAAAATTAACATTAGAATATTAAAAACTAATAAAAATGTATGTCTAGTCTTTAAAACTGCGTATCTAGTTCACGTAGCAGGCTGATTTTGGAATTATTGTGTAACCGGACGCATAAGATGCCCGTTATTTTTTTGACTTCCCAGTTACATCAACAATGTCTCAGATTTTTGTAGACATCGGTGTTAACTTTAGTATCGTTTACTTAATGTATCATCGAATAGACTTAATACTATTTTACGTACACGGCTTTTTTTTAAGGATTGGATATCATCAAATGACTTCTTCCACCCTGGGCGGAGCGGAAGGGCGTGTCAGACTCTTACTGACTAAAACCCATCTGTGTTCCTTCTAAAGACCTTTGCGTTCCAGGGTCGCGGTGACTCTTTCGAACAAATTCCGCAACCCTGGCAGGAACAGTCTTTAACCTACGATTAAGAACAGTTATGAGAATATGGCCAAAATCTTATCAAATCAAAAATATATTGCAATCTATAATGTACACGTACAGTTGGTTTTTTGTGAATAGACACATTTATGGACCCTGTCGGACACATCAAAGTTTTGAATAAGTAGGAGGTGGGATGAGGCTGACACAAGAACGTTGAGATTGGCACAACAAAAGAGAGGCCTCTGCTCAGCAGTGGGCAAAATTGGGCTGTGGATGATGAGGAGAGATGAAGGGCGCTTTAAATGATAAATGATATTTATTTTGCAAGTAGGTTAAACATAACACTTTTACAAGTCAATCTTTTTTTGGTCATTTTAAGCTAGATGAGGCCAATGTTTCCTAGCTGACTTTGATAATGTTTCAATTATTTGATTTCTATCTATTTTACAACAATTACCTCGGTCAGCAGACTGATTGGTGTCTCTGATCAGTTTATTGTTCAGTACCCTTTCCCGAGTATTCGACCATGTCCAGCAGTAGACGTCTTTCGGCTGATGTGATGATGATGATGTAATTAACAATAAGAAACATTTACTAGTAAAAAGATAACAACGTTTTTACATTGGCCCCGAACTAGATAAACCTGTGTCTTAGGTAAGTACCAATCCGAAAAGAATCTAAGCTTAAATAATTAATTATCCTAAATAATTATGTTGTATGCAGTTTATCCCCAGTCTTATATGATATCAATAAAAAAAACATGCGGGGCGGTCTTTGGGGACTGGCGATAGAAGTGAAAACTAAACGAAAGCTAAAGCGTTCGGTGACGATGAAGCGAGCTCCATGATTTTTGTTCACCCAAAAAGTACACATATGTACACAGTTCATACATATATATACATAGCTCATGAAAAGCGATCGGTGACGATAAAGCGAGTTCCATGATTTTTGTTCACCCAAAAAGTGCTCAACGCTCCTAACGAAGTTTTCACTTCAAAAATAAGTCATACATATTACAATTTTGAAAGTGAGTTTGTTTGTTTGTAACGATGAATTTTGATACAGAGATAGATGAGATTGGTAGCTTCTTTATTTTGCGAAAATAGGTACAACTTGAACGCGAACAAAAGCTAGTACCCCATCAGATATACAGATGTGTTATGAATAGGAGTTAACGGCACTTAAGCTACATTGTAGAAGCAACAGTGCAGAATAATTGCTTCTCACAGTTTGCCAGCTGATTGCATACGTTGCCACATAAATTACTTCCCCTGTTACGGCTTTAAAGGCTTGTCGTACGACTAGCCTATTAAAAGTTAGGCTAGAAGGTATGAGGTCTTCGATTCTCGGATTGGGCTGTGACCTGGGATTTTACCTCTGGAATTTCTTGCTTGTAGCCTGGATTCTGGGGCTCACTTGATGGCAATGTCGGCTCATTCTCTATTACATGTGATTTAAACATAACTGGTCAAATATGGATACCACCCATAGTTGCAACAACTCTGCCTTTTATTTACTTTTTAGGTTGGGAAATCATCAAGTTATTCTTCGAGTAAAGGAATCAGTGTGGGAGGGAGGGTCACACTCTAACTGACTAAAATCAACTTATGTTCCTTTAAATGCCCTTTGCGTTCCAGGGTAATTTGTTTACGTTTTGAGGTACGGAACCCTAAAAAACACTGTTGAACTTCCTCAAAACGTTTTCAACCCTACCGGCGACTGGATACAGAACCTACACTGGCACTCGCTACAGACTCGCGACATATTAAATACCATGATTAATTTATGAGCTCCACCTAGCACTTGTATTCGATTCCTTACAGAATGTATGTAAACAAATGTCATGGTTGAGAAAATTTCTCTAACCGCGAGAAATCATCTTATAATACGAGTGTATTGTATTAAACTGATACTTTTAGGAGGATGTATGGCCGCATTTAAAAATATGTATATTGATACAAACTAAGAACACCAATCTACTCAGGTACCCAGACAAAACGTGACAATTGTACAGCTCAAGTTTAAAGTAGACTTGGCTGGGGATCGGAAACAATGGACAAAGTTCCAAGCGCTTAGCAACAGCGAGTGGTAGCAACATTCTTTCTAGTTAAAAATATTCTAACTTAACTAGACAGTCCACGCGTATGAAATGAAAGCAGCGACTTCATCGCGCTCTTAGACGATATTTCTACGATTTTGACAACACTAATTGGCGTGCCGTTATATATTGTGATTCGCCGAGACGAATTTTAGAATTACTCTTACTAAATAATCTTTATAGTCCATAGCAGACGTACGCAAAGATCAGCTGTTGCCCAGCTTTCTATGCGTTCGATGACTTGAGAAGTCAACTCTTAGATATATTGTTATTCGGCAACGTTATGAAAGAAACAATATTATTTGAAGTGTTTTGTGTAATGATTGGATTATATTAAGACATTAATTGTTCTTCATATAACTTTAAACTGACATATAGGCAAGTAAATGTCGATATCCATAAGTACCACAGTGAGGTTATAAAAGTCTAGAAATAATAGTAATAAAAGGCAGCATAATAATAATACTATTTTTATGTAAATATACATGATAAATAACTTAATGACCGCTACAAAACTTGGTTTGATTCCATAAGAATAACTGAATCGAGAATTCGGTAACTTCTGTATAGTTTTCAGTCATGATTTTTATCTAAAAATTGAGTTATTTTTTTTTTATGTCACCAGAATGATTACGAAAAGCATTACGGTATCTTTAAATTAAAGTATGCTACTAGGTCCTTACGTGCGACTACAAGACGTACGGCGGCGGCAGTTCAGCACCGGAACATTGTGGACATCCCAATCATACCACAAAATGGTTTTAGGTATACTAACATTGTTCGCACAGCTATGGAGTGGAATTCCCTGCCGGAGTCTGTGTTTCCTAATACGAGGTTGAACGGGGGGGTCTTTAAGACAAGAGTGAGTCGGCTACTTCTAGGCAAGCGTGCTCCGTCGTCAAACACATCATCACTTTCCATCAGACGAGATAGTGCTCAAAAGCAAGCCTATCAATAAAAAACAAAAAATTATTGCGAACCAATAAAAACCAAACTGCATGTTGAATCAGCTATAACTGCTATTTAGTTCAAATCAGTATTGGCTTCGTCATTCTCGTGCTTTTGCCATCACAAAAAAACATAAACCGTGTTTAGTTCTTTACAAAGATTGGTTCTGTGTTTAGTAAAAAGATACTCATAAAAACTATTGTTTAAAACAATCTAGTAAATTAAACCTAAGAAAAGTCATGGAAACTAGCAAAAACTGATTGTAAATGTCAAACATTGCATCGCTGCGACTTGTAAGTGACCATCAAGTTATTAATGTCGCGCTCAGTCAGAGTCGTCATTACGGTAGTAATAAGTGGTAAATTATAGCCTGTCGCTTTTAGTTAGAATCAGTGTTAGATTAGTCCATAATATCATAGATCCGATCATCCGAGTCACCTTTATAAGGTAGTCATAAATGGCTTTGACTACAGAATTACGGATAGCCAATCAGTGACGTGACTTGCAGATTTAAGAGTGGAACGAAAATTATCATAGTTCAAAATGAAAATTTTAGAGGAGAACTTAGTAGATTCGTTATGACTGATTCTTTTCCATAATGCAAATGGTTAAAGAGAAACACCTTTCCCGAAGCTGTTATATAGGACACGGGAGACAGTGATTTCTTACAGTAAATAACTGTAACTAAGTTGCACCTAAATAGGTAAGCTTGAGCTTAAGACAAGGGAAGGGAAACAAAAACAAAATCCGACATTCGACATTCCGAAAATGCTCATTCAACAGTTATAATTACCATCAGTATCAAACAAATGAAAAACAGTATGGTAGCACTAGTAACTAACATAGTATTTTACGTGATTTGCACTACTAGGTCCAGTAGGTTGACTGAAAATTATCTGCAGACAGTTTATGAGTACGAATGCACTCTACAGCTTGCCTTTACTATGTAAATTAATTCTTAGCGACATCCTTTTTTATTTTTTATGGATTGGATATCATCCTTCCGCTCTGGGCGGAGCAGAAGGGAGTGTCAGACACTTACTGACTAAAACCCATCCGTGCTCTTTTCGTTCCAGGGCCGCGGTGACTCTTAAGAACAAAGTTCCGCAACCCTGGCAGACATTAGCATCCTAACTATGGTAATTCGCGCCAAAAATTAGTAGTCACATTCAAACCAGCTGCTAATTATTTTCAGTCACTTTCATGAAACTGAAGCAGCCTCTATAATGAGTATATTATTATGTTACAGAATGTTAGCTTCATCTCACTATCTCACCTTTCTATCTAAATTCTTAATTTTACGTCCGTAATTACTCTTCTTATCTTTGAATTGAGAAAACTATAGTTACACGTTTGCCCATAAAATAAGGGGGTATTATAAGAGAAAGATCATACAATTACTATAATAATTGTACGATATGAACTTCCTATACCAAGTATAAAGCTTTATGTCGTTATCTGAAAACAAAATGTTGTCTTCGAACGGTTTTCTTTGTAATGAAACGTCTCTTACTTGCAATATCCGATGTTGAGTTGTAATTAATGTTTTATGATTACGATAAAGTGGTTTAGATCAATTAAGTTACTGTTATTAATTACTCGTAACTTAAACTTTAGATTGATGATATTGTACAAACTATTGTTGTAATCATAATATGATCAAATACTTTTAATTAAATCTTCTGTGTGCACTATGATCATTTTGAAATTTTGTGATTCGAATCCGAATACGATTTGCATTTAATCAGATTCAAGCTCTTTTTTACTATTGTATGTATTGTGCGTATTTAGGACTCAAAGAGAAGGCATTTTCCTATCAGAAGGAAGTTTTAGGTCAGAATCTATTAATAGATCAAACTCTCTGACTTTTCACAAAATCTTTTCACATTTTCCGAAAACGTTTCATACACACTTATATTCAGTAAAAAATAGTTTATCACCTACCTTTATCAATAGGGATGTAACTCTTCGGGTCAGTGCAAATCCTTAGACGGGGGGACACTCACACGTTACTGTTTTCACCTCTAGAGCTATAGATTGAGAGTGGCGCGAGATCGCCGCGCGCGCGCTTCACCGCCAATGCGCGGACGCATGCCACGCACCCGAGCGCTCTCCTACTCCTGTGCTTAGCCCCGTACCGCGGCGCTGGCTGATGCTTCCTGATCTTGTAACAATGCCTTGTAATTGTAGTTTGTGTTTTTGATGGAGGGCTGTGGTTTGGTGATGTGTCATTGTCAACGATTTTACTTTTTAGGCTTTTCTGTTCCGTTTCGATTTGCTTACAGTGATTGGCCTCGATTTTTCTGCTTGCAGTGATTCATCTCGATTTTAGCGGAAGCGGTCAGAACGAATGTCTCAAGCATATTTTTCGATAGTTAAAAAAATATTAACTAAGTAATGCGTTAATTTTGGTACTTGTTACAAAATCAGTTGTAACCAACATCAAAAAGGTCACTTGTAAAAAAGTTTAGCTTTGCGATTTTCCGGAAGTGACTGACCTCTTTGTTATTGGTCCTTGTAGATCTACATTTTTACAATATCAAACGTGTTTCCATTATTGATACAAATTTTCTCTAACTAATCCTAAACTCCATCAATCGTTACAAAAGCATCTGATTAAACGAATCACATGATTATCTGCCATCCGTAACATCCACCGTTTCACTGTGCACTGCATCTGCACGTCATTAAAACGCAACCGCGGCTGTTATGCAACAGTAATGACATGTATGACATTACCACTTACGTCGAGTTGACGTATGGAAACCACCGGTAAACGTCATTACAGATAACAAGCTGTTTATTTGGAACGATGCATCGGAAAACCAATCAAAATATTATACTAAAATGGTCAAGTGCAAGTCGCACCTACCCGCGCATGAAGGGTTCCGTACAATAAATGCAAATTACCCTTCTAACTATTTTTTTAGGTATTTGTTGTTATAGCTACATAAGAAATACACATTGTAAATTTCAAGTGTTTACCACAAGGTAATAATAATGGTGCTTGAGAAACATCTCGCTGACAGACAGACAAACGAGTAGACGGACAGCGGAGGCTTAATAATAGCCTTCCGTTGTTTACCTTTGGGTGCAGAACTAAAAAGTAATTCAATTCAAAGCTTTTAGTAATGTCAGCATTACATAAGTTTAACTCCAGTTTAAATTATTATTATCAAACTTGGATCTTCCTTAAATGATGAATGAATGTTACTACTGAAGAATATTATGCAAATGAATGTATGACGATTTGGATGATGAATCTTCTCACGTCAAAAATACAATGGCTTTTTTGTATGTATTTATGTTTTTTTTTCTCTCAGATTTGAATATGAATTGACTCGTTAATTATATTATTGATTTGTCTACAAATTATTACTCATAGTTTATCTACAAAGACGGTAGCGTTTCGTATATAATATCAGAAAATGAGCTCACATTTTACCTGATACAAAGAGAAATTGTCGTGAAAATAAGGACCAACTACTAAAGAGAAAACCTGGTACCTTTCTACCTAAGAAGATATTTCCCACTGCACGCAAGATTTATGTTTAAGCTAAAATAGAGCTTCAATTTTATTTCACGTTGGTGCCACAGTTTTTTGAGAAGGGTATCCTAATAATCTGCTGTTGATTATTTTCTTGGCTATTAATAACTTAATTTGCAAGAACAGCTAAGAATACGTAAATAACTTACGTATCAGACATAAATTCTATTTTCGTAGACTCTCAGAGATCAGGGTAATTATTTTAACTAGTTTTAAGTGTTTTCCTTATTTGTTCAAAATAAATTATTCCAAAAAGACCTAATCTGGCACAATATTTCGCTAACACAATGCGAGTGATTGTACAAACATTTGGCAACACGAGATTATAAATTATGAGCCTTTTGAATATTTATGATCACAATTATATGTAATCTTGTGTTAGATAAGAGGCTCTATATTAAATAATTACATTGCTCAACAAATGGAGGCATTCAATTAGATTGTGAACTAATTAGTAACAACTAAGTCTTGGCAAGATTTAGTGCTTACCTCGGCAGATAATTTATCTTGCTGAGACCCAAAGCGAGCAGACAAATAAATGTACAGTGGAATAAGCTGCTAGTAATCAATCATTTTAATTTAAATAAGGTATGACTTTTATTTGAAGAATTAAAATGGCAGATTGACACAATATTTCCTATACAAAGTCTTTTTTTAGTCAAACCGCCAATTTTACCGCCATTCTGATTGGCATTTTAGTATTATTTATCCATTACTAGCTTTTGTCCACGACTTTGTTCGCATGGAATAGTTACTTAAGGCAGCTATTTTTATTTTTAAGATACTAATTTTTCAAAAATGCTCGAACATGATGTTGATTTTGGAGATTAATAATTACGGAGTGCCATGCAACCTTCCACCCCCTTTTCACCCCCTTAAATGATGATTTCTTGGATACAAAAATATCTACTATCTATGTCCTTTCCCGTAACTCAAGCTATCTCTCTCTATACCAAATTTCATCTCAATCGGTTCAGCGGTTTAAGCGTGAAGATGTAACAGACAGACACACTTTCGTATTTATAATATTAGTATGGATTCAGCATGGAAGGCAGGAATGAAACGCGAGGGAGAGGGATGCCAAATTAAATATATGAATTGATATGAATTGATAGTATTATATTGATTGGCAGTTAAATTTTGTAATAAATTATGAAAGAAAAAGGAGTCAGTAGTGCAAACATTTGACAGGAAGATGAAGATTCAGCATGCGTACTAGGTACTAGGTGAACAAACAACCTGTAAAAGGACTTCATGGCTTCGAAAGAGAAATACCGGGTTTTGTGGCGAAACTTGAGAGCCTCTATGTGTAGTTGTAAATGACTGGATTAGTTCATTAATTGATTTCTTTAAAGCTGCCAACCAATTTTGTCGGTATGTCCGTGACCTAGGCCAATTAAGTATGATTTAACTTTGGTCGTATCATGATTGAAAGACTGAGAATGGTTTTTATGGCACCAATTGATTATATGTATTTATTGTATCGTGGTCCTTGTTTCCGAATTAACGGAATCCATTATTATTATGTACTAAATTTTCAAGAAAGTAAAGATTAATTTCGTTTTCCATCAGGAGATATCGAGATCCAAAACGGGCTCATCATGAAATTATAAAAAAACTTCGATGCGCCACCGGTGCATGGTGGACATCCCACAAAACTTGTGGAATACTTTCATTGTGCGTACAGCTAGAGTGGAATAGGGTTTTTACTGAAAAAATCGCGTGACGTCACGTAGCTGGTAAAAATTGTACCATCTTAGTGACGTCGCGCGTGTTTTCAAGGCACTGTATCGTCTTCATTTTTTTGTTTACGCGAAAAAATAAATAATACTTGTCCAAATTTTTTAGAAATCTATCTCAAGGACTAATTAAATATTTTCAGTAAAATACCCTATTCCCTGCCAGAATGTTTTCTGATAGCTACAACCTGGGGACTTTAAATCAAGAGTGAACAGGTTACTTCTAGGCAAGCGTGCTCCATCAGGTGTGATTGTGTTCAAACGCGTGCCTACAACATAAAAAAAATCCGTACAACACTATCTACTTAGCCAATCGAGCCACAGCATAACGAGACAGCCAACCCATGCAGTATACCAACAACATTGTTAGCATAAAGTTGCGCTATCTCAGCCTAGACGTTTATCGCAGTATTTCCTGTTATAAAACAGGGGTCCAATAGAAAGTGCAATATATAATTTGTGCTTGAAATTGATCTTGATGTGCGTAAGTGTACATAAAGATGTGAATCTCCTATGTAAGGCGTTGCGTGAGAATGGCGAACACGTCATGATACGGTCGTCTTCTAGGCAACTGAATGTTAAAGTAATTAAACGATAGGAATATGGCTTTGGTATGATAGTAAATGTTGTCTGCGCTTGCGTTTTGCATGCACACGCAAACGATTTGTTCATTGTTTTTTAACCCCCGACGCAAAAAGAGGGGTGTTATAAGTTTGACGTGTCTGTCTGTGTGTGTATGACAGATACTGTCTGTTTGTGGCATCATAGCTCCCGAACGGATGAAGCGATTTCAATTTAGTTTTTTTTTTTTGTATTAAAGGTAACTTATGTGCGAGTGTTCTTAGACATGTTTGATGAAAATCGGTTGAGCCGTTTAAAAGTTGTGGGGGGTGAAAGTGGGGAATTTGGTTTTTCGAATGTCTGCAAATGTACTCGAGTGAGGCCTCAAATGAAAGCGCGCTGTAAGAGAAAATTGATGACTTAATCAAGAGTGTTCTTAGCTTAATAGCCTAGAAAAAGTATAAAATTAAAAATTAAATTAAAAATTTAAAAAATCTCCGACACAAAAACCTAAGTTCCTGCCTATTTTGGTCCCCTAACTTTTTTTTCATAAGTATCACATGCCTACCTATTTTGGTATTTGGAACTTAGGTTTTTGTGTCGGGGTTTTTTTTTTACCTATCAACCTTTGATTTAGCACTACTACACTGTATTTTCAACAGCCATTCTGAGTTTCTACTAACTTCTTAGCATTTAGCTTACTTAGTATGAAAAATGTAGGATTATTGACCCCTCAAACACCCCGCGCTCCTGTTCAGAATACGTCTCGGACGTAACTGTGTCATTTACCATCGATACAAAAACGAAAGCATAAAAATAATCTAGTTGGATGTCTTTTTCGTCTTTAGGTTTATTCTACTCTGTGGTGTGCATATTGCTTCTACTTACGTGCCAACGCCATCATAATTCCATTGTGGAAAAGGTATAGTTGCTATACGTTTTTTATGGCTCCAACTTCCTCCCAGACCAGACTCACGATTATTTTGAAGACGTCATTGTATGTGTCTCTAGTAAAAGTTCTCAACCAATTGAAATCCAATGTATTTATTGTATATATAAATAGTACACCTAAGACTACCTACACTACTGTCTTTCCTTTTCTCTCTAAAATCCACCAAAAGGTTGTCTTGAAAAGATCGCTTTTAGCGATAAGGCCACCCATTCCACCCTATGTAATGTTTTCCTCATCTATATTTTCTGTAACTTATATGTTGTACATAATAAAGAGTATTCTGTTCTATCGGTACCATAGACTGCCACAATAGTTTAGAAGAATGTCAATCAAATTACTTCCTACCTAGACTTACTACCTACTTAAATTTTGTTACTTTATTGTGCCTTTTAAATAGAAGTAACATTTAAAAACGTGCCTAGTCACCTAATATAAAAGCTCGCCCGTTGCTGAAGTGCATTGTGGTCGTTAATGATGTCCCTGACTTCAGGACGAGAGGAAGTGATTGCACACTACATAACATATTTATCGGTTTTCGTACTATCTGATTATGTAACCGGTAAAGTGGTAATTCACAATCGCTTTGATTGTCTGGTTGAATCGACGATTTAAGGCGAAGTTATCCCCGTCATGAAACTAAAGATAGACTACGTTTTGCCCGCGGATTCGCTCGCATTAATATAGATTTTCGCAAAAGAAAAGTCTACCTAGCCTATAACCGTCTCTCTGTACCAAAAAAAACAAACTTACTTTCAACTCTATAATATTCGTTAGTATACCTTATATAGGATTACATTTTTTAATCTATTCTGTCTCGGATTGCTAGACATTTTGAGAAAATTACCGCCAATCCTCTCAAGAACCTTTCTTCCAATTTACTACGTCAACAACCTAGTCCTAAGTTATTGCAGAACAATAAGTTTTGTTTGAAATCATAGAAGAGAGCATCACCTTAAATGCAACAACTGTAAAGTGGTAAACAAAATGTAATAATAACTCACACACCTTTCTACAGTTTGGATTGTGTTCAATAACTTGTGTTTACGGAAACCACCATAACGTAAGGTGGTTGAATGGTTCAGAATAGGTCTTATCTTTGTGGTCGGGTCGCAGACTTACACCGGTTACGCACTGCATCTGATCCGAATCCATGAAAAAAAGATATTAAAACTCGGATCCAATTCGGATGGTTCTTTTCACACTAATCCGATCCCTGATCCAAACTCAAGCTATTCAGTGGCCATATGTCCGATTTGCATCCGAGTTAATGCGAAAGCGTTCATACGAACAGTACTACGGCAACTTCGGTCCGCCAACATTTCTTCCGAATTGGAGACTTACGGATGACGGAGAGAAATCGGATGACGGGAGTCGGGCCTAGTGCGTAAACTGACATAACAATATTTCTATGACTACTTCGGAATGTATTTTCACGGATTCGGATCGGATGCAGTGCGTAACCGGTCTTACGGGGTCGATGCGGTGTTGAACGGGGAAGCTATCTTTATATGGCTTTTAACCTCTACGTGGTTTATTGGGTTCCGTTATTGGTTTTATTAAACGCTAGCTTTGGCTCGTGGCTCCGCTTGTGTTAAAATAGTCTACTTATAACTTTTCCAGGGTCTATATATCTGCTACATTAAAATAGGTCCGGTGATTCAGGCGTGAAAGAGTAACAAACTGATTTTCGCATTTTTAATATTAGTTAGGATTTGTATAAAACAAAATTTACAAAGGTGATCGCCAAATCATGACTTAATATAGAAAGCTGCTAAACTTCATGCGAACGCATTTTGCTAATTCTGCCTGGCTTCTAATTAAGTTCCATATAGCTATATCTGAAATCGAAGAGCGACACTCCAAATGTACAGTCACTTGAACGACTCTAAACTAAATGCTCGTCGAACGATTTAAAATAAATGAGAATTCGTTAAGTTTCATGAACGCTTTGTTATACAGGCTTCAAGATTAGGTATCTCCTTGTTAACCTTGTTCATACGATCCCCTCTACAAATATGGAATATAACCATGTCATTAAATATTTTATGACCAATTGAATGTTCTTATGTTCTTACGTGAATACATTATTTGAATGTCTTTATAAGGCACGAACTGTCTTGTCTTCGTTTTAATATCTTCAAATTCGGTAGACGTAATCGTGGATATTAATAAGATTATTTTGAAACCTATAACCATGTTTTGCTATTTAAAGACAATAAGAATATTCTTCAAATAGGTAGGAATTAGACCAATGACTGTATGGTGTCGGACGTAAAAGAATAGCACCCCATCCAATCACTTCCCGTGGGTGTCGTAAGAGGCGACTAAGGAGTCACCAGAGAATGGACAGCAGTGTTCTCTGTGCATTGCAACAGCTATACTGCGATCGCCAACCCACCTGCCAAGCGTGGTGATTATGGATTAACGGCCATGTCCAGCAGTGGACGTCTTTCGGCTGACATGATAATGATGAGACCAATTTGCAGCAGGTAGTCAAGGGCTAATCTTAGTTAGTTTAGCTTACCTCACCTATGCAAGCTAAAATAATTTAACATTTCGTCACGCAATCGGCTTGAATCTAAAATTTTCAATGCTCTAAGGTTTCTTTGACAACACAGGCAAAACAACGAACCTACGAAACTCTAAAAAGTAAACGTAAAAACATGAAATATTAAAGTGATCGAATGTATCAAAAGTTGGGTAACGTCGAGAAAATTTTACGACCGAATAATGATTTATTAATAAGTATGCTAACATAAATATGTATGTAAACTGGCATAGTAGACTCGTGTGGCCTTTATGCAGAAATGAGCGGAAACAAAAACTAATTTAGTATTTCCACCGTCTATCGACTTTTAATAGTATAATTAATACGTAACTTTTTATTAAAATTTATTAAAATATGAATATGTATCAAAGCAAAGGAAATCGAAATATAAAAAAAAAACTCAAATTCAAATACAAAGAGGTTACTAACCTGTAGGCCCCCGGAAAATAATCAGTTATATAGCTTTAAGTTTTACTAACTTATCGTATTCTACATTTTTTTTTACTAATTATCGTATTCTACTCGATCATGAAAGAATGTAGGTTCTTTTTTTTAAATGTTTTGTTAAGTGATACCTTCTTGATATAGTTCAAAACAACCTAACTGACCAGTATCGGCCTAAATAATAAAAGACACGTATGAGTTTGTTTAAAAAAAAATATATATATACTTCTGGACACATCTATTGGCCCACCTTGTATTTTCAGTTTCGTTTGGTCCTAGCTAAAATTTTATATTAGGTCGAGTAAAAAGTTTTTATGCAGTTTTGAACCTGGCACATTCACAATTTCATTCAATAGTCTTTTTTTGAATTTCGAACACAGAATTTAAAGAAACAAAAGACAATTTGGAGCCTGTTTGTTGATATCAAACAATCGAATACTAAGAAAACTTGGTTTTATTGGTTTACTTGGATTTAATTCTTGAAAAAGTGATTGATATCTTTGGTTTTGCAACAAACATTACTTATTCTTAACATTAAGGTGAGGTTCTATCAATAATCTATGGATACTTCACCTGAAGTCGCCGCCCAAGCTGTGGCACTTATTCAGGCCGGACACAGCCAAAGAAACGTGAGTGCTCAACTTAATTTAAGTCGATCTGCGGTCCGAAATGTTTATCGGAGGTACCTAGAGACTGGCGGCTTTGTTCGTCGCCAAGGAAGGCCACGATCTCGGGTCACAACTGAAAGGCAGGATCGATTCATCGTGACGACCAGCTTGAGAAATCGTCACCTTACCTCCATTGAGATACAAAACCAACTTCGCGACTTCCACGGAGTATCTGTGAGCGCTCGAACTGTTCGGAGAAGGTTAAAAGAACGCGATATGGTACCACACAAGCCAGCTAATGGGCCCAAACTAACGCGAGCCCACCGAACAGCGCGCCTTCATTTCGCACGCAGTCATTTAAATTGGACACAGCAAGATTGGAGCCGTGTACTCTTTTCTGATGAGTCTAAAATTGTGTTACATGGCAATGATGGAAGGAAGAAGGTCTACCGACGTAAGGGAGAGCGTTTCGCACAATGCTGCTTTGAAGAGAGGGTTGCTTATGGCGGTGGCTCATGGACTGTCTGGGGCGGTATATCCGCGAGCGGCAAAACTCAACTTGAGGTTGTTACAGGACCACGGCTGCCAACATTAAATGCTGAAAGGTACATTCGTGAGTGCTTAGAACCTCACGTGATACCATACGCGGACTATGTGGGCCCAAATTTCCTTTTTATGCATGATAATGCAAGAGCCCATGCGGCCGGCATCGTCAGGGAATATCTTCGGGATGTGAACATCACAGTTATGGACTGGCCAGCCAGAAGCCCAGACATGAACCCCATTGAGCACATGTGGGACGAGCTAAAAAGACGTGTTAGGGCTCGTCAGCCAGTTGCCCAGACGATGCAGGAGTTGAAAACTGCCATAGAAGAGGAATGGGAGATGATCCCTCAAAATTGCATAGAGCGGTTGATAAACTCTATGCCTAATCGTATGAGAGCTGTGGTAGATGCCCATGGAGGCAACACGCGTTATTAAATTAAACCTTTATTTGATAAAACATGTTTTTTATTCAAAAATCAATTGCCTTTAACAAGGCGCATATCCGACTTGTTAGGCGTAGCTCCATGTCGTATGGTATTCTGAATTCAAATTTAAAACAATACGATCGAAAAAGATGGTAAAATGTATCAGGTTTAAAACTGCATCAACAGTTTTTGTTCAATCTAGCAATCATATTTCGGTAGGGGCCATCGAAACCTAAACTCTAAGGTGGGCCAATAGATGTGTCCAGAAGTGTATATATAATTATATGTCACCGGAAAATGGCAAAACCGTAAGATTGTTAACTATCGCGTGAAATTGTAAACTTTTTTTTCTAAATAAGACACGGATTTATGGAAACTATTAAAATTTAATGGGATTTATTGTATACAAAACGTTTTTTTTTTCATAATACATCGAGTAATTTTAATCTAATCAAGATTTATTACAATCTTGCGGATTCTGCAATTTTCCGGTGACATATATAATGTATATTGGCTTACTTTTTGTAGTTTTTCGTCTTGATCAGCCAGTCTCAAATGTCTCCATGTTAAAACTAACCTCCTTGCATTCATATATTAGTATATTTTAGAACATGTAAATCAAAGCCGTAATTCTCGGGCTTATACGACTTTTGTTAGCTACAAAACATTATTTTTTCTTAAAGTAATGTGCATTTTTGCCGGTGCTTATTAGTATAAATACGTTTGTTAATGGCTCGTTCCTGTAGAAAGAAAAAATAACGGAAGTTCATATTTGAGCAAGACGCGGAAACGGCGCAAATGTAATGCTCAATATTGCTCAGTGTTCAACCGGCTTGTCTCAAATGCTTGAGACATGTCGCTTAAAGCATTTTCACTTTCGCTCGCAGAAAGCGTACGGCTCATTCATCATTCTTAAATGAAAATATTGTCTAGTTATGGAAAGGAAATCATTAATTTAAGTTCTTGAAGCAGAGAAATATAGGTTCCGGAATTCGTTGAACCTACAGGGTGAAACGGGAAGGTGCACTCATATTGCGAAAAGAGCTTCTCTCCATAGATATTAACAAACTTCTTCAAGGAGGTCATAGTCGATTCCAAAAAAAATATTGGGGTTTTCTGTAAAGAGTTATTTATCTCTTTGTCGTACTATGCCTTGTGGTAACTTAACGCTGTAATAGGAAGTCTTCTACTTTAGAACTGGTTGTTTACGTGACTTTTTATATTTCAGCTAATTATAAAAAGTGGAACACAAATCTTTAAAAAAAACATTGATGATTTTCTATTGAATCGCAAACAAGTTTGCATGCACAAATCACTAAGAAGAATCAAGGCTAGGTGCATAATACTACGACTATTAAGTAGGTACCTATTATGCACCATACTATTAGGGATAGGTCCAGTTTAACTGCTGAGTCTCTCATCCAGAATACACTAATTAATAAAACTAAGCTAAGTTGTTTTGCAGTCATAAAAAGAACTTTTAACAAGGCATTGAATTTGATTATTTATTTATTACTTAAACTATTACTTTTCCGATTTATTGAGATTTTGCTCTTTTGTCAAAAGTCAAGGCACTATTTTATATGTCAATGATAATTTGTATTTATATTTTAAAAGTGAATCTAATAATTCATTTAATTCTTTTAAACAATATTTTTCACACACACATCAACACACATCTTTCATTTTGATACTCATATCATGGACACCCATGTTGTGGGGAAGTGATTGGTACGCCATCTTTTATAATTCCGCCATATTGGATAGCATAGACCATAGAATTATGTCTCTTAGCTTACCATGCATTGTCATTTGTCATCTATATCAAACGTGTATGCAAAATTTTGGCTCAATCGGTTGATTATTTTTTTTATGGATGGGAAATCATCAAATGACTTCTTCCGCTCTGGGTGGAGCGGAAGGGCGTGTCAGACTCTTACTGACTAAAACCCATCCGTGTTCTTTCTTAAGTCCTTTGTGTACCAGGGCCGCGGTGACTCTTTCGAACAAATTCCGCAACCCTGGATTCAGATACCTGAAATAATCAATATCTGAAGAGTTCACAAGAAAGGGTTGATGCATTTTTGTCCCATTGTCGATTGGAACAGACTATACGCAGAAGCCGGAGGATTGGGTGATTTAGAGGCTAGCCATAAACTGGATCGTTTAAAGATTATTATAGTACCTACTAAACTCGACAGAAGAAATCTTTCAGCTCTACATTCAGCCTCATAATATTACTTATCCGGTCCACCCACAGCGCTGTCGTCCGTCGCGTGTCTGCGTCGCACACCTGTTTTATTACAATCGATCTATTTATTTACGTCTGGTCGTGTTCCGATTGTATCGACTGATAATAATCTATTTTCAGGAATCAGGCCTTGACCAGATTTGTTTGTCGCCATTTCGTTGAATATAAATATTTATAAAATAATATCACATGCATATCAAACGAGAGATAGGCATAAAGTACTAACGAATAGGGAACCATTGCATTGATGCCAGACGATACTGCGGAAGATCAAGGCGAAGATGGCAGGAGTAGCTCGACTCCTAAAGAAAAAGCTGGCCCATACTTGCGAGGGACAAACTTGTGTGGAAAAGAGAGAGTGAAGCTTTTGTCCAGTCGTAGGACAGAATAAGACACGAGTAAACAACGTGTAACAGAATAAACGCACTAACTCTTAAGGGGTCATTATGAACAATTTTTACTATAGGACCAACTTTGAAATTGCGAAAAAAAATTTTTTTTCGCGATTTCGGTTTTGGTCCCATAGTAACAGTTAAGAGGTATTGCGTTTATTCTGTTACACTTTGTATAGGATGTTCCAGAAGTTCGTGGTCATATTTAAGGGTGGTGTTCTGTATCTGCTATACAGTAAAGGAATTATATCAAAATAAAAAAGGCACAAGTAAAGGGAAAATTCGGAAAAATAAAAAAAGATGAAAATAAAGGTAAATTTTGGTACTTTTACTGTATTACTGAATTTGCCCGTATCTTTTTATCGTGTTGACTCAGGACCTTGATTTTTATACACATAATAAGGACTATATACTTCAGTATCTGGTATAAGTTTCAACTTGCTAGGTCCACCCGTACCTGATAATTACTTTACTGTATAGTAGATACAGAACACTATCGCATGTGTATTTTTCGTAAAACAAATTAGAGCAAAACAACATTTTAAAATTCAAAATTCATGTTGCATTTGAATACTAATTAAAAATTAATATAATTAAGATAAACTTATCTAAAGACGGTAATATCTAAGTAGAAAACAAGGAAACAGAACTTATGAAATTATTTTTATCTCATGCCCTAATAAGTACTATAAAATCAGGTTCTGTTTCGCTTTAACTACACTATGTAAATTATAAAAACAGTATATTTATTAACATAGTTATTAATGCAGTTGTACATGATGATAAGAGCCCAAAAACCGAAGAGTTACATGGTAAGCAGTCAGTGGAACCGAGTTAGTAAACGAAGCACTGTGTCTGACGAACCACAGTTATTTAATTTGTTATGAATTTTGGTCAATAACGCCGATCTTTGCATATCGCGAAACCATAGACCAGAAAAAAAAAACTTGATGAGGTTTTTGAAATATGTATCTCATTACTTTAATATACATTTTCTTGTACATGATGCTGGTGGTGGTCTAATTTCATGGCTAAGCACTGTTATATTTTTTTGTTTCAAAAAATAAAATAATTTTTTTTTATCATTTCCTCAGAGCTTTTGAAAACTTTACTCCATATAGTCTAAAATTACCATCATATTAACAACCTCTTTTCTTTATTTACAGGTAAGAATTCTCCACAAATTTAACAAGACCTGCATTCGTCGTAGCGAGGCAGCACCATAATGCGGCGCAGATCTAGCCGCGACCGAGTGAAAGTAAAACTCGGCCGTTTACTGCCACCAACAGAAATTCACTTAGAGTGGCGACCGGAGAAAAACTATAAAATTCAGAAGTTTAGTTAATCCATACAACTCTAATTGACAAAAGGCCTTCCCCGCCTTGGCAGCCTTGCAAGACATCTTTTTTTATATTCTTGCAAAGCTATCAAAATGACTACTTCTTAGTTTTTATTTTATTTATTTGGAAGAACCAACAACTACACATTATATATTACAAAAAAAAGGATATAAGGAACTATACAAATGTGCAACCAACAACGTTCTCCACAGATACACAAAAAGACAAAGACAATGTTGATGAAGCAAAAGTCGGATAGAATAGGTAGATAATTGCATGAAATTAAATACACATTTAAGGAACACTAAAGATATGTAGGTATATAGGATACAATATTATTCGCATACATTTTGGATTGTGTCAAAATTTTTAACAGTAACTATGCACATACCATGACACATAATTAACCACCTTTGTAAAAATGGCATTGTCCCTAAGAGCTTATGCAATAGCTGTTGGTTATCCTCTTTATATAATTTCGTAGTGTTGTTTTATCAGTAACCTAGGGTTGTTTTTTGTAATACAAAGATTATTGGTTTTTATGTCCAGCAGTACTAGGCGTATTTTATATCATTTGTATAGAGTAGGCCTTCTAAATATCTTCTCATATCGAGTACACACCTTAGTGCGTTAACGCATAGTCTAGAGAGATCTATCAAGCCGCAATCACTTCCCCATTGCTAAGTTTTATTAATCTAGCAACTAAGTTGATCAAGTGATTATGTGTATACTTACTTACTTTAACGAGTTTGCCTGTTTTACTAGCAATTAACATAAAGATGTCTTTTGATAGGCCAATCTTGCGTGAGTCGATTACAGCTAATCTAACTTGAACGAAAGTTTTGCGATATTACCGCCAATCACGTGCTTGATCTGATTTTACTTTGTGTATGGTAAAATGGTTTATTTGATGTGTAAGGATGTTGAACAAAAGAGCCATTGTTTCTTTCTTCCTGATTAAACAATGCATTTGGGAGTCTCCAGTGTTCACAGTGCAGCCCAGTTCTCAACTAAACCTTATGAGTAAAAGCCTACATGGGCAATAAAGTACCATGTATTAGCTGTTTATTTGCCAAAACATTTCGTATAATCGAAACGTAAAAATATTGCTACATAAACGGAAGAATAGCTAATTCATTTATAATCGGCTTTGATGTATGCTTAGTTAAATAAGATGATATAACTGTACTAATCAGTGACAAAATTACGACCAACAAGTTTTATTTAACGATTATTTGTTAGTCGACATTTTTATTTCAACTGGTATTGAATCTAGAGCACTCTTGCCATTTTATAGTTCATCTTCCAGTACTAGTTTGGTTAATGTTAGTAACACTAACCCATTTAGTGGGCAACTTCCGACACGACCCTAGGTCAGGCCATCTGTACGCGGACAATATAACATCATTGTTACTTTAATATTACTTCCGATTTGACTTGCAAGTTTTGGTCGACCACTAGAAGTTTGGAGTTTAGACCAAATTCGAATCACACGAAATTAACTGCTTTAAAAATGTGTAATTATTGTTTTCCAATATTGGTAGGTATATGATGTTCTTACAGCATGAGATACCGCACATATTCGGAGTTATTCCCGATGCTAATTTCTTTATCGATGACTATTAGGACAGTGCTGCGGTCCGTCAAGATAATGTATTTGCTCGTAAATCACTTATTCAAAACCATCCCTTCCATTACTAAGTTTTTTATAATTTTCATTAACGTGACGCCAATTTCGGTCTCTGATCGAGAATGAAACAGTCAATTCGTCGTCAAAGTCTTCTGTGCCGTGATTGCCGAAGTCCACACTTTAAGCAAGTAAACCATTAAGTAGTTGATGTGTAAGTGTGATCCGGCGCATAATGGGTATCACGATTGCGCAACTGTCCTCGTAACATTACCGGACTCGCACGATGACAGCGCACAACGCAGTCTCATTGTCGTCGTGTTTGCTTTGTAAACCTTCTTCTTGCGTCATCGAATGGGGCCAATATGGCGGTAATCTTGTTACATCGGCTGTTGAATTGTTGTCAATGGAATATCGATGGCTGCTGAAGATAGTCAAAGGTCTTTGAGAATAAGTTGTTGCTTATCTCGGCCTCGTCAAGTGTACTGTTGATCGCAGAGCCTATCCTCTCGAGAATAATACTCTTGTGTTGAATTTAGTGGCTGTTGTGCTTTTGTCAACCAATCGTAACTCTTATATTTAAAACTTTATGAGGTTGTTCACTGATCAGAGCCTTGAAAAGGCTTGTGTGCACATGGATTAGAACAGTTTGCTAGGCAGAGAAAGATGCCCAATTCATTAACGATTAGATGTTGGATCTTCGAGCCGCCTATGGTGACACTATTTCGTTAAATTACTTTACATTTCGATTTTAGCGCCTTTCTTCGACGTCCTGGTAGTTTCGAGGTCTGGTAGGCATCCATCAGGCGCTCCATGTAATAACTTGTATTGAACTGCCTTCGGTTAGACTAGACCGAACCCAACATATTATGTTTCCTTTTCCTTTCCTGTCTTTTTAAAAAAACCTTGCCCCAAACCAAGAATTTTACAATTTGACAGATGATGTTTTGATATCCCCGTTAACTGAAAAACTTCTAAAGATCTTTTCTACAGAAACATAAGTTGTCTTCTAGGTGGTTGAAGGCTTCGCCTAGGTGGTCTTTAAAAAAAACAAAAACCATTAAAGAAACGGACGGATAACTCGTGTTAGCGTCGTAACAGAAAATGATGTAGACACATTAGGCTACATTAGCATTAAATTATAAGGCTACTGGTTAACAGCCTAGATTTAAATATAACTCGTTTTCAAAATCACGAGTTCTCGGCGTGGCCGTAGTGTTAAATATCGAATAAATTATCTGGCGTCTAATTACTGTTATCGTTTGTATCGCCTTCAGCGATTTCATTATTATGAAGTCTCGAAAAGTCGGTTGTATTTTTTTGTAAAAAAAAAATATATTTTTCACTTTTTAGTGGTGACACTACACAACTAAATTTACATTCACGTCATGTGCGCACCCCTTCACAGCGTACCGGCGTAATGCTATGTTATGAACTGATGTAAACAATAAACAGACATGCGATTACAGCAATTCCAGGTCCATTTGCTATCATTTATTTAAGAGTTCCGTTGCCAATCTCCGAAGTTCTTCATCAAATCTTCACTAAATTGAAATAGGACCACTCTGAGAAAATACTCTGCCAAAACTACCCAAATCGCTTGAAGTATGCCTATACAATTTGAAGAGTTCCCTCGATTACTCTAGGATCCCATCATCAGATCCTGATCTGATGACCATGGGACCTGAGAAGTAAACACTTTAAAAAAAAACTTGAGAGGTGTCAAGGGACACCCGGATGGAACGAAGTTCCAAATAAATATCATTTAATACCTAAACTACTCATCGGATTACCAACTCTTCTGCAGATTGAAAGCTTCAGTATCGCTGTGTCATAACTCATAGCACTCATTCTCGTAGCCTACTTGTTATCCTTGAAAAAAAACACCATCCCTGTTCTTTTTCTTGATAGAGAAGTGAAACCGCATGAAATAGCTAGTATTTAACCAAATAAAAAAAGTATTTCACAACTAAAAAAATATAAATGTTTTAAAATATTTGTATTGTTTTCAGCTTCAATTTGTTGCGTTCGAACGATCGCCAATTAAGTCTATTACGCTAAATAACTGATACGTTTCATAGTTTTAAAACTGTTTGTTCATAAAATAGAGCAGATATCATGCAATTTTTTTTTTGTTTCGAATGTTTCGTTTGTAGTATTTGAAATTAATACCTAGTACTTTAAATTTATTTGGAACTTCGTTCCATCCGGGTGTCCCTTGACACCTCTCAAGCTTTTTTTTCAAAATAGTCAATACTAATAATAATTATTATAAATGGTAAAATTCTATGTTCCGTTCTACTGTAGATACAGATCCGATTAAGAAAACTCATTCATGAAGAGGCTGTTTTTTGTCTTCGAAAAATCATCATATTCCAATAAAATCTTCTAGGATAGAATAAAAGGAGTTGAGCCGCGGGAAAAATTTGTGTCTAATCAATTACTTTTATCAAAATATTTGTATATTGCCGCATTATTTCGAAATTAAAACCAATTCTTCTTCGAAATTCAAACATAAAAGAAACAAAAGACAATCAAAAAAGTGTCGTTATAACTTTTCGTATGAATTTTTTCTGTCTAGCCCCCTTTCACCACGCGCGATAAGGAACTTCGTTCCAAAAATCTAATCGGTCCAGGCGTCTTCGTGTAATCGGGGAACATACATATAAAATAAAAGATTCCGATGAAGTGAGAACGTCCTCCTTTTTCGGAGTCGGTTAAAAAGAGTTTCTAATAGTAAATCATCGACTTGCTCATAATCTTCCTGCCCTTGTCCCGTGTTACTTGGGGTCGTTGCAACTCGTTTTCTTACATTCTCCTCTATCACGTCATCATTCACTCTTTTTAATCACTTCTTTTACATCATTCCTCACACAAACTATTCCACTTTGTCTGTACATCTTATTACAATAATAAATGCGAAAATTTGGATGAAACTTGTTACCCCATTACACCAGAACGGCTGAACGGTTCTGGATTTGATTAAGAGAAAGGTGGTGGTCTGCAATAGAATACAGGCTACTTTGTATCCCGGAAGTATGCTTCCTTGGGATCATTTCCGACATTAACACGGGCGAAGCCGCTGGCAGAAACTAATACTTTTTAAATACGTAAATTTTTACGATGATGGTTTTAAACCTTACTTCCCGCTTTCCGTGTTGTTAATGATGGTATCAACACTAATTTGGGTTATTCATAGGCTCACAGGTAAAACGAAAGCTCATGGCTGTCAAATGTCATAGTCGTAACAGCATACCAATGTACTGTTAGTTACTCGTTAAAGTACAATGTACTGTAGTTCCCGGAATAAACGGAAGACGGTAACGCCTAATCTTGAAAAACGTGTTTGTGGACATATTAAGCAATGTCAGTTCGCGAGCAGTTTCTTCTTTTCCTTGTCTTTTTGCTCTTCGGCTCGAGTTATACTAGTTGATATGATTGTCATCGTCATCATCATATTCTTGTAAATTTGGGTCATCCGAGCATAATAAGTCTTCCTTACGTTCTTCTGTCACGCAGAAGTCTAGAAAGAAGAAAACCAAATTTTCCTCTTTCTAAGCGTCTACCAGTCGCTGTTGTCACCAAAAAGACTAACCAACCGGCAAAGGTGGAAGTGGGGTTGACTTCCAAATTACCCACGTTATAATGCGAACTTTTAAGAGGTTCAATCAGAGATTACAAAACTGGAAGATTGACTAGGCTATAAACGCTAGCGGATAGTGTCATAAAACGTTTGTACTACCACCGTTTTAATGCCCAATAAATCACTACTGTATTTATGTGTACTCCTGGTATATGTATAATATGGAATTGAGTTGCAATAGTGAATTTGTTCTGATTTCAAAATCGTTGTGGGTGTCTAGATCTGCTCTGCTTAATATGCTAATTTGGACATTTTTATTACTCTGGTAAATAGGCTAGTATAACTTGTGTGTACATACTGTGATTAAGGCCGTTAGCAGTAGTCAGAAATAAATTAATTATTAAGATTAGAACGGTTGCTTTTCTTAGCAAGCTTTTTGATTCGAATGATGTTGAGCTGTATAATTTTCAACCTTAATGCTAAGGGCATAACAGAGAAAAGTGGTCGACCGGATACTTTTGAGCAAGTACATACTAAGTCTTGCCACTATTGTAAGTACCTAATCTCATCTGGAGGGTAATTCTTAAAATGTCAAGTATACACCTTTGTGAAGTTTCCCAAAAAGAAAGCTGAAAGGAATGCCGTAACGTAAAAGCTGCTTTAAGTTTTCACTAAGTAATTAAAGCCTCTCAATAATAATTACAAAGTGCTTGAGATTTTAGTTCTCATTTCTTTCAGTGAATATAATTATTGTTTTATAACCTGTTATAGGTGGTACCATTGATTTAATATCTCTATGCCTTCAATGGGAATGTATCTGGAAGCGCTATAAATAAAATTAAATTTTATCACTGTTAGAATGTCATTTTGTTTGACAGTAATTTCAAGTCATTCTGACATTTGACAATCATTTAGCTGATTGACTATCAGTTAAATGATTTTCAAATGTCCTAATGACTTGAAATTACTGTCAAAGTATTTTAAGTAAAATATCAATTTGTGTATAGCTCTAGCTGGTTTTAGCTATATTCAACTGTCTCTACCTTTTTTTTTTTAAGGATGGGAAGTCATTTGATGACTTCTTCCGCTCTGGGTGGAGCGGAAGGGCTCTTACTGACTAAAACCCATCCGTGTTCCTTCTAAAGCCCTTTGCGTTCCAGGGCCGCGGTGACTCTTTCGAACAAATTCCGCAACCCTGGAAAACTGTCTCTACCTACAATATATTTAATTTACTCCGAATGTTGGTAAATCTGTCTGAGTTTTAACCCAATGCAGCGCCATCTAAACTTAACACATTGAACTGAGCCCACGACTTGCAGAACTAATAACTTGTTAAATAAATGTTGATTGTGAGCGCGGTTTACTACATAAGCGTAAGTTCCTCGGAGCAATGGCAGAGGGCGTTGCTTAGCGTAAATTATACTTTGTAGGTATTGGGTAGAAATAACTAAGAAGTGCTGGTAACATGGAAGTATACCAGGTAAGCTTGTGATTTTGTATGTTTTTCAGTTTGCAAGATTTGTATTTTGTGATTTATAAAACTTTTTTTTTAAGGATGGGGGAAATCATCAAATGACTTCTTTCTGGGGAGCGGAAGGGCGTATCAGACTCTTACTGACTAAAACCCATCCGTGTTCCTTCTTAAGCCCTTTGCGTTCCAGGACCGCGGTTACTCTTTCGAACAAATTAGAGTGATTTAAAAAACTTAGAAGTTAAAATCTATCACGGACTTTGCTTTGAACTTTTTCACGGAACGTTGCAACCTTTTCTTTCAACTTGCTGTAGATCATAACTTCGTTCTCTCTCAAGTCACGAGTTCACAACAGTGATTTATACATACATATGTAGCGAGATGAGATAGTAGGAACATTAATGTTGTAATCTTTAGAAATATATATTAGCATTTTTGTTGGCACTTTGCGGTGGCCACTGTGGTATAGCATCGTGCATTTTTCTCTTGACAATATTTTGATTGAAATATGCTGCGGTTATAACATTTGCACATAATATTGATACAATGACATTTTGATCACTAAGAGATATTTTACAGCATATTTAGTTTGAAAATAAAGACAAAGAGAAATTAAAATATTTTAATTTAAGAAAATATTTATATTTACAATAATAATTACATAAATCTAAACCTTACAAGATAATGACCATCGTGCATATTGTTAATGAATGCATTAAGAATTTAATAATTAACTCTGCACCCCGTTAAATTAGTTGATGATTTAAACTTGCTTGCGAAAACATTGATAGAAACCTCCTTTGAGTCTTTTGTGATTTGAATTGAATTGTGATGCGTTCTATGACTGTTTAAGCTATGTCTAATACTATATTTATTATTTTATATTATTGTTGAAAAAGACTAGAACTTTCTACGGTAACTTCGACTAACAATGAGGTCCACATTGTACGAAACATAAATCTACTTGAGAGGAAAATATTCTCCCAAACTTTCCCTTACAAATATTAGGAATAGTGCACTACTATTTCGATTTGCCTTCTATAAATATATTTTCTATTGCTCTCTCAGCTTTAACTGCTATAACCTTTTGGTATAGTCAATTTTATATTATATCTAAAATATGGCTTAATAATTTGTCTACTGTATTTGCCATCATCTTTCAGTCCTACAGTATTTTTTCATCCTCTCACTATTCAGACCCAGTTGTTGTAACATAGCACACTTTGCTGAACGGCGACTTCTTCGCTTTTTGGTTGCTTCTGTCATCCAATCTTCCTTGATCATGTCAGCGCCTTTCTCTGCAATCATCATCACCGGAGCGTTGATGTTACCATTAGTAATTGTAGGCATTATACTCGCGTCGATCACGCGGAGTCCTTCTATTCCGTAAACACGTAATCGAGAGTCTAGTACCGCCATAGGATCACTAGACGGTCCCATTTTAGCTGTACACGATACGTGATAAATTGTCATAGTGTACTGCCGAATGTAACAGTCCCAGTATTCGTCCGTGTATGGAGGAAGATGCTTACAGTTAGGTAAAGGCTTGCTGTGGAATCTGGCACCTAATCTCTTCATGGCTGTCGTTTCTCCCACAGCTAAAGCAGCCTTCACTCCTTCTCTCAAAACGCCAACATCATCAGGGTGCGTCAAGTAGTTGTGAACCATAATTGGATAGTCTAGAGGATTCTTGCTTTTCAGTTTAATAAAGCCACGACTTTTCGGTCGCAGCATCATAGGGAAGACACCGAACACGTCTTGATTATTGACTTCGGCAAATACTTCATTGTAGAAGTCGTCAGTAAGACTGTGAGCTTTCTTAACCTGCGTTCCACCATCTGACGGAGTTGATGCTGACGTCATCATAAACTCTATATCCGGCCAGTCATCAGTAGCGTTTGCATATTTAGTATTTATAAAAGCGACAACTTCCAAACCAATACTTGATGTCAAAGGTCCATCTTCAGTGATAGCATATCGCAGAGCCGAATTTATATTAACAAGCCGATTCATAACTAAACTGATAGGATGATCTATGCGGAATACAATACCGCCAACTGCGATATGATCTTGCAAGTTTCTCCCAACGCCAGGAGAATCTTTGATCACATCTATTCCAACTTCTTGCAAATGGCTTGCAGGTCCAACGCCAGACAACATGAGTAGTTGTGGTGAAGCGATCGAACCAGCTGAGAGTATAACTTCTCTAGTAGCATAGACAACCTGCTTTTTCCCGTCTCTAAGGAATTCTATTCCATAAGCTCTCTTGGTATCCTTATCAATGAGTACTTTAGTGACGTGCGAGAAAAGGGCAATGTGGAGGTTTTGACGTAGCCTGACTGGTCTGAGGAAAGCTTTTGCTGCAGAACATCTGGTTCCCCTGCGTATGGTGAACTGGTACCACGCGTAGCCGGTCTGTTGAGCTCCGTTGACGTCTATGAAGTCGTATCCCATTTCTTCTCCTGCTTGTATTAAGGCTGCTCCTATCGGTGTGTTGAATGGTGAATCTTGAACAGTCAGGTATCCTCCTGTAATTAAAAGATAACCTCATTAACATTAAAATTCTTAAACGTTTATACCCTATGTATATGTTGTAATGATGATCTTACCTGTCGAATGATGTCGTGTATCCTTCGCTAAGTAGGGATTCCGTTGGTCTTCTGACTTCTTGAAGTAAGGCAGTACATCTTCGAAGCCCCAGCCAGGGTTGCCTAAGGACTCCCATTGGTCGAAGTCTCGTTTGTTGCCTCGGATGTACAGCATCGTGTTCAGGACTGAAGACCCTCCTAAGACTTTGCCTTTGGTCCAGGCACAGCGTTTGTCGATCATGGCTTGACAGGCAGTATCTTGTGGTTGGGTCCTGTAAGGCGTTTCACACAGAAAAGTTAGACAAATCTACAGAAGTATTGTAAAAATGTATAATTGTTTGTTAGTTTAATAAGTTTGTAAAAGGTTATATTAGGAAAATTCTACTACTGATGTAATTAGAAAGAAATCTTTCAATATTGTTTAGTATAATTTCGGAAAAAATGAACAAATCCCGTGGAGCACACGTGAAAAAAGCTTATTATTTAGATTTTCTGTAAAATATCGGCTTAAGCTTATCTTAAGCTGCTTAGTTGTTATTTGTTCTGGTATACAATAAAGAGTATATCTATCTAGTAAAAAATATGTTTTAAGTAATCGTATCACGGTGAGCAAATACATATAAAAGCATTCATTCGATCAAGACACCCGTGACAACTTAATCTCATAATTGTTATTTGTTCTGGTATACAATAAAGAGTATATCTATCTAGTAAAAAATATGTTTTATGTAATCGTATCACGGTGAGCAAATACATATAAAAGCATTCATTCGATCAAGACACCCGTGACAACTTAATCTCAGTTATTAACTCCTCAAATTTCCGACCAGCAACAAGTAATACCTACATATTACGTTGAGACCAAAACCGAAATTAAAAATGTAACAGCCGTTCACTTACCGATACTTCCAGTCCAGTTTACTCTTGTGTAAATACAAAGAGAGCAAAGGAACATCACTGATGTCTGTTTCGTGTCCGCCTGCTTCCAGTAACAGTACATTCCAACCTTCGACTTCTGACAGTCTATTAGCTAGGACTGATCCAGCCGAACCTCCTCCAACTATGACAAAGTCATATTTCTCTCGAAGATATTTCTGGTTGAAAGGCCTTTGTTCGGGATCGAGGATTTCATAGTTGAAGTACGCCATAGTCGCTAACATTACTGGGATAAAGGTGAGTTTGCTGAGGCCACCGATTGCGAGAGCCGCCTTAGTGGCCGCAGAAACCACGGATACCACTCCCATTGTTGCTCAGTGTTGCTTCATTGGCATCTGGAAATAGACAGAAAGATACGGTAGTTGTAAAATGTAGACATCATGTAAATGATGAATAGATGCATAATTCTGTGTTTGTATCGATTTTGAAATCGCCAGCGTAAACGACGCGAGTCTGGAGTAAACAAGGCGAATAATTTAATGAATATTATCATTTAAGAGAATTAGTTTCTCTTTTGAAATTAGTGTAGTAGCCTTTTAATACACTTCTCATCAAAAAAATCGAAACACCTCGCAGTTTATGATTTGATAAGGATTATCAGAAAAATGTGTATATTTAGGAATAAATGTAAAATGTCATTTAATAGTGAGTAGTATGAGGTTTTTAAATCCTAATGTTAATGTTCTAAATTCAAATTAAGTCTTCATAGGTTTCGTATTTTGTATAATGAGTAATTTTTACCCTGTATGGAATATGAAGGAAATGGGTAAAACAACACGCGTAAATGAAAAAAAATGTAAGAAACGTTTATTTAATAACTTGTATTCCCTCCGCGAGCTCTTATTACTGCTTCCATACGGTTCTTCATCGATCGGATGAGAGTCACGATCACATGTTGTGGTATATTATCCCATTCCTCTTGGATTGCATTTTGCAGCTGGCTAAGTGTTTCTGGGGCTGGATCTCTTGCTCGAATTCGTCTCTTTAATTCATCCCATAGATGTTCAATGGGATTCATGTCCGGGCTTCTTGCTGGCCATACCATAATGGAGATACCGACTTCGGTAAGATAATCTCGTACGACGCCCGCGGTGTGAGCTCTAGCATTGTCGTGCATGAATATGAAGTCGTTGCCAATAAAATGTGCATAGGGCATCACATGAGGTTCAAGACACTGTTCGATGTACCGATGAGAGTTTAGTGCAGGCAGCCGTGGCCCAGATACAAAGGCAAGTTCTGTCTTACCGTCGGCGCTGATTCCTCCCCAAACCGTCCACGAACCGCCACCATAGCTGACCTTTTCTTCAATGCAGCATTGTGCAAAGCGTTCTCCATCTCTTCTGTAGACCTTGTTCCTTCCGTCGTTACCATACAGCATAATTTTACACTCATCAGAAAACAGTACTTTGCTCCACTGAAGGTATGACCAAGTTAGGTGCTCGCGTGCAAAGTTAAGGCGCGCTCTTCGATGGTCTGCAGTTAATTTCGGCCCATTCGCTGGCTTATGCGGTGCCAATCCGCGTTCCTTCAACCTTCTTCTTATTGTAGAGTCACTTACAGCTACTCTTCGTACAACGCGAAGCTGCTGCTGCAGTTGAAAAGCGTTAAGGCGTCGATTTCGTAAAGAGGTTGTTACAATAAATCGATCATCTCGCTCAGAAGTGACCCGATTCCTGCCAGATCCTGAACGGCGCGTGAACGAACCAGTCTCCCGATAGCGTTTGTAGACTCTATGAACAGATGATAAGCTTAGATGCAATCTTGCAGCCACAACACGCTGACTAAGTCCAGAATCCAGCAATGCCACCACTTGGGCGGCTTCTGCGGGCGAAGTATCCATATGTTTTAGAAAAAAAAGTTTTTTCAGACGTCCCAAAGTCACAGTAAATGAAATAAGAAACAAAAAGTTTAAAGACAAGCGCTAATTTTAGTTTTTAAACGAGAAACGTACTCCAACCCTAAATACACATTTGTCTCAAAACAGTGATTAATTTCATTTATAGGATAAACAAATGAAATTCTAATTTCGAATTTTGATTTTTTTCTTCTTACTGTAATGACCAAACTGCCAGCTACACAATAATGTTTTTTTTTTCATGGAATTAATTCTCTTTTGTAAAAAATTAGGACAAAAACAATAAAAACGAAAGTGTTTCGATTTTTTTGATGAGAAGTGTATTAAACTGATGGATTACATTCATTAAACATAACATAACTTATGATTGCTTCACGTGCATTATGACGTAGCGGAAGCTCTCGAACATCCTAGCGGTAATATTACTTTAATGATGCCCACAATGAGGTTTATGAATAAAAAACGTGTCGGTCATTGTATAAAGCCATTTATTACAGGATAATAGTGAAGACTTAAACATTATTCATTTTCTCTAAGAAATGGACTCAAGTATCAATAAGGATTAAAGAATAAATTTATAAGTAGGTAGATAATGGTTTTATTGCATTCAATAAGTATCTCAAAGTCAAAACGAGAATACGAGTATTTATGTAATTCATTACGTCAGAATTAATTGACGTAATGTGAAAGAAGGGCAGGGTGCACTGTCCGGGACTTTCGAAACTGGATCGGTTTTTACAAAATTCTCAGAATTAAAAAGTTTGAACTCGTTAATAACAGTTTTGGCGTAAAATTTGGAGCAAGAGATGGAAGGGAAGGCTTGTCTTGCTCTTAATTTATATAATTGGTTATTATTAAGAATTAATTATTTTTATCTTCTAGTCTAGACACTTAATAATTCTAAGTGTATTAGGGAGGTACTTATATAAATTTAAAATTATCTCGATATCTCAAACAAACAGCTTTCTTATTTTTTTTCTTAATAATTATCTTGTATTTCACGAGTATTTTACACATATCCTGTTTAATGATTCAACATGACCGCATAAAATTCCCACCATTGCAAAACGACACCAGAGCATACAACTAGTTGCTCCAATGGAGGTCATAGGGCCATACATGACATGTTCTTCCTTGAAGATGTTACATTAAACGCAGCCCTAAAAAAATCAATGTTCGCTTGCTGGACAGGTCTTAGATGGAGAGACAGTGACAAGTTGGGCCATTGTGTGTACGGATACAGCGGACGTATGACAGTGTTCGAAGCTGTTTACGTAAGAGACAATATTATGCAAGACAACGCAATGCGTCGACTTACGCGTACCGAGTCTTCTTTACACATGTTTTTGCGTTAAGTTTTTTAATTAGGCGTGTTAATTGTTTTCATATGAATCTGTTCGTTTTTGTTTTATCTACACAGTCACCACGAAGTCGTAATTGCAATCTCATTTGAGTGAATCAACAATCAATGAACGTGTTGACTATATTTATCAAATTAACAACGTCAGACATTACATTTTCAAAAACATTCGATAGCTATTTGTATCAGTTCATTATAATTAACCTCTCTACTTAAGCAAGTATGATCAGCAGTTCCCAAGTGAACTTGTTGTTACAATGAGGGAACATTTCCTACGAAATTAATAATTAACTTGGGCTTTAATTAACTCAACCAATATGTAGTTCTTATAAATGTATGCAGGAAATAGAATTTATGTTAGAAAAACTAGAAAAATTGAATAAATTTAGCATTGTGGTGACTTTTATCGTCGCCCCGTATAATGTGAGAACCGGGCCAAGCATAGCACCTTGGTGAATGATTGCCACACCGATCATATTGACTGAGACCATCGTGGTTCCACGGCACACTTAGTGAATAGTTATTATGAGAAGTGTTCCTGGAGGGTTAGTACTTGATTCCTATGTACCTTTATTGCTTTAGCCAACCGCTAGCGTTGCGTCGTCTCTTTGAAGTCTGTAGAATGCCTTCGCTAGAATTTCGACTATGTCGATTGCACTGGGTAGTTTGTATTTCTAGTTAGTCGGCGTTTAGTGCCTGAGTCTTGGTACCTGCATAACTTGATTTACGAGACACGTGCTTTGAGTGTGTTTGACGTAGTCCAGATTCTCATTTTAGATACCCAATTTCATGGCGCAAATAGAATACCTCATTCAGTCGATGTTGTAACTTGGGACAGACAGGCATAATTATAATAATGTGCAACAGTAATATGGGACTAAGTAGATTATATTAATAAGGCTAGATAAATGAACAGCGTTTTCTTAAGGAGTGCTAGTTCTATTTCCCAATTTGTCTGTAGGTATAAGTGGTTAACAGACATTTTGCGAAAACGTGAAACACTGATGTAATGTCACACTTGACGAGCAACGTGTGGGATCATATGTCGCTAAAGTTAACCATTTAGAAATGTTTGAAGAAATAATAAGAGTGTATGGTGACAATTAAAATATTAAAGTAATGTACAGTAAACTTCCAAAAATGCATAAGCAATCTCTTAAAGTAATAGCTTGACGTTTAGTTTCACTTACGACCTTCTATTTTCAAGTTATCAGTGTGCCGTAAGTTCAAATCCCACGCATGATCAGACTTTTTGTAAGTTCTAGTTGTTGGTTAGTGCGCGTGTATGAGTATCTTAACATTCCACAGATAACACACACTAAGTAACTGTCGTCGCACTACGCTTAAGAACATCATATTATTTCTGTGTCATTAAGAATACCCGTCACACAGTCACAGAGGCGGCCTGTTGTTACCATTCCATTGATAAAATTCGCGGTAATATATCATGTGCTGGTAGCCGTTTGGGCTAAGCGTTGGATTCGCAATCAGGGAAACCTGAGTTCCAATCTTAGTAATGGCCCGTTGCTGTTTTTTCTTTCTTTGAAAATACTAAAGATATAAAAAACAAGTTGTTTTTATATTTCTATGAAAAATTTTATTGTATTTTTGTACTAAATAGTTGCATATTATGAATATGATTTATTATTTAGTAAAATTTTCAATTATTTAGTCGTGATTAGTGATCTGTAATAATAATTTATCTTTTCGATGATGTAAGGTGGAAATAATAAAGTCGTTCTGAATATTAATAAAAATGTTTATTCGTTATTCTTATTTATAAATAAAATTAACAAACATGAGAATTGTGACGTCGAATTGTTACCTAGGCAAAAAAAGTTCTCTTGTAACCGTTGATAAGATTGTTTGTTGGAAGTATACCCACTTAGACCATTCATAATAACATAACAATGAAAGGATATTTTAATAATATAAAATATATAATTGTTGATAGCCAGTTATTAAAGGTATTGCTATTCAACAGGTTTTATTGAAAACTGATATATGATTTAGACTTTGTAAACATGTTATTTTTATGTAACGTCACATTGAAAGTATTGAGGTTATAGCTTAATTGTTCATTTTCTTGACGAAAAGAAGATTGAAACTAAACCTCAATTTCAGTTCAAAGAACTTTTGTTCTCATTAAGACAATCGTCAATTACATGAGAAAAATAAAACTAACTATTAATTTGTTACAACAGTGCGGGTAGAAGAAAGAAAAAACAAAATAGAATCATGATTATTGTCAACAAAATTCGTAGCGAGTTCACTGCATTCCTAAGATAAGGCGATGGCACAAGTTAAAAGATATAGCTGTTTTAAACTAAAAATTGTCCTTACTCATCAGCCTGGTAAATGTTGCGCACAGTAGCTAGCATGACTAAGTCTAACACTTCCACATAAGTCGAACTGTTTGCGCGAGGAGGAATGAAATCCAGTTCTCCTGGTCCTGCTGCACTCATCCATCCCCACATATTAATTGTAATTCGACATGATTCGGTGTTAGGGATTACGTTTTTATCACACCAGCGAGTGTTATTCATGGGCCATAAATAAAGCCTGCCATTTTGAATGGATTTAAATGTTTTTTCATCTGAAAATATGGTAGTATTCCAGTCAAAATCTAAATAATCTCGTGCGAAACGTAATCGTTCTTGTTTGTATCTCTCTGTTAAGTAGGGCTTTTAGCAGGTTTTCTGTGATGCACGCCTTCAGCGTTCAGTTCAGTTTGCAACGAGGTGTCGTATAATTCCGCAAAGTGTCTCGTTGGTGTGAAACCATTTGTTTCGTCGCTGCGCCTCGCTAATAAGCTTCGGTCTTCCATATCTCTTTCGACTAGCAAGGCTACCCTCTTCTTCATATCTTTTTATCCAAAGACTTACAGTATTTCTCTAAAACAAAAAAATGATATTAGGCAGCTATACTTAACAAAATACTAAAGTGACTTAATTTTTAAATAATATGTTAATAATCATATTTATTTAATATAATTTTATTTAATTCTCTTTTAGGCCTCATAAAGTTATGATGGATGGATTCAAAACACAATATAAAGAATTAAGCCATATGTTACCAAATAATCTCAGGTATACATTTTAATTAAAAGATTAATTTATAAAGTTACAATTCATAAATAGGTATTTTACTCACATTCAGTCCGGTTTTTTCAGATATTTGTTTTTTATTAAGACCACTTTTATGCAGCTCAATAATTAATATTTGCCTGCATTTTGAGAATATTACAATACTGTTAACCACACGTCACTAACCAACAACTTCAACCAACCGACAGTTCATTCCAATCAAGCTAAATATTCATAACACTCATGTCTACCTCGCAGAAATCTAAATTCTTAATTTAGTTTTTTGTGATCTACCTTTCTAACTTTACGAAATGTGTGAACAAGTTAAACAATAATTTAATAAATTGCTAATCCATTACTTCCAATCGGGTAAGAACTTACAAAAAGTCTAGTCATGCGTGGGATTTGAACTTACGGCACATTAATTTCAATTTCTCTGTGAGGGCGCTAAACTGTTGGGCCATCTTAACTCATTTTTAAACGACGAAATTATGAACGACAATCACTTGTTGAAGACAGCTTGAAAATAGAAGGTCGTAAGTCAAACTAAACGTCAAGCTATTACTTTGTGAGATTGCTTATGCATTTTTGGAAGTCACTGTACATAGAGATAACCTTGCTAATTGATGCAGATGCAATATCTTTCTTACAAAATCAACAATAGTGTATAAGAAGATTTTAGACGGAGAACGAAAAACAACGTTGGTAACTTATTATTTACAATATAGTATTTAGTAACTGTTGATCGTTATTTAATTGTATCGCAGAACCAAAATTGTAAATCTCGTCTTCTCGAGATAAAGCAATTCGTCGCCACTCGCGCAATACTTTCACTGTCCGCTGCACCGCGCATGCGTGGTTGCATCGGCTTTCTTAATTCGTCCCAGTGTCACTGTGGACGTGCCAGCGGACAGACGTCTGTCTAGTATTTAGGTCGTGTTATGTCAACTGTTGTAACAATAGGAATGTAATGATAATGATTTTGAACAACACACAATATTGTTTTGTTTTCTAGAACTGGTTCTATGAGTAGATATATGTTTAGATAGGCAGAGTTTATTTGTTACAAATAACATAAATACTGATTTCAGACAGGTTAATTAATACAGACGACTATAACAATCACTTGTTTGTTAAATTTATTACTTCTGTTGTTTTTGTTCTTAGCATATTTACTTCAGTTCTATTTTAACTAAAAGCTGCGCTAACAGCTTCTCTTGTTTTCCTAGGAATATCCAACTGACCATTGTCATCTCTGGGACATTTCAAAGTGTTGTCAATATCTTCATAATGTCATAATTATATTTGGTATTGATTTCATAACTAAATTGCTTGCGATAAACCCAATGCCTTCTCCAATTTCTATAGCTGATGAGGATCTTTCATGCAATAATCGAATAACATAATTGTTTATTTCGCAATCGAAGATATAAAATAGGAAGACATTAGCCAAATTTAATGATGAAGTTATTACCATTGCATCGCACTTTCGTGAGCTTTATCAATTTAACTAGGATCGTTTAAGTAAATGTGTATTCATTAACTTTAGGAATATTATATGTATTGTAATACGAAAAGGAAGTAAAATTCCGAAATATCGCGTCCGTTGCAACCAAAGGTGCATTCACATTTGGATAGTAAGTTTTGGGGAGTATGTTCCCTTGGGATAATATTAGACATTAACGCTAGTTCTATATACAAGCTCCATCTTGAAAAAGATTAAGGTTTGATTTGATGACAAAAATAGTTTATCTATTTAATGGGGTTTTTTTTTTGCTCTGAGATTTAAATCGCCCCTCAATCTAGATAAATGATATTTGATTTAAATTTTCGGCCAACATTATCCCTCTATTCTCTCTCTTTTAGTTACTGGACTACGTACCTACTACACCAATGTGGACTTGGCCTAAAGTGCAGTTACATTTTTTATACATTGAGTAACCGTTTCTTCATTAAATAATTATGAACTATTAAGATAAAGTTATACGTAACAATCCCGATTCGTTCGTAATGTATTTTAGGGTTCCGTAGTCAACAAGGAAACCTTATGGTTTTGCCATGTCCGTCTGTCTGCCTGTCCGCGGTTTAACTCAGACACGCTAAGCGCTATAAGGTTGAAATTTGGTATGGGTATACATATTAATCACGCCGACAAAGTGGTAAAATTAAATCTTGAAATACATTTTTTTTAGGGTGTAAAGTGGCGATGATTTTTTTTTATCATCTACTTACTCCATGGTGTGGGGTGTTGGATAGGTCGATTTTCTATTCAAGGATCCGTTTGCGAAATATTAAGCTTTAAAGTGCTAATTTTTGCTAGTCATGTGTCGCCATCTGCCAGCTAAACGGTTGTTTTTGGAGGCGTGAAAAAATTCATGGTAGTAGCATAAACTAAGTATATAACGAATTTAAAAGGAAAACTATCACAGCTAAGTAGGCTTTACAAGTAATCGAGTAATAGTCGATCAACACTATATAAATAAAAAAATCCTAATAATTCCATAGAAAATGACTTAAAACCAAGTGCATTTGTGACTTTGTAATCTAATAATAGTGAAGTACATTTTAATATTTTTTTGACATGGTTTAGGAGACGGATGACTACGGTACCCTACACTGTGCCTGGTCCGACACGCACTTGGCCGTTTTTTTTGTTGTTTTACTTGTCCTCTTGAATTAAGGTTGGGTAAGGTGTATTTTCGAATGATTTTAATATAATTATGATCGTATCTATGATTTAAAATATTATTGTCATGATTCTTCTCATATTTATTATTGGTAAGAGGTATACTTTTTTTTGTGACAATTTGAAGTAGGTTAGGTATAGTCTGAATAAAAACGTTAACTCATTTATAAAAAGGGTTTTTTTTTTAGTGTCATTGGCTACCGGAAAAAAACACGGTTCCAGTCATAGACAACTTTTTATCCAAAGAAAATCATGATTCCTGTGAGCCACGGGCAACAGTAGAGGTACTAGCTGTTGCCCGTGGCTCACAGGACAAATAAAATCATCGCTACGTGAAGATGACTTGCAGTGGTTGATGAACTTTAAAGATACTTAATTACATCACATCGGTTGATATTAGAGTCGAGTCTTCAATAATATAATATAATATAATAATAATATATCCTGGGACAACTCACACACGGTCATCCGATCCCAAACTAGGCAGAGCCTGTACTATGGCAACCAGACAACTGATAAACATACTTATATATTTCTAAATACATACATATAATACACAAATTACACCCAGACACAGAACAAATGATCATGCTCATCACACAAAGATTTGTCCTGGGTGGGAATCGAACCCACGACCTCCGGTTAAGCAGTCAGGGTCACTAACCACTGGAATTTGTTCGAAAGAGTCACCGCGGCGCTGGAACGCAAAGGGCTTTAGAAGGAACACGGATGGGTTTTAGTCAGTAAGAGTCTGACACGCCCTTCCGCTCCACCCAGAGCGGAAGAAGTCGTTTGATGATTTCCCATCCTTGCATCAGAGAACACAATACTGTTTAAGCACTTTCTCCTAATTTTGAATAAATATGTAGTAGATCCATGATGTAAAATTTTAGAAATATAGAACTAATCGGACAGCTAAGGACCCAGTCCTCGTTAAATTGCAAACTGTAGCTACCCCATATAAGGTCACATTTAGGAAAGCAATTATTATTCGCGAAGTTACTTGTTTTGTAATGTGCTAATTGGGTAAGTACAACCCAATGTTTTAGTATATAAACTTTCTGATTTCTTTGTTTTAAAAAAAAACAAAGGAAGTCGGATTTCGAAAAAATAATTCGGTATTTAAATCAAATTATTATTATAATAATATTATGCAAAAAAAGAATAAGTAATTTAAATTATAATTCGTTTTTAAATATATTTTAATTTTACTATTTTGCGAATACAAAACGAGTGAACGAATAATGTATTCCGATTTCGTGTCAAAATATGTTTCGTTATCAAGGACGCGTGAGGTAAACGCGTTTGACCCAGTAACATGCAGTAACTTTAGCGTTACCACACACAACTAGCGACAAGTTACCGGAACGGACCTCAAGACGACCTTGAGATAATGTTGTTCCCAGAGGAAAGGGAGAAAAGACTAATGTCTCCCAGAGGTTAATCTCGTCGTGCGACGAAATCGCATCGTTAAGTCGTACGATCGTTAGCCAATTAGTATGACGCCTAAGAGTTGTTATTATGTAAACAAATATGTAGTGCACTGCCTTCCTATTCCCATAAAACAACTTGTCTACTAAGATCATCCTAGTCAATAAAGTTTTTTAATTACTAATAATAATAATGGGCTCGTCTTTTACTATCTAGTAAGCGATAAGAGAGCACGCTTACCTAGAAGTTACGTATTCTCACTTGATTTAAAGAGGTTTCAACTAGGCCATCATTAAATTTGGCCTGTCTGTTGTACTTCGCAAAAAAGTTCGTTTTATTGTATTTGAGGGACCCTATACTGAGCGCGGTAACGCTTCACGAGGCTTTACCCTACGTTTCAAAAATGAATTCTCCAGGACATCTACTATACGACAAATAGAGATATACATCATCTTCAAAAAGTGCGTTTGCTCAGAGATCTCGCTCACGACCGTTTATGTTAGCTGAAGTTTAGTCATCTTGAGAATGTGAGTCGGGATAAGTCGCCTCATAACTTTGATTTGAATTTTATTACTGTAGTTAGACCCTGATTCCGAATGCGAGTCCGATTTTGCAAGTCTGGGTTTATCGTAAAACAAGCCAAAATAAATCATTTTCCATCGGCAAGAATTACGAACTTCGTCCCTTATTCAACCTCTTCCGGGGACAACTTTTCGAAAATCCTTCCTTATTGCCCACCTTCGTTAATAAGGCACTCTTCAAGCTTCTACGTCTGGCCACCAGTTTAAGCTGTGCGAGTGTGCGTTACTATCAGAAAATTTTAATTTTATTTATTAAGTAGAACCCGCGCAGGCAAATTCTTAGTTGAACATGAATAAAAACGTACGTGCAAAAGTGTCTGTCTGTCTGTCTGTTACCTCTTCACGCTAAAACCGCTGAACCGATTTAGACGATTTTTTTTTGGTACAGAGATAGATTAGACCTTGGAGAAGGACATAGGCTTTTGTCGCGAGAAATAGGCTTGAAGGGGTTGAAATAGGGGATGATAAATAAAAATGGCTGCCCAAAGTAACTTTCCCACGCGGACGAAGTCGCAAAAGCTAGTATGTAACAATAATATGTCTGTCCCTACTATATTAGGATCGGCTATCAATTCAACGGACTGCAGCCAAGAAACAATATTTTACGTGGGGCGACTGCCTATTTGACCCCCACAACTTAGTAGTAGATCTCAAAATATTCTCACGAAAACTACATATGGCAGAAGACAATGATTGGACAGTCATCAGATTTCACAGTAATTATAAATACATACTCGTTAGTGCAGCCCTGACTTGAATCATAAGCTCGTTGTATGTAAGCTGTGCGTGATGCTGATGACTGATGAGTTAATCATTTATCTTTTAATTAACGGTCAAAGGCTCATACTACACTACTTATCCTGTATCACACGAGTGATAAAAGTAAGGTCGCGAATAATAAGCCTTCTAAGTCAAAGTCCAAGGTTAAGCAAATAGATTAAGTAAAAGCAAAAGGATCAATCATAATGCTCTGTCTAATGGCCAATAGTAATGACGATGTTAGAGACTGACCTAGAAAATCATAAGAAGCAATCCGAACGAATCATAATAAAGAAAGAAAAAAAAAAAAAATTGTATAACGTAATCTCTTGAAGTACCGATCTAAATACAAAATCATTCTTACACAGATAAAGCTACTGTGGCGCCAAGCGCCATAGCTTACTTTAATACTTATATAAATGCACTGTTCATATGGAACGTGCAACCGAGCAACCAGCGGGAAGATGGTGTTAAAATAATTGGGCAAAAGCTCGTTATTCTCTCCTATCGCAACTTACGTGCGAAAACATGAGGTAATAAAATATTTTGATCGACTGTTAAGTAAAGTTCGATTAATTTCTAACATATCCGTATAAATATTCTTATATATATACTTGGGTGTCCATATTCTTAGGTCACGTAGCAAAGACTACTTATTTCAACACGAAAGTTCAATGAGCTTTTCATAATTTATAACAGGGTAAAGGAATGTCACAATATTCCGCAACCAAACACCATATTTGACCATGAATAAGCATATAATTATATGAAAGTACAAATCAACATAATTACTCTCATTAACATTCAAATTATCATCTAATGCCTTTAAACAAGCTTTGCACGCAAACCTGAATTCCTCAAAATTGTCACACATGATCACTTTTATGGGGCTTTCTAACACAAACGAACCGTAAGAATTGCTCTAGAAACCGATGTTGAGAATAAGAATGCAAGAATACCTGAAAAAACAAGCACAACACTGTTACGAGAGGTTCACTGTTCACGACACCATGTGGTTTCCCATTCACTGACGGACTGCGCGCGCGTCGCTTGCACCGCGCCTGCGCCTGCGCAGTACGGTTGCACAACCAACTGGTTGCGAACCTACGGTCAATGTTAATAGGCTAATACTGATTTAGGACAAAAGATTCAAGTTTGATGAGCGTATCTTGAATGGGTGCCTTCAAAAGGGAGTGAATTTACGATTTTAAAGGAAAAAGGATGCAAACCAATAGAGTTGCAAGAAAGCAATTGTATAACGTGAATTATCTCGAAGTAAACTCCATAAATATTACGCATTGTCATGCAAAAGCTGGACATCATTCGCCTAAAATTTAAGAATATACAGGTTAAGGAAATAATTCTAAGCTACCTGACGAAATTGTCTTAATCACATCGCACGCACTGCCTTCTAGTGACATTTTAATAGATATTGAGCAACCTAATAGAAATGACGACACTCCTTCTCATTTGGTATCGTAAGTTGATTTGACCAGCGATAGGAACCTTGAGGCCTATTGCTAATTGGATGTTTGAAAGAAGCATGCCTATGAACATTTGGAATGTGGTCTAGGATATGGCAATACTTGAACATAAATATCGCGGAGAAATGAGGAAAGAGATAGATGTTTCCTAGACGATGTTAATGGTAGAATATGAACCTCACCATACTCGTAGTTAAAGCATCACTTAAAGCATCGTATGTTGTATTATAACTTAAAAGCCCTAATTCTAGACGAAAATTGTTACTCTGCTGAGCGACAGATTGTAGAGAGAAATTCATACCAAAATCTGCTAAGCAGTTGCTTAAGAGCTTAGAGATTTTTATAAATGTATACCATTGTTGGCACATATATTAAAGTGACATGAAACACTCATACTGGGACAGAAATAAATCGCATGGCGGGAATGAATGGTACAGAATAAGTAAAAGAAAGATGACAGCAAATCCTGTTAAAGCATCCGACTTATAAAATACTACAAAATAATTATAACAGAATTATACAACAGCTAGCCGGCTAGAATAGCAAAAAACTATTACAATCTCAATGGAATGCACAGTGCTGTAACAGCAATTTAGAAAATCGCACTGCCAAATAAAACAGCATCGAATTCATGACTTTCAACGGGAAAAGTTAAGGCCAAGTGTTATCATGTCTCAAATGGATCCATACCACGCGATCACAGCAAGCGATACTATACTACGTTTTAATTAGTCTAGAACAGGATTTGCGTTTCAAGGCAGACATATTGAAAGTAGGCTGTTCGCGTAGAACGTTAGAATTTAAATGAATTTGTTGTAAACTAAACTAAATACCACGTGGTGCTGTGACAGAGCCATACTTTGTCCGAAAAGCTATTAAGAAGAAACTAGGTGTTGTTAAATAATTTCAGTTTTATTTAACTCATCTGAAATTCAGTATTATCCGTCTGTTTTTGTCTCAACTTACTTTGATGGTGGTAGCAGCTTTTATGTGTATTCCAAATCATCGCAATGTCATCTGGCGATGATCTTAATAATGATTATTGCATGTAATAAGTGGTATGTGGTAGGATTGTGGTATCATTTGCTGCCTTTACATACAATAGCTCCAAGGCCTACGCCGTACACCGTTACAAGAGTGGCCGTAATTTCAGCTTGCCTAAAATCATATGATTCAATTACGTATACTGTTGTTACTTTTACCAAAGCCACAAAATTCACGATAACGCAAGAATAACTTAATAGCTACAGAGATAGAGACGAGTGTGTGTTGTAAGAGCGAAGTTTGCAAATATATCAAGTATTGGAATACGTGATGCGGGCCACATGCGTCAGACGCAGTTGGCACCCGCGGGCACCGCTACCTTCGATACTAATATTACGACATGGAGGTTTTTACTGAGGAGTATATACGATGCAGAAGTTCCGAGACCATGTCGGGTTGCGACGTTGACTGTCCGAGATTTGCCGGTCTTGTTTAGTTTAGTTATTGCTACTAAAAAAAAAAACTCGTCCTAGGAAGCAATTTCTTTTTTTTTAAACGATTAATTACATTGCCATTGTTTATTCTCAGTAGTTTATTGTTGAATCATTCCCCGACACCCCAGACTGGATTTGTGAGAAATATCGATTTACATTTTCAAGCAGTGATTCTGACTCGTGTTGCGGTGTCCCAGTTATCTTGACTATAAAGTGTCCCGTGTCAATCTTATTCATATTAATCAGAGGAGAACCTCAAAGAGCTGATATAATTTTATGGATTAAATAAGTAAGCTTGCTGATGAATAACAAAATTTGATGTTTTTCTCTTGGTTGGTTGGTTGGGGGGTTGGGGGGATGGTTCGGGGGTGTCCTATAATTATGTCACGATGGCGACTATGCAATGTTTATACCATTGTTATCTGCGCCTAGATTATTAGTTATTACCTAATTAGTACTTAATTGTATTGGTTTTTTTTTATTACTGACCGTTATTGTGGTAAGTAATTCAATTTCGCAATGTCCGGAATACGTTAGGTGCATGACCATAGATATAATAAACTGTTTTTTATATTTCTATGTGCATGACTAATGCCCGGTTTCTGAGGTACTTTATCAGTCGTTTTTCTGTCCGTTAACGGTATTTGTCATAACGCCTTTGGTTGGTTAGTGGTTAACGGACAGATAAACGACGTTCATCACTTGTGGCGTCGAGTCACAGATCTTTTTATTAAATTCTACCCTCTGTACGTGTAAGCGGGCACACCCTTCATGTCTGGAGGCTTATTTAGTTTGATTTGATATTGTTTTTATGCTTGAGTTTGTCTGTTTATGCTGGCATAATGGAGTGTGCTAGCTTACAAGTAGCGAATTATTAAGTTTTATGTTTTTACGTGTTACCTTTGCTGTATTGTTTTTTTTGTAAGAATACTGACTACTTACATACCTGTGTATAAGTGATAGTTCTTATAACTCAACAGACAGATGTGTTGCTGGGGAGTTTGTTGCGCCACTTCTTCTTCCCAGCTAAAACACTAGGAAGTGGTGACGGGCGGGCGTTTTGGGGGACTGTCTTTATGTAGAAATTTGACGTTCAAAAAGTGCTGGCACTCAGCCTAATTTGAATGAATGACTTTTGAATTTAAATTTGAATTGAATTGACCGATAAAGTCCCTCAGAAACCGGGGTTTAGTCGTGTAGTCGTGAATTATGTTCACTGGCGGCTATTGTCCTTCTAACGCAAAAGTAGCCATCGAAGTTGTCCCATTAGTGTTCTGTTTTGGCATTTTATTTAATTATTACTTACCTACATAAATAATGTTCACATTCATAATTATGATTTACATACAATAGTAGTTCCGGACTCTTAAACAGTGTTACAAACAGCCTCTCTCAGATCAAATCAATATTAAGTTCTACCTCAACATAAATGTACAGTCACAAACTATGTATTGATTCGTTGAGTCAGTGTTCTGGAACTTCGTAACTTTTGCGATATGTGTGTTTTAATGTTTCATAGCCGCATCAAATGTGTAGATTATAGTTATTATTTGTTACTATATAACACGTAACAGTCAATAATCTAACAAATATTTGCAGTTTCCACGAGTAGATTCCTCATAATAGGAAGCTGTATCCTGAATGCAGTAAGAGTTGGTAATTTTTCTTCTCCCCATTGCCGCCCCTTGTGTCACCCTATGTAATGTTTTTCTTCATCTATCTTTTCTGTAACTTATGAAGTGTACATAATAAAGAGTATTCTATTCTATTCTATTCTTCTTCCCTGGATGACACTAATATCCTTCCACCCAAATTTCTGCCACGGTGGCTTTTTCGGAGAACACACGGCATTGCGTGCTGCCTGAGGCTACACAACGACCAAAACAACTTCCAATCTCCAGACTTGCTGAGAAATTCCTAATGGATACCAAGGATTGTACTGAATAACAGGGGAACACTAAACGACCCGAAAAACCACTTTTCTGCACGAACTCGTTTGGGTGTGTATTCGCTAAGGTCTTCTTGACTACTACATGCATTCGATGCAATTTGCAAATCATAAAGCGAATTTCTTGGGGAAAGTTGATGTGGATGCATTCGCCCATGCAAAACCAAGGCGGTCATTCTACAAAATTGATGTCTAGTCTACTATTCAATTGATGATTACTGTAAGCTTTGCAACTCATCGTTAATAAAGTAAACGTGCGGCGCGCAAAGCGCGTGCGTCTGGCGTGCTAACGTTTCCAAGGAATATTCCGGCAAAGATAAGTTCAGATAAGGAATAACGTAGATGATGAGACAGCAATGATCATGCGGAATTGTATACATTTCTGAATCAAGAAAAATACATGAGGTGGAAAAATAAAACCCTAGTTTTCAGTGAGACAGTCTTAAGGTTCTTGCAATGGGAAATCATCATCATCATCATCCACAGCCCGACTTTGCCCACTGCTGAGCATAGGTCTCTATTTTCTTGTGCCAATCCCAACATTCCTGTGCCAGTTTCGTCCAGGTTCTACGCGAAATGGCAACAATGACGTCATCTATAGCAATGGGAAATATATGTACAGGGTGACTTGTAATTAATTTGCAGTGTTCCTGGACTACAAACAAGCTCGAGAATATGATTAACTTTGAAAAGTCTGCATTTTATAGAATTATGCCAACATAAATGTGCAACGTCGGTTTGCTAATTTAACTTCATACATTAAGCTCGTTAGCGCAATGTTTGTTTATGAAAATGAATGCACACATTTGACATTTGTTTTCTTTTACTGATGCAGTTTTGCAGAATGCGCAGGATATTTGGGTAATTTATTAAATTTTTATAAGTTTAACATTTAATCGTATATGTGTAGAATTTAAACGAAATAATGGATGGATTGTGTGAAAAATTATATGGATAGATCGGACTATTGAGATTGTAACAAATTTAAATGTAAGGAAGAAGATAATTGACGGCTCCAAATAATTTAGGATAAGGGCGGCAGGACGATGATGTGATGACAAATGGAATTTGAGTGACGAAAAAAAACAGCCAATTGTTGATACCAAAACTGTACAAGTGTGTATAGCTACTGTATGTTTACGACAGAGTATTCTTGTACAAATTTCATCAAACAACCATTCATGTAGTTCATGCACCGATGTCATAAAAGACATCTATTCATATACAACCACAGCTTAATCCGCGAAAAACCACGAACATGAATAGTTAAGCTAGCAAAAGATGAGTGATTCAATAAAAGATGGCAACACTACTGAGTCGTTGCGTGCAAAGGTGATGGTGTTGCAAGCTGTGATCAACTGCGCGTCTTCAAGGTCTACCCTTGTAGCTGTAGCGTGTAGTGATGTAACCCAATGTGGGACAGGAAGTTTAATGGTTATGTTTGTATGATAGTGATGCGCTTTAGAAGATTCGCATTTTGTTTTTTTGGAATTTACTCTCCATATGGAACGATTTCCATGTTTAGCCCGCGGTATGAAAATTTTATGAGGAGTAAAATCGAGCGTTATCAAAAAGTGAGGCGTTACGTTCCTTTGCGCAACGTACTTTGCGCACCTTTCACTTTGAGATTATGTATGTGTGTATATAGAAAGTATACTCAGCTTATTTAAGATGCTTTCATTTTCCCCCTTTTTAAATAACCGACTCAATAATAGTTCTTAAGGAGTAAACTCAAGTCGTGCGTCGGAGCTTACACACAAACTTTTTTGAAAATTCTTCTTCTTAACTGTCGAGAGTTAGTAGGCGTTACATCGTGAATGTATGACAACGTCATACAAGTAGGCAGGTAAGTAAATATAGAATAGAAAAAATAGTAGATTTACAACACATATTTTAAGCTGTGTTAGATAATGTAAAAAACTTGTGCGAACTAATTTTTTGATAACGCTACTCGAAGAAAAAATAGCTCAGGAAATCGAGGTATCTTTAAAGAAAATGTGCCACATTAGCGGTTTTAACTTAGTTACTGCCGTTTGCCTATCTAAATGTATTGGTGTTATTTACTCCTCTTGTCATAATATGTACTTAGCTGAAATTCGATCATAAAAGCCTTACAATTTAATTTTCTACGCAATTTAGATGACATGTTTTCCTATTCAAGCTTAGTTTATACTTTATAACCACTTGTAACTTTATCAAAAAGTAATAAGCAATACTTAGAAACGAAATAAGCAGTATTTACTTGACTAAGGCCCGCTTGCAAACCAGAGTTATCTTTAAACTCAGAGTTAGTTGCTAACACTAGGTTAAAAACCAATATTCCAGACATAATGACCCGAACTCGGAGTATTTTTTTTCCCTAACCTATTTTTCTCACTGTTGGGCAAAGATCTCTCCCATTGCATTCTAACGCTCGTTGTTTTTTTGCCATCTCCGGCCAATCTGTCAGGAGCAAGTCTAAATGGTCATGCCAACTTTTTTTTGGAATGCCTCGGCTACGACGCCCATCGTCAACTAATGGGTGCCTGAGGATGGCCTCAGGCACCCACTGCGTGACGATCCTGGCCCATCGGTCTTGATGGATCCTGTAAGTGTGACCTGCCCAGCCCCGTTTTAGCCTCGCAGACTTGTCACCAACGTCGACGATGCCTGTCCTAAATCGTATTATTGTGTTGCGGATTCGATCAGTGAGTTCGATTTTTAAAATGCTACGCTCCATCGCTCTTTGGCAAACCTTGAGTTTATACTTCTTAACCTCAGTCAAAGACCAAGTTTGAGCGCCATAGGTTAGGATAGGCCGCCCCAGGGTGGAGGATTTCCATGAGGATTTCCCCACGACATCAAAAAAAAAAAAAGTCAGGATACAGGAGTTAAAAATAACTGTGTTTTGCAAGTGGGCCTTAAAGGTATGTGTGTAACTTATGCGTGTAAAAAGCGGTTCATAATTAATACTTATGTAAATTTTTCCATGCATGGTTTACGAGAGGCGTGACGACTCCGCCGACCCACGCCAAAGTGTCACGAGTTCACGACCCCTGTGTCTTATGTTTATGCTTATCAATAGCATTGCAACACAGTGATTATCTTGTGCATTTCGTACTTAGGCACGACTTATTTTGGGTACATTCTGATATAATCCTAAGGACCAAAGTCACTTGGATAACATTTTCCTTTTTTTTTTAGTAATTAGGAGTTACTTCGGATTTTAGAGTTAGGTTTTAAACGCTGTCTTGTTTTGTTTGTTTTTGGAACGAAGTTCCTTATCGCACGGTACGGACTTGGCGGATGGGGACTAGGCGAAATTTCCGTCACGACCCTTTCCTGTTCCTGTTTATCAATAATAATATACTACAATAGGAACTTCGTTCCAAGTAAGTGTTCCACGACACTCCCGCATTTTTTTATTTATTAATTTACTTATCTACTTTATTTTACATCTTATATCAAGCACAGGAAAAAAAATGTAGGCTATTACAATAGGCAAACGAGCTTTTTCCCAGCAAAAAAGATGTAAAACAATAATACCTACAAAGTAATGCAGATTTTCTATTTATTAATACCCTGTTGTGTAGGTTCGATCAGAAGTAGAGATATCGGTGTGGAACATAATCATGCACATACCAATGTGCAATGCATAATATAAACGGACATGATTGATGTAATAAAAAGATAATGGGTTCTATCTGTTGTCTGTATAAGTGAAAATAGGTGGTAGGTCAGGAAATTGTACACAATAGACTGTTAAATATTTACCTACTACTAGTTTCTGCGGTTCCACTCCCGTAGCCGTCACAGGGATCATACAAATTCCCAGGATAGTAAATACCTTTGACACACAGCGATGGTGAAGCATTGTAACGGTAAAAATTCTCGTAATCAGATTCAGCGAAAAAACGTTTTACGAACATACTTCCAAAGTTCACTTAATTCATTTTCTTCGTGTTCTAACGAAATTTTATTTAAATGTACCATTCTACTGAACATTATATCAATCAAATTAAAAAACTTGGGAGCAGGTTCCTACGTCCTACGTATTGGATAAATGGTTCTCGAATAACTTGAATATAATAATCGCAATAAGTGATAAGCAGACACGTTGCGTTTTATAAAATGTAAGGAGTCCGAATATCACCCATATATATAAGTGCAAGAATTCTAGTCGAAGCTAATTTACTTTGGAATCATTGATACGACGATAAACATCTTGTAACTACTAGTATAAATGCGAAAGTCTGAAAGGATTGATGGATGGATGCATCTTTGTATTCTTATCATACCGGAACGGCTGAACGGATCTGGATGAAATTTGGCAAAGATATAGATTATAGTCTGGAATAGCACATACTTTTTATAGCGACATTCACGCACTACTAGCCGCTGGCAGAAGTTAGTAGTAGTATCCTCGATATGAGCATTTCAATACACATTCTAGACCGGACAGATGAAATCAATATGATTAGGAAGTGGATACTTCACTACTAGCGGGCGGAGGCGCTCAAACAAACCTAATAGATTTCGATGTGTTCTCGATCTAGTCTTCAGTTACTATTGGATATTCAGTGTTTTAAAAACTAAAGAGGTGCAATAGTGGCGGTCAGTGGCGTTCATCAGCCATATTATCAAGATGTCTCGTGATCACAAAGTGAGCTCTCATTCCATCTTGATTATATGGATTGACAGCTCACCTCGTGATCACTTCACCTAAACCTTCACTGCGACATGTTCACAGAATCGACCGGTATGTCCTCAAAAGAGGAAGGGTTACAATTTCCCCACATTCTACAATCAACAGGGAATAGGTTACATCTACGCAATTCTATTTCGTCGACCACATCATCGCTTTATATCAGGTGAGACAGTGGTCAAACGCAGGTCAAAGTCAAAACGTTTATTTCAATTAGGTCATTAAACGGCAATTTTGAACGTCAACATTTATAGTTAAAATAATAGTACCTGGATGACCGAGCTTTGCTCGTTTTTATTTTTTGGTGAACGTTTTCTAAAAATGAAACCTCTCTGTATCGATTTATCGCCCCCGAAACCCCTTGCATACTAAATTTCATGAAAATCGTTTGAGCCATTTCCGAGATTCAGATTATATGTATACATATATACAGGCATTGCTCGAAGGTATTAAATTTACATATTAAAAAGAATAGAGTAACTTTAGTGTCCATTCGCATAGGTAGATTGTTATGGAGAAGAACGGACAGATCATCCGTAGTAACTCTTTTCAGATAGTTTTACAATATTTGGTATACATGAATAAATCATCAATATATATAAAATTCTTCCGTTGCTGACTGACTGAGTTGCTGATATACAACGCTAAGCCGAAACTGATGGTCGTAGAAAGCTGAAACTTGGCATGTAGGTTCCTTTAGGAGGTCGGGGAGCACTAAGAGAGGATTTCCCGAAATTTCTACAGGAACGGGAAAAAACGGGCGCGTACGAAGTCGCGGGCAAAAGCTAGTATATTATATGTGAGGATGAGAGTATACTACTAATAGGAACAACATATTCATTTTCCTAACAGGGACATGGTACTCACATATTTACAAATATTGCAACCATTGATTAAACAGTGTGTGCGGGTATATCAATACCTAAAATAAACCAAAACCAGTAAAATAAATAGTATTCTATCTACATATGTATATATATTCTATAAATCTGATTTTTTCTAGATAAGGTCTCACAATTAATTAACAAGGTAGATAGATACATTCACTTCAATCAATGGTAACGTTCTTGCGGTAAATCCCTTTTAGTCTAATTGAATTAAACCTCGCACATAATTTTACTTTTTACATCATCTTACAAATAAGCTTACCTACGAGATAATCTTATTTCTAACTCCTATTATTAATGTGAATGTCTGGATGCATGGATGTTTGTTACTCAATCACGGCAGAACAGCTGAACGGATCTGGATGAAATTTGGCACCGAGATAGATTATAGTCTGGATTAGCACAAAGGCTATTTATCCCGGGAGTATGTTCCCTTGGTATAATTTCCGACATTCACGCGGGCGAAGCTAATTTCACATATTTGGATACTTATATGATATTTCACACCAACCAAATTGGGTAGGCAAAAAAATAATTAGGAAAACTTACAGCTAAACAGATGTTACCATTTTTAAAGAAAATGTCACAAAGGTGTAACAAAACTAGCCGTAGACTATTAATATACAAGTTTTAGTAATCAGTAACAGTGTGTAATTGCACAATCGCACCCAACAGTGAAGACTTGCGACGTGTAACCTTGACTCGTCTGCTTTGGCAACGACACGCTGTGTGTGCTAATGTGCTACTACTGCTCACCAGGACAGGACCAGGGTTATGCCCTAGGTTGGGGTAAATGCAGGTTTTCCACCTTATGGTATGTGAGCACCACCGCCATTACTTCTGCCGCCCGCCCCCCTTTTGATGAATACTTAATCTTTCTCGTCTCGCATGCATTCCTGGATTTCCAAATGGAAAGAAAGAAAGTGGTATTGGGTTTTCCAACTGAATTTTTAAATTGGCAGCCCGGAGTCTGAATTCGAGTCTGGTTGATGGAAATAGGCTCGTCTTCTGTTACGTGGATTCTTAAGTGGCGCAATGTGGGTGCACGATTTAACTTTGCTGTCGGAAATACAGGCGTGGTGTTAGGATACATTTGCAGTAACTAAAATACTGTAGGTAGAGGACACTTCCTAAAAAGTCTCATTCCCCATTGGATCAAGATTTTTAATCAACATATCTATATAAAACTCCGAAACGCCGAAACTGCTGGTCGTAGAAAGCTGAAATTAAGCATATTTGTAGAGTAAGGGGAGGATTTCCCAAAATTCCTACGGGAACAGCAAACAACGGGATATGCGCGTACGAAGTCGCAGGCAGAAGCTAGTATTAAATAAGACAAACATATGTTAGTCATGCCTATATCATCTGATTGTATTATTTTATTATCAGCTTAACTGCTGTTGGTTGTATTTTTAATAATAACTAATTTAACAAGACTTTTCATCAAAGTTGTGTCACATGATCACAATTAGAACCGAATTGTGATCGTATGACGCTGTCACATCATTGTGGAAATATTATCAGAATTTGTAAACATTGACAGACATTGATTTCGACTCCACGATGACTTTCTATTTCTGAATCCAAATTTCGTTAAAAAAGTGCCAACGTAATTGTATCATATCGTTCCAAAAGACCAAAATAGATATGACAATACGAATGTCGTTTAACTTAAAAATATCTTAATGAGTGCGTGATTGATACGATTGCTCATTCATTTTAACAGCATCAACATCGGCGTCCTCTTTTAGACGCAATCGTTAAGTAACCTTTGACATCTTAAAGGTGACTTTGAACTCAAATATATAAAGATCATCAATGGATGTAATATGTGTCTAAAATGCTTAATCATCACACGATAATGGTTGCGAAGTGCACTAATCATCTGAAAATAACGAAATATGGCGAAATGATAGACTTTGCCTTCCACTTTACTCGAATCGCTTGTTAGTTATTATTTGCATTGTCTTTTTAAGCATTTGACCATGACGGTCTGGCTACCTACCTCAGAGATCATGCAGTTAATGGTAGTAGACCTATGCGTTTCTGGAAATAGGTACCTCTTTCCCACTTAGTTTTCACTAGTGTATTGAAGACAAAATATCTGTGGGTCTAACCTAGTCAGAGATAGCAAAAGTTATAGAGGTTCGGAAGGAAAAAATGGGGCTTTTGCCCAGCTGTGTGATACAAATTAGGCTAGAAAAAAAAAGTTTGCACCATTGGCTTTTCGAGCATTTTCTTTTGAAATGTAATTCAACTTCTTGAGTCGCACATTTCAAAACAACGAATAAAAAGAGCTTATCAAAATATCTGAGCAATAAGTCGGGCTGCGTCTTGCTATTTATTGTGTTAGTTGGCCATCTAAAATCTATACGAATAGAATAAAGCTGAAGAGTATGTTTGAACGCGTTAATCTATGGAACTACCAGTGGGATTTGTTTTTGTATATAATAGCCACATTCATGAAGAAGGCTATAGGCTATACGGAGACAGAAAAACAACGGGATATGCGCGTACGAACTCGCGGGCAAAAGCTAGTATTTAATAGTTTTATGCCAATCAATAGTGTAGTGGTGGGTGGCCCCTTGGTAACGCATCTGAGTTACCGTGGCAGACGCATTACTTTTGAATTTATTTTACCACTGCTTTCGAAACGGTGAGAATTACATCGTGAGGAAACCGACATGTGGTGCTACCTAATAATCGAAGAAACGTGTCATCTACCAAACCGCACTGAACCAGCGTGGTGGTTTATGGCCTTTTTTTAAGGATGGGAAATCATCAAATTACTTCTTCCGCTCTGGGTGGAGCGGAATGGCGTGTCAGACTCTTACTGACTAAAACAGATTCTTGTTCCTTCTAAAGCCCTTTTGCGGTCCAGGGCCGCGGTGACTCTTTCGAACAAATTCCGCAACCCTGGCAGGCTCTGGATCTAGCGGGTCTCGCCTCCTATATTGACATGTTTTTGAACGCGCTATCTGTCCGGGCCTGGTGGCGATCGGACAGCGAGTCATGTCCACCCAACCCTCGCCGTCCGCAGGCCCGGTGGTTTGTGGCCTAACCCTCTTGCACAGTAAGGAGGCCTATGTCCCAGTTGTACAAACGTGAATCTGAATATGCTATCCATACTATGTTCAAAAGTGTCCCTATATTAAATCAGAGAATCGTGTACCTTATTGATACTTGTATAAGCAACAAGACAATCAAGTAAATCAAGTTTGTCTAGTATCATAAAGTGATAAAGGAATTAGCTTCGTGCAATAGATCTGTTAGCCCTCAATTTAATCAGGAAAATAGATTGGTACCATAAATGAGGCTTTTTCTATACAATAGATAGGTATGAGAGTAATTAAGTTAATGGAGGGAACTTTTACGACGCCGTTGTAAAATGATACTTGACACAATATACACCTATTTATACATGCTGAAAGATAATGTCGTGACAAGTTAGGACACAGGGTACCTATTTTCACGGCGGTTTAAATTTTGGGTCAGTGACAGGAAAGGGGATCGTTTCTCTTGCAATGGAGATGTGATGAGGCGGGGTGAGCTCATGTGACTGGAATAGTTATGGATATAAATGTGAATTGACGGAAAGGTAGAGGGAGGCTAAAGAAAATATGGATGACGTGTGTGAAGCATGATACAAAGAACAGGAAGTCAGTTTAGCTTGAAGGTCCATATGACGAAATGGAAGAAGAAAACTTGTTTCGGTAAGCCAAAGTATCATAAATAAAGGGTAGAAAGATGATGATGATGATTTCAAGGAACAAACTGTAAAAGTAGACTGACTGGTATTACGGGGCGTAATGTAACATGTTACAAAGGGAGCATTCGTACGTGGAAACGAGCATGAACATGTGCGATTTTGTTTTACACGGATTTTAGGACACGGTGTAATAAAACATGATCGCTGCGAATATGTTATACACGGCCCCTAACATCAGTCCTTCCAGTAAAAAAAAACCGTTTGTTACTTTTAAAAGTTTATTTTTGGTGTGCTTGTTTTCTTAAGTGTCCCAAATAAACTTTGGTTTTAAAATTCATTCTTTAATATGTGTTTGACATATCCTAACAAACTTCATTTTCATTTCACAGGTACGTTATACTGTCATCGACTTAGGAGACTGAGCGAGGAACCTAGGTAACGTTAAAAATGTCATACTACTTACTAAGCATATAATAAGTTGTGTGTTTACTTTCATAAAATAAATTCTGAAACTTTCTACAAAGGGTGACTTTTATTTCGTTGGCAATATGTTCCATAAGTATGAAAAATTTTTACTATGAGAAATTGCAAAAACATCAGCTGTTACCTAATTTTTTTGAGTTGTGCAAATATGTAAGTACAGGAAGCTGATTTTTTATTTATATTTCTGTGTTGATACAGTGACCGTTGCAGTTATGTTATAACGGTTATTGTGGTTTGCATTATATATTTTTTTATGAAATTAAAAGTTACCCTGTAGTTTTAAACTACTTTATTTGCTGATGGTACCTACGTTTTTGAAGTCAAAGTTCAGCCAACGTGTAAAACAGAGACAGATATTATTAATAATAATTCATTTACAACTGAAAATAATTATGTAAGTATATTAAATGATTCTCTTTGCACAAATCATGGGCAACGCGACCATTATTGATATTATGTCAATGTGTGTATAACCTTATCAAACTTACATACTCATGTATTTGAAACGGTTTTTAAATAAATTAGCTTTTTCCCGGGGCTTGGCTCTCGTGAAAATTTTCACAGAAACTGTGCATTTTTCTGGTATGATAAAGAAGCCTGATTAGAGTGAATAGTGTTGCTTGCTTTCAGTGAAAAAAAAATCGTAATCGGGTCAGTACTTCCAGAGATTATCTTTTACAAACAACTTTATAATATAAGTTGAGATAATACTGCTAATAAATATGAAAAAAATGCTCTTTGCTATTTTGCAAGGGTTCGATATTCGAGTATCATTGAAGGTGATGATTTGATGAACGAAACGAGGGAGAAAAATAACTATGCAGTTAACATATTATTATAGTCTGTACAATTTTATTAATATTCCTTATTAACTAAGCATTCTCTCATGTATCACAATTTATTGCAGATTCATTTGCAACGATCGTGTTGTCTTAACTCTTCAAAGCTCGCTGTGTTTATTTAACCACGTCTGCTTGATCAGGTCGGCTCCCTTCTCGCCAATCATGATAGTCGGCGCATTGGTGTTGCCTCTTACCACGAACGGCATTATACTTGCATCTATCACTCGTAACCCCTTCACACCGTGTATTCGCAGCTCTGGGTCCACTACTGATTTCTTGTCGCTCTTAGGTCCCATTTTAACAGTACTGGTAGGATGGTACAGTGAAAATGTAAGCTCCCTCGATATACACTCCAGGTGTTCATCGCTCACTTTATCAAGGCCCCTGCATGCTTCGATATCCATCCAATGCAATTTAAATCCCGTTTCCTTAAATGTTTTGGTTTCACCCAATCTCAAAGCATATTGTTTCATTGCTCTTAGAATTGTTTCCAAATCTTCAGACTCCTTGAAGTAGTTTGCGTATATTAAAGGGTGTTCAAAAGGATTTTTACTGTTTAGAATAATTTTGCCTTTTGATTTTGGGTGTAGTACTATATTATATACTATTATGACAAAATGATCCTTGTTCATATTAATAAATTCTTGGTAAACCTCGTTACTCAAATCGTGCTTTTCAAAGAAATCGAGCATACCAGACACACCCGGAGGCAAAACCAGATGATGATGCTGCACATCCGGGATAGACGAATGAGGATCTGTTGTGTTCATAAAACTGATAACCCTGTGCGGATGAATATCTTTTAATACTCCAGTACGACTCAGAAAGTATTCTGCGAACGCGCCCGCTATATTCTTAACAGAAGTTAAATCTGCGTCACCTGGCATAGTATAAAACAGGGGCACAAAAACATGATCTTGTAAGTTTTCACCTACGGGTAAGTCAGTTATGACTTCAATATTCATTTCCTGTAAATGCTTTTTCGGTCCAATACCTGATAGCTGTAAAATTTGAGGTGAGTTTATGGCTCCACCTGACACCACCACCTCTTTCTTTGCATTTACAATAATATCTTGTCCATCTTTGTGAATCTGTACGCCCTTAACTGTCTTCGTGCCGGGGTGGAATAAAACTTTAGTAACCATACCATTCTTAATCACATGTAAATTCTTTCTGCCTTTTACTGGTGTCAAAAATGCTCTAGCAGTACTGTGTCTAACGTTATCTTTGATATTAGTTTGGGTTGCTATAATGCCCATTTGATTAGCACCATTAATATCACTAGAGTTTGTCATTCCAAGTTCAACTGCGGCTTTTATAATTGTTTGTTCAAAAAAGTTACGCTCAGCTGCTTCAATGATATGTAAAGGCCCGTCTCGATTATGATATTTCTTCGTTGCTTCAGTGTATTCTCCAGTGAAGTTTTCGCTTTTCAAAAAGTAGGGTAAAACTTCATTGTAGCTCCATCCGTAGTTGCCGTCTGCTGCCCATTCGTCGTAGTCAGCTTTGTTGGCTCGCACGTAGAACATGGCGTTGATACTGCTGCAGCCGCCCAGAACTTTTCCCCGAGGCCAAGCACAGCCTTTGTTCTTGTAACTTCTACAAGCGTCTTGTGGCTGAGTTCTATATCCCCAATCTAACGGAGTTTTTAAACTGTTGTAGAATATTTGTGGAATCTGAAATATTAAATGGCACATCTATAGAGAACGGTTCTTAAGGTGAGTCGTAGCTTTTAAATGAATGATCAATGATGTTTTTATCGTAAATTGAATCTAGCTATAAACAAAGTTAGTGAGTTCGTCAAAAATATACATAAAACTTTGAAAGAAAGTTTTAGATAGTGGTTTTGTCATTTTTACTGCGATTATTACTCACTTCGGTAGTTAATGTGGGGTTCCCTCCTGCTTCAACTAACAACACTTTCCATTCTGGAACTTCACTCAAACGGCTGGCCACCACTGCTCCAGCAGAACCAGCTCCCACCACTATGAAGTCATAGTTAGGATCTGAAATATACAAAATTAAGTTGAATTTTTGGTATGACCAGACAACATCTTCGTATTTTCATCTATTAGTAGGTATATCCAACCAAAAGAGAATTATACTAACCAGACCAATTAGTATAGCCTCTTTTTTGGTTTTGCTCTATGAAATAAGTTTTTTTTATTAACGACGAGAAAATTTGCAAGTTCTTCGTGCCTGATATTGTATTTAAAGACATCGAAGTCGACATCTTTCCGTGAGATATGGATTAACGCTCTGTTTGTTTTAATAAAATAATCATGTTAGTACTATTTAGCCTGTCTGAATTCTTTTAAACATACAATAATTAATCTTATTGCACCCAATTCAGTGACCATTTCACTGAAGTCTACATCAATTCTGCTTATTTAAAGTGCATGCTATAATGTTGAACCATTTTGAATAATAAGTACTAGTTTTCCTTGACTTTTGACGTCACTTTGCGAATTACTATTACTGCGGAAAACCTTGGCCCTTTGCGTTACTGTTCGAATTCTATAGAAAAGTAACGGATATTTATTTATCATTTAAGTAATACGAATAAATTGTGGATTCAGGTTTTGGTCCTAGTTAGTGGAACATTTATTTTAATCTTGTATTTTAGTTGTGTTTTGTTGAATGATTATATTAATTCAAATTGGATAATCGAATGCTTTAGCTCTATTATCTTTATTTATGAATCATTAAGCTATGATTTACTACGTGGTTTTTACTTTTTTATTTATCATACCACATTTTGAATTACCTTGAATCTTTGGTAATTATCTTGACAAAATTGGCTTTGATTATAGTAGGTACTTATAGGTTAATATACTAAGAAAATATCGTTACCTTGAAGAACAGCGTTTGTTGCATCATCGGGCCAAAGATGGTCCCCTACGAGAGCACACTGAGCCGCGAAGATGCTCTGCAGCGTCTGCACGAACAGTGGACCAGCCACCTGGTAGCTGTCGACGATCATCGACGTCATCGCTGGATCACAGGCCCACGACATCTTCACCTGGAATCAACCAGTCAAATTGGAGTTAGTCAGGCCGGGTTCGCATTGTTGCCATTGCGGATAGAACTTGGAAGGGTTGCCACAGGAGCGCAGAGCGCGAATGTCATGCATAGCAGTTCTCGCACCCATCAAGGCGAAAGTAGATGCACAGCCGAAGTTTTTAGTGGGTGCAAGCCCGCATAACCACATCGTCTCCTCGGACGGCGTGGCATGCGATAGGTATGTTCTTCGCTCAAAAAAGGAGCGCAGAGATCTGTAAAAAATGTATATAGTACCAACTTCGAAGTAGGTGCCTATATCCTAACCAATAAAAAACGAATCACCAAAATCGTACTATTCTGTTAAAGGTTATGCGTGATCAATAAAAATAAAAATATAGGTACGGGTCGACTTGAGAACTCTCTCTTGTTTTATTTGTCCTTTAAAAAAAGGCATATGCTCAACACTGGGCGTGTCAGAATAGGTAGGGAAGTTGAACCAAGAATGATGGTGGCATCAATCTTTTTGGTATCAAAACACGTACAAATTAATCTTAGATTTTGTTCTTGATACGGATTGGTATCATTGGTAACTTCTAATCTGTGTTGACAAAGGTAGGAAAATAATTATTTGATTGTGACAACGACTATTTTGATTTTTTTTACGTAACACGCCAACAGAAATCAATGTTACCTGGATACGTTACTTTACTTATTTTAAGTTCAAAGTTCATTGAATTGTACCTAACAGCATTGAACTTTTGATGTTGCACTTTAGACGTTGAAACATGACCTAGGATAATATGACATTTAGGTATTCTTGTTAAGCTTGTTAATATCCAAGTTATTTGAAAACTTGCGGGGGTTTTACATAAGTTAACTATTATGTTAAAAAAAAGATAGGGATTTTAAGGTACGGGCCGTATTTTTAATGTATTTTTAGAACACATATTTGATGAACAAAAAAATGGATAGTCGCGAGTCAAAAAGCTATTTCTGTCGACTTAGGTTTTTAGTTTTTCTTACTTTTACTTACTTACTAAAGTTCAATAATGGCAAGTTGTTCAACCAAATTGTCTGCTTTAGGTCATAATAAATGGCCACTGCCCTGATGTATACAGGGAGTAACAGATATGGGCACACAAATGCATTAGAATTATTCCTCGGCTTTTTCTTTTTTACTTATTAAAATCTTCAATTTTGTTACTTTAAATTGCGTGAAATGCGGTACACAAATATAAAGAAAAATGTACATGTTGCACAGAAATGGTTGAGCTAAACACATTTACTATTTAAATCGTTAATATTCACATTTCGGCAATACATTTTCAATGTACCCGCGTTCACCAACAAAACAAGATCATTGAATTGAAGACCTTGCGACCTTGAATTGTTAGATAATAATTGTTTTAATACTTATTTGTATGAGATAATAGTGTTTGTTTATCAATGTTTATCCAGTTTACTACCGCAAAACTTTAAACACCGTGTTGCCAGGGAATGATATAATTATGGTGAATCTGTTTAGTTACGTGTTATTAATTGTAACGTGTTTAATTGATACAAAATTTAATTTTATCATTACCTATCTTGATCAAATAATTAGTTGTTATGATAAAACTACAAAACAAGCAGGCAAGTTAATTGTTATGATGGAATATTAGGTACTCTAAATGATTTAAAATTCGTTAGTTGATGAAAATCATTTGTTTACCACCTTAGATCGAAGAACCAACCGACTTAGTTCTTAGTAGATACGGATCAACCTGGACTTTTCATCGTAAAACAACTATTTCAACGTTGTTTTGAATCTTAGTGAGAGCATAACCAACCAGTACCAACCATATTGCACCTACCACCATTCTCTACATCACCCAAAGGTTGACGGGTAGAGAATGCCTATGGCATTAAGTCCGCCTCTGTACATTTGTGTGCGTAAAGTGTTAATAAATAAATACTGCTACTGAATCATCACATATTTTATTTACGTACTAAGTATTTTGTTTAGCGCGGAGAAATGAAACGAAAGTTACAAGATAGTTATATCGAACAGAACTGAACAACCGGAGAAAGCCGTCTGGGTAAAAATAATCAAATGCAATAATTGAGAAAAACAACACTAGCACTCGTGTCCGGAAATTCACATAGAAATCACCGCAAGAAATAATAATTATAATTTGATACGCAAAACAAAGTTTTTTTGAAGTCCTAGTTATCTTAGTTTCTTTCCACTTTATCTTTCAATTACATAAAACTGTACAACACATGTTTGAAAAACCGGTACTTATTTATTTTAAACCACTATCTCCCACACTTTGAAACAGTAAACAAAACTCTTGAGAAAAATAAAAACAAAAATGATCTTACCGTTTATTATATTATATTTTCTTTAATAAGTTATATAAAAGTTGTATAATTTTCTTTTTAACACCGTAACTGTTACGAACGTAAATGCATAGCGGGCTGCCCGACCACTGACCGTCAACTGCTGGCACGCACTACACCCACACTTCAGTATCTAGCCTGTAGATATATCTATATATATATACAGCCACACTGATATTATTATACAAACAGATCCCTACGCGACATTACCGAGCTGTTTTCTTATCTGCACTATTTTAAAACTTAAGTTAAGATTCATCTTGTTTTGTTTTTAAACACATATCGTTTTTAGGGTTTCGTACCCAAAGGTTAAAAATGGGACCCTATTACTAAGACTCCACTGTCCGTCTGTCTGTCTATCACCAGGCTGGATCTCATGAACCGTGATAGCTAGACAGTTGAAATTTTCGCAGATGATATAGGTATTTCTGTTGCTGCTATGACACCAAATAATAAAAATGAAATAATAATAAAAGGGTTCCATACAAGAAACATATTTTTTTCGGCTTATGCTACGGAACCCTTCGTGCGCAAGTCCAACTCGAACTTGGCCAGTTTTTTATTACATTTTTCGCCTTGTAAGATTATTTTAGCTTGGTTTATTTAAGAAGTGTTTTGCTGTGTGAAATTCAGCAGGCATTGTAAAACAGATTTTATTATTATTTTAAGCTAAAACGATTTAAACTGTTGGTCACTGAAGTTAACTCAAAACTTGCAACGATGAAGTTTAATTTGCCATGGTTAGTTAGGATTTTTCTGTATTGTTTTAAAACATGCTTGGTACAGTTAGACCAGTTTCAACCTGTATTATACCACGACCGGGCTGAGGGTCCGAAGGTCGCCCCCAAAAACTTCAATCTCCCTTAAACGCCTCTCAGTCGTCATAGGTACCAGGAATGCCTAGGCCTCCCACAGCGACACTGACTGCCGGCTTCTGACTCCCACTACATATCAACTCTGATCCTCTCGCCTCTGTCTTGATGCATTCTACACAGATATATAATATAATTTATATAATAATACGTTTATTTTCACCACAATATTTAACATTTACATTTACATATTTAATTGCCAAGTAGTACAACGATGAAAATATTCTACTAGGCCAATGGCCTGTGTTTCAGGTCACCAGGTCTCCACTCCGTAATACTATGTCAGAATTGCTTACGTACTAGTGACAAGAGACAATAGGGAATACTGTGATTTGAATGGGTGTAATTTTTTTGTAAATTATAGTGAAGGGAGTTGTGTTTGTGATTTAGTGTAAGTGTTAATGTGTGTGTTGTATAGAGTGTAAGGTTGTGAGTTATCTATTTGTTTATTTATTTGTGCCAAATTAATTAATGTTTAATAATTATATTGAAAAATTTAAGGGTATAAAAATCAAGGTGTTAAGTGATAATGTCAAGAATGTCTTCAGTGTCCTCGTATGTTTGGTTTTGCAGCCTGCTTGGCCCACCCAAACCCACTTCAGCCCTGCAGACTCATGCCCGAATCATCGATGTCTGTTTTAGAGCACAAAATCATTTGTTTACCTGCTTAGATCGAAGAACTAACCGACTTAGTTCCAAGTAGATACCGATCAACCTGGGCTTTTCTTTCATCGTAAAACAACTATTTTCATTTCCTTTGGGACATACATTTTATGCCAGAAGCACAGGAGCGTAAGATGTCTTTCGGCTGATAATAATGATGATGCGACAATTTTATTTCATTATCTGTAGTGTCTGGTGGTCAAAGTTAGTTAGAAGCTTTTATTAGGAATCAATTTCCGATGACAATGCGTGATGATGAAGCCAAAATTGTCTCCGTATGAGATAACTTCCTTATCTGTTACTGTTATCGACTTGAAACCAGTTCTGCATGTTGAGGTTTGGTGGTACAGAATAATTATAACCAATGTGTTTGCGCAAAAGCTTCTTTAAGATAACGACTTTATGTGTCATGTAATAGTCGTGATCGCTCATTCGCTAGGGCTCGTCGCTCATGCATGAGGTCGTGGGTTAAAATCCGATCTAGTATCAATTTGACTTTTTTAATTAATATTTTATGTAGTCACTGACATTGGTGGAGGTGAAGATCGTGAGGAAACCTGGACAGAGCTGGACACAGTTAATACAACCTATTCCCCGTGCCTTTGCTCTCGTGCTCTATCGTGAAGGAGCCGTGCATTTTTTCGGAATGTGACGTTATGGACTTTTGACAGTCGGTGTCATTAATAGAATATCATTTGTCCAAAGTCCTTGGCGTTAGAGATTGACGTCTAAACTTAGTCATGCGACAAATTTGTCAATAACTGACATAATTGTTGCAATTTCGCTACAGGTGCTGTTTAACAAAGCAGGGAATGTATGAAATAAACTTACAAAATTGTCGAAATGTCAGATTGTCGCTTGTCACTTGTCGCCTGTCGCTTTAAGTAAATAGGCCCCAGATATGTCAACACCAAAAGCGATTATGTGCGTGATTAGTTCCGTATAGACTATGTGATCAGCGATTGACATACTGTCAGCCTAAAACTGTCCCAAATCAGGGCAAAGCATAGAGAAGAAACGAGTAGTCGAGCTTAATCTCCACGCTGACTAAGGAGCACTAGAGCGGAGCTGTGATAATGTCAACCAATAGAATTGCATAAAATCTTCGCTTCGCTTGAGTGAACTGGGACTTGTGAACTTGTTTAAAAATTCATACAAAGCGGAGCGAAAAAGCAGACCAAGGAAGCGGAGCAGGTAAGCGGAAAAAACAACTCTTCCTCCTTAAGCAATGCGAGGTAGTAACAAATCAACTTTTGTTTAGACAACTTGTCTGTTGCCTGCAAATTTTTGCGTATAACGGCACAAATTACTCGTCGCGTGAACTCGGCCTAGCTCTGCACAGTCCGCAACTCCGCTCCACACTACCTGACTCCGCATCAATGGATAGACACAGTCCGCAACTTTGTCCCGCATTACTCCCTCGCTCCGCTCCGCTACCTCGCTCCACGTCAATGGACAGGCAGTCAATGAACAGGCAAAAGAGTACTGAGCCGGAAATGGCTAAGCGGAGCGGACTTCGTTTTCATGAAACAGGTTTGTGTTTCCACCAAGAAAGAGTTTAGTCGTCTGATTACGATCATTATTATCATTATATCAACCGAACGACGTCACTGCTGAACATAGGACTCCCCCAAGTGTCGCCACAACAACCGGACATGTGCGTCTCGCATCCATCGGCTACCCGCGACCCTCACCAGGTCATCGGCCCGCCTTGTGGGAGGCCTTCCAACGCTACGTCTTCCGGTACGCGGTCGCCACTCTAGAACTTTTCGTACGTACGTCTGATTCCCACCGCGATATAATTTTTACTCTTTTTGGCCGCCGAGTCATTTCCGCTCGACTCTTTGTTGGTGGAAACACATGTAGCAGTTTTCTCTTGCGAGGTAAAAGAAGTCATTAATGGGTCCTCCGCTCGCGGTGGAAACCGGGCATAAAAGTAAGTTTGGCGGTTTTTTCGAAATTGAAAGTTCCGAATTGACTTTTTTGTGAATATTCTATAATATAATGAAAGTAGCTAGCAATATTCTAACAACTTTCGAAACTTTTTAGATCTAATTTCGAAAAGACAAAAAAAAATTGAAAAAAAAAAGTCCTAATCAAAAACTCCATCAAAATCTTGCGTACAAGATCAAATTAAATAGTCAGCAAAACTTCGCAAGCATGACGTGTACCAATTTTTTTTTAAGTGAAAACTTCTTAAGTGGCGTTGTGCACTTTTTGGGTTGGGTAAAAAATTTAAAACTAGCGTCTGGACACGTGATCTGATCGAAAATTCGTAAGACGGAGGGAAAGTTCTGAAGTGTTAAATTTTTAATGTAATATAAATTGTCTTGTTTGTGTACGATAGCGTAATAAATGAATATTGTATTTTACCACATAAATGATAGTACTTTTATACTGATAATTAAAGTAATTCGTGCGAAATTATTCCCTAACCATTCCAAAATATCAAAAATGCACAACGTTAATGTTCAAGTTTTCACTTCTGCCGGCACTCCCGGAGTGCAACCCGTTGTTTTTTTTTATTATAAATCTTAATCTCAAGTAACCAACAGGGTCAAACACTCGCTGCCGCTAGCAGTGAAGTTACCATATCGATAGCTGTCAAGCTGTAAAGTTTCGCTAGCTAATTTAATTTGACCTTGTACTCGAACATTCGCGATTTAAAGTTGTTTGATTTTGAATGTCTTCCGTCATGGGAAAGTAACCATATATGGAATACAAAAGCGTTTGATAGTAATGCTAATCACATCCATTTGTTAGTCAGTAATTAACGGTCTCATGTTATATATGTTAAGTAATAAAAATCTAAATCAAAATCGGTTCTTCCGTTCGAGAGCTACAATGCCACAGACAGACAAACACACACACAGACACGTCAAACTTATAACACCCCGTCGTTTTTGCGTCGGGGGTTAAAAATAAAGTTTACCATTTTAACAAAGTAAGTAATTAGGAACCCAATATGGACTATAGGTATCAGAATTCGATAATTATGGTGTATGAATGACTTATTTTGGCACTAGAACTAATATGTCAATCTCTGGACTAGCGCAATCATTATGTGTACCGAACTCACTCGGAAAATATGCAGTTTCTGACAAGATATACATATTATTATTTTTCTTCTGAGACTGGAGATTCTTGCTTCATGAATTCACTGTTGCAACCCAAAACTGTAAAGTGTTAATACCAAAACCAAACTAGATAAAATCCTCTCTTCCGAGTCTTTATCTTCAAATTCTGAACAACTTTCCAGTGTCCATATTTGGAACCTTTCTCCGATTCCAACTTGTGCTCGTAATTTGCAAGGTACAATTGCGTCAATTCCTTAAACATTAAAAAAAATATTTAAACGACGTGATATATAGTAAAACCTAAGTGATCTAGATCATACCATAAACTCATGTTTTTAGGGTTCCAAACATCCGTAAAAAACTGAAACCTTATAGAATCACTCGGTTGTCTGGCTGGCTGTCTGTCTGTCTGTTTGTCTGTCACAGCCACTTTTCTCTGACAGATGCTCGACATGATTTTTCTGCCATTTGTTATTACTTCCCAGAATTTGATCCTTATTTGTGACACTTTCGGATGGTGTATTAATTAAGCTGTATTTTTTTTTTCAAAATGCGGTTCGATTCCTGACAGGAAAGCCGATTTTTCAAAAATTCAATAATGCATAAGTATTTAGTTTTCATCAAATCAGGCTCGAGACTCCTTTCAGTGTTTTTCGATATTCCTCATAGTTTCGGATTTGGCCATCCACGCACGCTTTAAAAATTCACTCTGTAGGTATATTAAAATGAAAATTTAGGTACAATTTTTCATGAATCGCTATTGCAAACATATAGTTTAATTGTGTTGGGTAGCGTATTAAAATATTTAATTAAGTAATTTTATGAAAAGAAAGCCATCATTTTTCAACTTGAAGTACAAAACCAAAAAAAATACATTCTTAAAAAAAGTATAGTTTTACAGAACTACTTAAAAAAAAAACTCTATCCATTCTATGAATGCTCCAAACAAACATGCCAGTTAATATTTCTCTCAATCTAGTTATTATTGAAATTAAATGTTTTAAAAAAAAAAGGGACACGCCGCTGTTGTCAACTTTTTGCGGGATAGATTTTAACAAACCTACACGTTAAAGGCAAAAAAAGCTGTAATACGTGTCCATCGATACGCATTTGGCTAGTTTTCTTGTACAATTTTTAATTTTCTTTTCATCTATTATGATGATGAAGTAATCTTTTTTTTGTACCACCCTTTTCTTAACTTGTCTATTTTTTTTCCTCTGACTTACGTGTTTAAACAAAAACTCCAGTCCAGATGTTTCTTGAACCTGCAAGGGGGATTATTTTCATTGGCGACCGATGTATTTCGCGGTTCGTTGTTCTGTAAATAAATCAAAGACTATTTTCGAAATTTTCTAAATCATTTATTTCAGTGTAGTTCAATGAATATGATAGTGGATGAGAGTAAGGACCAATTAATAAACAATCGATAAAGTGTGTTAAATATGAAATGATTAGAAAGGGGTGACTACTGCGAACATGACTTATAGAGATTGAGGTGTTTAAGAAGAAGACATGGAGCACCGACACCCCAGGTAAATTAGGTTAAGGACTAATGATGATTTCTAAATAAATTGGTACAATTTCAGAATAAATGGAGAATATACAAAACAATAAATGAAGTACTTAGTTGCATGGTATTTTAATAACTTCTATCTATATTAAACTACAACTGTAGAGTAACATAAATATGTACTTATACTCAAGTGTAGTAACTTAGTAAGTACCTATATGTGTACTGTGTAGTGTGTGTAGAGCCTACACCATCTAATAACTGCGCAGTTCTAAATATCTTGTGGATCTTTACGTAGTGTGGTGTTTGCGTCAGTATCGCAATGACCCGTATCAAGATTCATATTCCTTACCAACAACCTTTAAGGAAAAATTTCTTGGCAAACATGATCAAATGCAAATTGTTATTTCTGTACCTAAATCAAGATAAAATCTTCAAACTTGTGTTTGAGGAATACGGATTAGGAGCACTTGAAAATATACTGCTGGAGTTCCAATTTGAGAATCAGTATACAACGTCCAGCTATGTCCCTTATTTACTTAGCTTCACAATAAAGAAAGAGTGATAGATAGAACCTATTTTTTTGAGGTTGAGGGAAATCAAACCAATGTAATTATGAAAACCGTAATAAATTTATTCCTTAAAACACCTTAACAATCACAAATTTCACATAAGATAATCCAATTTGTGCAGGAGGCTCATTGCAATCAGAAAGGTACTGCTAAAACAATATTCGTCTAATATATTAAATAACTTAAAGTTCGGTGTGTTGGTTCAACCAGAACTTCTTAATCAGGTCAGCTCCCTTCTCACCGATCATGATGGAAGGCGCGTTGGTGTTGCCTCTTATAACAGAGGGCATGATACTGGCGTCGATCACTCTCAATCCCTTTACTTTGCGTACTCTGAGTTCCAGGTCAACGACCGCGGTCTTATCGCCATCAGGACCCATTTTAGCGGTACTGGTAGGGTGGTACAGAGAGAACGTCAGCTCCCTCGAGATGCAGTCCAAGTACTCGTCGCTGCTCTTGTCGAACTTCTTGCACGCGTCGATGTCCAACCAGTCCAATTTGAAACCAGCCTGCTTAAGGGCTTTGGTGTCTCCAAGTCTCAAAGAGTGTTGTTTCATTGCCCTGATGACGGTCGCCATATCCTCGGGGTCCTTGTAGTAGTCAGCAAAGAACAGAGGAGCTTCGAGCGGGTTCTTGCTCGCCAACAAGATCCTACCAGCAGACTTGGGCTTCAGCAAAGTGTTGAAAATCACGAGCGTGTATTTGTCTTCATTCATTTTCTTGAACTTGGTGTATGCCTCGTCGTTTAATCCGTGCTTCTGGAAAATGTCGATCAAGTTGTACACACCAGGGGGCAGGACGAAGTAATGGAACTGCATGTCCGAGGCTTCTGATGTTGGGTCAGTTGTGTTGACGAAACTGATGACTCTGTTAGGGCTAGTGTTGATCAATGGACCTGTTCCTTCCAAAATGTACTGTGCGAAGTCACCAGCAATTTTAGAGATGGAATAGTAGTCCTTGGGACCAGGCTTTGTGTAGAAAGTGGGAACGAATAAGTGGTCTTGCAAGTTTTCTCCAACGGGCAGATCCGCCTTAACTTCGATTTTCATGTCTTCCAAGTGCTTCCTTGGTCCAATACCAGAAAGCAGCAAGATATGCGGTGAGTTGAGGGCACCAGCAGACAGGATAAGCTCTTTCCTTACGTTGACGACGATGTTTTTTCCGTCTTTGTAGAGCATGACACCGCTAACGGTGTTAGTTCCAGGTACGAACAAAACTTTCGTAGCTTGAGCGTGCTTAATGACATGGAAGTTCTTCCTGTCCTTGATTGGGTTCAAGAAGGCACGAGCAGTACTGAATCTGTGTCCATTTTTGGTCGTTGTCTGTGAGGTCATAACTCCCATTTGGCTCTCGCCGTTGATGTCGGTAGAGTTCTTTAAGCCAAGTTCGATGGCAGCGTTGATGATCATGTGCTCGAAGTCGTGGGACTGTTTGTCGACGGCGACATTTAGGTTGCCCTCCCAATTGTGGTATTTCTGGTTCTCTTCGTTGAATATGCCAGTGAATGCCTCACTCTTCCTGAAGTATGGCAGGACATCTTCGTAGCTCCATCCTGTGCAACCGTCGTCGGTTGCCCATTCGTCGAAGTCGTATCTGTTTCCTCTGACGTAGAACATGAAGTTGATACTGCTGCTGCCTCCGAGAGCCTTACCACGCGGCCAAGCGCAACCCTTTGCTGTGTAGCTTCTGCAGGCGCCGTCTTGAGGTTGGGTTTTGTAGGCCCAATCTTGAGGACTGCGCATGTTGTTGTAGAAAAGATGAGGGATCTGAAATTAAATTGAAAATAGTATGTTAGAATGTTTCATTTCTGAATAGTTTATGTCCTCCATTTTTAAACATCAATTTATATTTTGCCGTTTGAAGCTGAATATTTACCTCGGTGTTCAGGGTAGGGTTGCCTCCAGCTTCCACGAGCAGAACCTTCCATTCTGGCACTTCACTGAGCCGGTTTGCGACTGCGGAACCTGCTGACCCTGCTCCTACCACTATGAAGTCGTAGTAGGGATCTGGAACGAAAACATTATGATTAATTGAATTATCTATCTGTATTAGACTTATTTAACAAATAGGTGCGTGGTCTTATCTTAATGATAATGTCAATTGAAGGATAAGATCATTATCTTATGTCCTCACGTAGTACAAAGGACCTTTCAAGACGAATATGCAAATTGCAAATATAATAGTCAAATAATTTGAATTGATCAAATCAATGAAATGCTCTATATTGATTTCACGATCTAACTGCAACTCATACTTTATTGATACAGAACAGTACATTACTGTCAAATATAGATTACAGATTTTCTAATAATTCTGACCGACTTTCATGTGAAAACTCAGTCTCTTAAAATAATCATAAAGATGAGGACAATGGGAACAATATTGCATGTCGAAATAGCAAATTGATACAAACTACGATACTACATAATTACCTATGTTGAAAAAAAACATTACTATAGATAATGCTATACGTATTAGATTATGTTACAAAACATTGGAACATTGAATTGGATTGGCTTGTTCTTAAGTACATGGAATTTAACCGGCGAAATATTGATATATTCATCACACACCTTTACTCCTTCGTGACACTTACGTGTGACATTACATCGCGTTCATTTTACCCGAAGGGTATTTTAGTCCCATGCAATGAGCTCCTTCTGAGCCTAGACCATTAACCGAGCAAAAATTGAGACTCCTAAATACTACTAAAAATATCAAATGGAAAAACGCAAGAACACTTCTTTGCCTGACATGGGGAATCAGACCCACAAGCTCGTGCTCAGCTAAAATGATTGCGAACTCGAGGCCACCGAGACTACCAGTGATATGCTGGCACTTTTCTTGGTGTATTTCTCACAATATTCGCATCACTTGTGCAATACAAAACTAACCTTATTTTGTATTGCACAAACGACGTCAATATTTTCACAAATACGCCAAGAGCAGTACCAGCATTACGTATGATTATCACATAATTTACCTTCAAGCACTTGCTGGGTGGCATCAGCGGGCCATAGGTGGTCTCCTACCAGTGCACACTGAGCCGCCAGGAAGGTCTGCAGCGACTGCATGAACAGCGGACCAGCCGTCTGGTAGCTGTTCACGATGTTGGCGGTCAACGCCGGATCGCAAGCCCACGACATCTTGATCTGATGGAAGGAAATTATATGGTTAACGATGGACAGGGAATTTTCCGTGAATTGCTGGCAGTAGAAGGGGCAGTGTGGAATAACTACAATGCAGGCAAAATAACACAGTTACTGTAATTGAACTATCAATAGATGAGAAAGCTAATCAGAACCTGTTTTTAAATTCATCGTCTCGAAAACAACTACTAGGTAATAAAATACTTCTTATCAAAATGTTACTATACGATGTAAATTTAAGCTAGTATGATTATAGTATCACCCAGGATTCACCACATAGCACTGTACTTTTTGAGAGATGAGAGGATAACTTTTCTTTAGCGGCGTTGTGCACTTTTTGGGATGGGTAAAAAATGCTAAACTCGCGTCAGGACACGTGACCTGATCGAAAATTCGTAAGACGGAGGGAGAGTAGACCGCTGCAAAATGAATATATTTTATATCCGCAAAATATCAAAAATGCACAACGTTAATGTTCAAGTTTTCGCTTCTGCCGGCACTCCCGGAGTGCAACCCGTTGTTTTTTTTTTTGTTTTTTGCGCGGTAGACGTGCCCTAAAACTCCGCTTGTCTTGATTAGTAATAGAAAGCAAGGGTAAATCTTAAATCTGGAAAACCTGACCAAGACTCTGGTCAATAAATCTGATACCAAATTGGCGAAGTTGACCAAAGGAACCACCACCAATCAAAAAGATTTCACACAAGGTGAGACAACAATAAATTACACTTTGTAGAAAACAAGGCTGTCAGAATAAACTGTATTATCCAAAATAGGTGACTTACCCCTCTTTTTCAGCTCCTACTATGATAGTATATGAAGCTGACAGTTCCAAGAGAGCTGACAGTATGCTTATCCAGGGATCTGTCCCCGATTTAAATACGAGATGTTTTAGGCATGTAACATACGTCAGAAGAGAGATAATTGCAATTATGTTATTGTCTCAATATCATAATGGCCTATAATTTGTAACCTTTAATTTTATGTAACTTTTATCAGCTCTCCAAATTTTGGCAGTAAGGCCTCATACACGGCGGGTTATATTATTTAGGCTGAAACCCATGAGAGAACTCATAAGTATCCTGCCCTTTTTTATCGTGCCCTATTGACAGCCAGGATCAACAGAACTTGTAGAATGAGAATAAAGTCCATCCTAGAGCTCAGTTGCCAAGTGGCCGTTATCTCAATTTGTTTTCAGCATTTACTTCTTGTTCTCTTCCATACAACTCGTTTTTCAGTTCCATCTTAGCCAAATTGTCGACAAAATTTATCCGTCTTTGGTTTTTTTCTGAATATGTATATGTCATCGGAAAATTGCAAACGCCGTAAGATTGTAAAATATCGCTTGAAATTGTAAACTATTTTTTTCTTAATAAGACACGGATATGTTGAAAACTATTGAATTATTATATTTATTGTAAGTATCCCAAGGGAACATACTCTTGAGATAAAAACTATCCTATGTCCTTTCCCGGGACTCAAACAACCTCTATACCAAATTTCATCGAAATCGGTCCAGTCGTTTGCGCGTGAAGAAGTAATAAAAATACACACACACTCACATACTTTCGCCTTTATAATATTAGTGTGATTAGGATTTATTTCAATCTTACGACGTCGGCAATTTTCCGGTGACATGTAAAATAGTTGGCACTGTCCGCGTCACAGGGTTCTTTTTCACCATGTCCACTGTACAAGTCCATAACGAACAACACTTCCCTCAAGATGTGAGTTGAAGGGTTTTAAGTTTCAATGCCAGACAAAAGTGAACCGTTTAGTTACTGGTTACTGTCAGCATGCTTTATCCCACTGCTGGGCAACGGTCTCCCCATGACTTCCAGATATTTCAGCTTGGCACCAAATGTTTGGAAACAGTGAATCTACAGGAAGATTCAAGATAAACGAATAGGAATTATTTACTACACACTTGTAAGGACCGGATGAATTATTTTCTGAATGGATTTCTGGCTCGAAACGGAATCTCGTCTCGAACAAACTCATTATAAAAAGATTAGAACGCAATTGATAATGACTCAAGCTGACATAATGTACATATCGTTATTATTTGCTTACCGACTTCCACGGTAATAAAATTAACTTGAAACTGATACAACATTTCTGGAAATACTTTATTATAGTATCCGATTTTAGTACGCATGGTTGTGTATTACGAGCTCTCCTTTTACAACTTTTTTTCCCTCTCTGCGTTACCTTATTTACTCAAACTATCATAAACAATTCCTCTTCCTCAAACCATCCATCCCGTTCAAACTATAAAATAAATATCTCTATTATATATTATCTCTAAATATATCTAAATTAACTACAGTTTTCGAAAAATAAGCTACAATCCCACTACTTGGCAAAGGCCTCTTTTAATGTGACATTTAATGTGACGCGCTTGACCCAAATGTATCTAAGTAATAAAAAAAAGACACAATACCTATCAGTGCAGGGCTGTCCTTCCAATATACTGCTTTGAAAGTTTTGTTATTAAGAACGAGCCCTAACGGGACGGACCCCGTCTGAAGGAATTAAACATAGGTAGATAACGCAAGATAAACCCTCGTATAGTTTATATTTCTAGAGCGATGATAAAAAATTACAAATTATCTGCGTTATGTCAAGCAATTAACCCTCTGCGGACCATAACAACTGTGCCTCGTGCAGGATTCAGTGTGTAGTTATAGACTTACATGGTCGTGTATACATCCAAATCTATCGTCCGTAGGTTGTTAAACATATTTTAGCATTCGGTTTAGATAATCGATAATATCTAATTGTGTGTATCTGTCTATAATGTACCCAAGGGCACAGGCCTCGTCATGAGAAGTAGTTTTCATGCTTTTATGACTCCCATGAAAATTGCGGTTAACTTTTTAGATTCACAAATATATTTGCTCCTTTATAACAGGATTATATTTTTTGAATGTATATGGTTAATCCACAAAGCGTAGTCAGTGCAGATCGGTAGTTGTCACAAATCTTTTGTTCGTTGTTTTTGAGACATACACGTTTTGTCTAGATGTTTTTGATTGTTGTACTTGAAATGTTGTTTGAGAATTTATCGTTGTCATTTTACGAGATTTTATCAAGATTTTTGGCCAGTGCAGAGCACTCAATAGATGATAGTTGTTTTTCGTTCCTTACTATAACCAAGCTACCTTGTTGTTTGAAATCATAACAGCTTCTAATAGATGTCAACACGCCATTTGAGTAGTCACTTTACAACCCGTAATTTAAGAATCGTTACATATATTTGACAAATGGCAAAGAATGCACGTCTCAATTGACTCGGTAACATTTTCTGGTCATGTTTTGCAAAAACAGAAAAAGTCGATGATTCGAGTGACTCAATGTTCTCTAATTCAATTAGATGTTATTGCTTTTAATAATAAAAAGAAGAAGAAGCGAAGACTTCTTTAGCGGCGTTGTGCACTTTTTTTTATAGCCAAATGTCTTGCATAATTTATGATTTACTGAAGTCAGTAGTCACTAACAAGAGTTCGTAATAAAAAGATTTATCTAGAAACTTTTATTCAAATATACAAAAGTACACTGGTAATTCCACCTTAACAACTTTATTATTATTTAATTCGCTTGTATTATTCATTTAACTTAAAAATATATATTAAATACAACTTACAACACAACTTCATACTTCACACCGTCATTGTACAGCCAAATCTTGCATTTCTTCTGCCCTCCAGGAGTAATAATTTCACCAGTCTCATAATACACCGGGTCCTTAACCTTATTGTATAGTAGTGGCCTTGGCTGCAGATTTGTGAATATATTATTTAAGGGCTTCCGTCTACCAAGCTTTGGATATGGGTAAAATGGATTAGGTAGTTGCCCATAATTCATTCCGTAATTTGGAAATCGTTCCTGATTTTTTGGGGAACCGTATAGATACTTTCTGAATGGATTTTGTGCAGGACTATTTAATTTCCTCTGAGGATGATTGTAATAGGAGTGTAGATGATGCTTCCTTATTGCAGGTTTTGGTATTTTCTTAGGTACATTCACCGAGCTGGGCACTACATTCTGTTTATTTTCTGTATTAGATTCAGGTTGTTTGTAATTGTTGGTATTAAAAGGATTAACTGCAATTTTGTCATCTAGCAATGGGAATAGACAGGTAGTTTCGTTAAACAAATCTGGTGGATTCAGTTGAATTTTTGTTGGTTCTTCATCTTCCGTGTCTTTAGATTGTCTGTAAGTCTTGGGAACTTGTACAGGACATATTTCTTCGGTTGTGACGTCATACCAGTCTTCTTTGATCATGTCTGAAGCCTTCTCGGCTATCATTATGATCGGCGCATTGGTGTTACCGCTTGTTATTGTAGGAATAATACTGCCGTCGATCACTCGAAGGCTTTTGATTCCGTAAACCTGGAAGTGTAAACAAGACGGGATTAAAAGTATAGCTGACTAAGTTAAAATATTCAAATCATAAGTAGTACGTTCAGTTTAAAATTGAGGCAAGTTATTTTACAGGAGTGTTTTGAGTATGTTTGATGTTTCGCATTTATTCAGTACTAGCTTCGTTAGCGTGGATGTCGGAAATTGATGTGTCACATATGCAAAATGTACGCACAGTTGTAAATGTAATACCTTGCGTAACCTGATCCCTCTCAGAATTAAAATATAGGAAGAGGATAATGCAGAGCACTAACTGTATCACCTATTCGGTTGAATTTGGGCAAGGGCAATAAGTGTCACCAGATCAATAGGACACTGCTTGTCATCAACCAGTGACCACGATTTATTGGCTCAGAATATTCTTACCTTCAGTCTAGGATCCACAACGGCACCCGGATCGTCTGCAGGCCCCATGGCGCAAGTCCCCACAGGATGGTATATCGTCAGCGAGTGGTGCCTGGCCTGGCACTCCAGGTGTTCGTCAGACAACAGCTCGTGATCTTCACAGCCTGGGTTGCGCCGAGGGTTTGGTCGGCTATTCAGCTCGCGAAGTGCTGGCTGATTTACTAGTTCTTGGACTATACGCGCGCCTTCCACCTGAAATCAAATTGTATTGTCCGTTATTTGAAGCTTTTACTGTGTTTGGCCTTATTGTCGTAATGCCAGTTTTTTATTTTTATTTTTTTGATATGGGTTTTCTCTTGATTCTAGTCTAGGTCATAGATGACAGAGACAACGTCGACGATGGAGTGAGCTTATCCAGAAGAACCCTGCTTACTCTAATTTTGAAGAGATTAGGGTTGTATGCGTTCGAAAACACAGACGCACGCAGAGAGTTCCACTCCTTTGCTGTGCGCATTATACAAGACATTTGGAAACATTTAGTGCGAATATTTTTATAGTCACATTTTGGGCGCGTCTCTTGTTCCTAATTTTATTTAGTAGATAAAATATGTATATTATTAAAAAATTAAAGGATCTATTTACCTATGAAATAAGGCATGGCATATTCATAAGTAGGTAATCAGATCCAGACTTACTTAATAAGAGCTGTTATATAACATTGTTTGATAACATAACAATGTAATTTTATAGTAATTACTTTAACCTTTTCATTTTCGTTTCGCCATTTTTTACATTCGAAACTTTTATCATGTCCATAAAAATAATCGACTACTGAAGTTTATCAACTCATTACAAGATAATTATGTTTCTGTTTTGAAAACATTAATTTGAAGGTTTATTATTATATTAACGTAAATATAAAATAATACTTACTATTACTTTGATGTCTTCTGGGTCTGTGAAGTAGTTAGGGTAAATCAGTGGAGGCGAGTAGGGGTTCGCGTCTCGTAGCTTCAAATAGCCGCGACTCTTCGGCCTTAGCAACAGAGGCACGATGGAGAACGAAGAGTCATAGAGTATTTCCTCATACAGTTCCGCATACGTGACGTCATCCAAACCATTGGCCCGTTTTCCAAACAAGCCTCCATCCATATTATCAGCAGTAGGAGCTATAAACAGCTGTATATCTGGGTAGTCTTCATTTGGGTCCTGATATTTAGAGTTGACGAACGCCATCGCTTCAGCCTCCATCATACTATACAGTGGCCCATTTTTGTGAACAGTGAAGTCTATGAGTCCTCCTATTGACATGACCGAGTTTACATTAAAACAATAGTCTGTTCCGTTATCGTAGGGATTGTCGAAGAGGAATGAGTGGCCACCCATTGCGACATGGTCTTGCAGATTTTTTCCGACACCGGGAAGATTGACAATCGGATATATCCCAAGTTCTTTCAAGTGCTCAGCGTCTCCAATTCCAGACAACAATAGTAATTGTGGAGATTGTATCGACCCAGCTGATAATATAACCTCCTTGCTTGCCTTGACAATTCTTTCATGCCCATGTTTTTTAAACTTCACACCGTATGCAGTTTTTTGTTCGTCGATCAATATTTTTTCCACTAACGAATGCACACTGACATGAAGGTTCTCCCTTTTGGACGCGGGTCGTAGAAACGCTTTAGCTGTACTACAGCGGAGACCGTCACGAACTGTCGCTTGAGAGCGAGTGAAACCAGTTTGGAACTCTCCATTCACATCACGAATGCTGTATCCCAACTCCTCCCCAGCTTCCAATATCTTTCTAGTTATCGGCTGCTCAAAAGCGAAATGCTCGACGGTCAAAGGCCCTCCAGTCGCGTGATAAGGATCGTTTTGTTGCTCAGGTATCCTTATATCTTCAGATTTCCGAAAGTACGGCAATACGCTATCATAACCCCAGCCTTCATTGCCCATACTCTCCCAATTATCGTAGTCACGCCTATTCCCTCTTATATATAACATAGCATTCAACACACTTGACCCACCGAGCACTTTACCGCGAGGCCACTTGCACCTTCTTTCCACCATACTCAAACAGTATCCGTCACTGGGTTCCGTGAGAAATTGCCAATCGATAGAAGAGGTCTGCAGCACTGGGAATAACACTGGCACTTCTGATAAAACATTCTCGTCCTGTCCCGCTTCCAGCAAAAGCACTTTCCAGTTTGGATTCTCTGAAAGTCGATTGGCTAGAACTGCACCTGCGGATCCCCCACCAATTATGATGAAATCGTAGCAATCGTAGAGTTCTTCAAAGGGATGATCTCTGACTCGGTTTTCTGCATCTTCGATATCGGGTCTATACAAATGTATGGCCATTCGGAGGATTATCATGATGCCAAGGCCAGGTAGAAGTCCGAAGGTGATCCTTGTGTTAGATAGTAGTCCCCTGAGTGTCGTTGGGTTATGGGTAGCCATGGTTCCATAATACGTGCGCCACGGCTGCACCGACACTGATATGGAATGAAATTGAATGGCTACTGATTCAGCACATTAGACAAGTTATTGTTTAAATCAATATGCATTGTGTCACACTTGTTAGTTTTCATTTCACAGAGTAATGAATTTATTTTTAAGGCTCACAAGAAACTTTTATTTTGAATGCCAACACTTTACTTACTACGCATATGCATACATAATAATCAAAACTTGTATATCTAAACATCACCACGCCTTTATTCTGAATGGGTAGGCAGAGTTTTACAGTACCTACTTTCTATATAAGTATTGGTATCTACAATATTATCAGAGCGAGCCAATTCACTTAACAGTACTTAACAACAGTAGATATAACACACGATGGCAGAAGCTAATAAAAACAACATTTGAACCTGTACTTTATTTCATTACTCTGTACTTAGCTCATCGTATAGCAATAATTAATTTGTGTCAGCAACTAAGTAACAATGTGTTAGGTGTTATGACATCGCGGGTCTCTGACCTAGAAATGATGACAAGAGAGCAAACACAACAAGTAATATTAGAATAATTTATTATCTACAAACACTATCCTTAATTTAATAATTTACAATTGCGTGCCGTCAATTAATAGAAAATAAATAAATTCACAATATTCGGCTATGATAGGAAATATTTACAACAAAACTCACACACCCATAATACTGATAAATACTTTTGTTTTGTACGTCAATTAAATGTAATATCTAGAACTTCGTCGTTTTAGCCAAAACTCCTTGATCATGTCGCTTCCTTTCTCTCCTATCATGATAATAGGTGCATTGGTATTCCCGCTCACTATGTTAGGCATGATACTGCCATCTATGACACGTAGCCCTTTGACTCCATACACTCTTAGCTGGTTGTCCACTACCGCCTCAGGGTCCCAGTACGGCCCCATCTTTGCTGTTCCAACAGGATGATATATCGTACAAGTGTATTGTCTGATCATACACTCCCAATATGCATCCGAGTATCTCTTGATACTCACACAAGCCGGAAAGACGTGCTTGTTCAAAACCGAGCCATATTTCTGGAAGGCTCTCGTCCTGGAGAGTGCTAGAGCAATTTTCACGCCTTCAACTAAAGTTTTTACGTCCAACTCATCTGCTAGGTAGTTTGGATAAATGTAAGGGTAGTCGTACGGGTTGGCACTACGTAGTTGAATGAAGCCTTTGCTCCGCGGTCTAAGCAACATAGGAATGATACTCCAGACATCCATATTATTTATAGGTCTAAACACAGCATCGTAGAACGTATCCATAAGTCCGTGTATCTTGCTTATCTGCTCTCCACCATCAGAATTAGTTGATCCAGAAATGAAATGGAACTCAATATCTGGGAAATCGTTAGTCTCATTTACATATTTAGTATTGACAAAAGCTAAGCCTTCGACGCCTCCCATGATAGTCAGTGGGCCTTCTCCTAACATGGCGTACTCCATCAGTGGACCAACTGTATGAAGACGGTGTTCTACAATAGAAATGGGCTGGTTCACCATAAAAGCTAAACCGCCCAATCCGATATGATCCTGCAAGTTCCTACCAACTCTCAAATTCTGAATCAGTGGTATTTTATGTTTATTTAGTTCCTCTGCAGGGCCTACTCCTGACAACATCAGCAACTGAGCGGAGTTAATAGTTCCTGCTGATAAAATTACTTCCTTTCTTGCTCTGATACGGTAAACCTTTTTGTTTTTCACGAATTCTACTCCAAATGCAACTTTAGTTCTGGGATCTATCATCACTTTGGTTACGTGTGAATACATGGAAATTTGAAGATTGGGGCGATCTTTAGCTGATCTAAGGAACGCTTTAGATGTTGAGCAGCGGCTGCCACGTCTTATTGTCCCCTGTGCCTCCATAAAACCTGTTTGATTCTCTCCATTTATATCTCTGTTCATGTAACCTAATTCTCGCCCTCCATCAATAAACGATCGTACGAGTGGGGTGTGGTAAGGCGCTTCGGAAACTGTGAGATATCCTCCAGTACTGTGGTATGGTGTATGGGCTAAGGAAGGGTTCTTATTGTCTTCGGACTTCTTAAAGTAGTAGAGCACGTCATTGTAGCCCCAGCCTTTGTTACCCAGCGCCTCCCAGGAGTCGTAGTCCTTTCTGTTTCCTCGTAGGTACAGCATGTAGTTGAGGACTGAGCTGCCTCCGAGCACCTTGCCGCGGGGCCAGTTGCATCTGCCGCCTTCCATTGCTGAAAAAAATACAAACAAAACATTGTAAAATATGCACAATTTTATTTTTTTGATTCACTTAAGAAACTAACATAAATCAATATAAAAAGGGATATAACATTCTTCCGTTACTGAGTGAGTGACTGTCAATATGACAATGCAAATACATTTTCTCTCAGTGCTCTTGCCTTAGGGAGTGTAGTCTAGCACTAACAGAGGATTTCCGCGCGTTCTAAGTCGCGGGCACGAGCTAGTATTTCAATATATTCGAAATATTTTATTTAAGATGAAATTTTAAACAATATTTTATCTCTGCAAAACAATGTAAACTATTTACCTAAACAACTGGTACCCGATGGCTCAGTCTTGTACTGCCAGTCTAACTTGCTGAGCTGCAGATAGCCAGCTAGAAGAGGCACGTCAGATATCTCCGTCTCATCTCCTCCGGCTTCTAATAGTAGGATCTTCCAGTTGCTGACCTCTGAAAGCCGGTTTGCTACCACTGCGCCTGAAAACAGTAAATGAAAACGGTTTAAAAAAAATATATGATGATTGCTTTCACCACATTATAATTGACATTGATGCAGTCCACTGTTGGGCCCGACTTACATTTGTAAATCTTTTCTTTTTGACATTCATTACGGATACTCAGAAAGCCCGAAAGTCCAGCCACAAGTCCTACCAAGGGGCAACGTGATATCCAATACTGAGCTATGGGGGTCAAATAGGCAGTCGCTCCATCTGAAGTACTGGTACTGAACTGGACCCGGTAACACTGGAAATCGATTCTAACATAGTTAGGAAAAGCTCTACAGATGATGATTCAAAATAAAGGCTATAATACCCACTGACCAGCAGAGCCTGCTCCTACGATGATGAAGTCGTAGTCATGCAGCATGTTGTCGTCGCTGATGTCAGCTGGTCTGCCCTCAGGGTCCGTGGCATCGAAGTTGTAGTAGGCTATCGCTGCTACCAGCATAGGAATGAACCAGGCTACCTGGAATGTTAGGGAAACCAGGAGTTAGAGTAAAGTTTACCAGTTTTACTGTGTTACACAGCTTCTTTCATAGTTTAATCTTCTCTAGATTCTGCATTGCCCCTGAGTTAGTGTTTTCCACTAATATGTTCCCTACCATTTGTCAAATAATTGGTATCTTGACTAGTCTATCCGTCACGAACGCAATAGTTTTATGACGAATCAGAAATATTTTAAACTTGGAGTATTTAGAAGGTTACCTATGAGTTCTACCGTATGTTCAACTTTCAAATATTTATTTTCGTTTATCGTTGATAAGTCGCTTCCCATAGTCTGAGACAATTCTTGTTAGTCGCCTAAATACTACTTAACTCTCTTCGGCGACCAATGGGTTTTTACTTATAAACCACTATTCAGTTCAAGTAAAAGTGTCTGTTCCACCTAATATGGCTAATACGAGCGGAACCCGTACCGGGTTCGTGTCCGGTCTCTAGTGCCCGTCTCTATTACGGGCATAAATTCTAGCTGGTTTAACCAGGACTGGATGCCTTATTTTGGACCTACCACCCCAGTGTTCCTTCTCCCACCTACGCCGGGGATCGCGAGAACGGATGCGACTTCCGTAATCCCCGGCTGGCCGCTTCTGCGGGCCACCTCGCGTCGCCAACTCGGGTCCGAATGAATAGAGGTCGACGAACATCCCCAAGTCCGCCGCCCCTGGACGGAGTTAGGCGGGCCGGAAGAGGGCAGCGTATGCCCTCCTCCGACGCCCGATGCGCCTGCTGCGGGCCGGGAGAGCGTTCGAGATCTACCACCTCTTCCGCATCGCCCGCAGTCTCCCTTTCCGCAGCCTCCTTCTACGCGATAACTGTCTCGCAGAAGGAGACCACCGCATTCCAGTACTCCTCGCCGCCGACCATAGAACGGACTACGGCCTGCAGCGAGAGGTCTGTGCCTACCTCGGAGATTAGGGCACGGCGCGACTCCTCCCAAAGTCCAACTCCTTAATATACAAAGTTACGGAGCAACTATGAACTCAATTCTAGGGCGGAAACTTATAAAAAACTAGGTAGCACGTACCTAGGTATTTGTTAAGACTATGTTCTGTCTTCTTTCAATTGCTGCACTTGTAGTTTTTCTGCTTCGCAAAATCATATGTACAATGGGTGTCCCCGTCCATGTATGGGATTTTTTTTTTCGAGCTACGTCTATCCAAGAGATATCATAAGTTGCGTTTTGACACATAGATTACGATTATCATTTAGTTTTATTAGATATCTGCCATCTTGAGGCCTCTACCGGTCCTTGAAGTTTTTCAAATGTGTCATTTTTAGGGGTTCCTAACATTAACAATAAATAATACAAAAATAACGTTTGAAAGGTTTTTTATTAAATTTAAGGGTACACAATGAGTCACATCAAGAGGTGCGATTGTCTAACTGTAGTTCATGATGAGTAATGATGATAGTGATAGTCATTAATCGTAAATAAAAAATTCGAATTGTGTAAAACTGTCCATCCAATGAGTGAACGATCGTATTGGATCGTATACAAACGTATAAGATTGCGTTTAATTATGCAAAATATTCAGAAAATCTTTATTTTTTTAGGATTATTTCAATAATTAACATTAAAAAAGCCGCTATTTTTTGTTATTACATCTTAAATATAACTCTATATCTTATTGATAAGGGAGACTTACTTTGAGCTCAGCAGAGATCCCTGTAGATCTCAGCCTTTGGGGCATGAACGGTGCGAGTTCATCAACAAGTTGTTGAAATAACGGCAACGACAGCCTGTAGTTCTTGATGAACTCGCCATCCGGCATGTCCCAGGGCATAGATGATCTCCGCAGCTCTTGCCTCCTCATCTGCGAGCGTCTCATGCGACGCTCCCGTTCGATCATGCCCATCATGTAGGCGTGCGCCATTTTATTCTAAAAAATCACGCGGATTAACAATAAATTGTGCTGAAAAAGAACTCTTGTGACTCACTTTATTTTATTTCCATTTAACACTAAACACTATACATTATTCACTACGACGTTTGGTTGGACTCACTTCCAACCAACCCACCAACCTTTTTCTTTCGATAGTTTCGATTACTTACCCTTTTCTTTCAAAGAAAATAATAAAACAATTAATTACGAGCACTATAATTCACGATTGTCATGAGTCACAAGTCACCGCAATCATTTGACATTAGCAATGAGCTCAAAAAACATACGCAATTCGAATTATGTGTCAAAAACTTGTACATCATTCACTCATCGTTTAAAATTAACGACCCAATCGTTATCGATAAATGAACTCCGTACACAATTAGAATTAGCCGTTTGACAGATTATACCGTACGTTTTGAAATATCAAATGAATACGATTGCCTTACACAATCGCACTCAAGGTTTAGAATTGCCGAAAATGAAAGAAATTAACAAGTACTTTAAAAACGGAACTGGTTTTTGTGCCCAAAACTAGGCATTTCTGCGCGAGATTTTAACGCTTTGAGAAGCCTCCGTCACTAATTTAACACACCGTTCCACTGACTGTGTGTGACAAGGAAAGTCAACAATAGGTATCGAGGCTTTGCTCTTCTTTCTTAATTCTTAGCTCATCGTTAGAGACGTGTCGCAGAATCGGTGGAGCTGATATCTCACACTCTTGCCAAAATATCACATCAATATAATCTTGTGCGAAGAAGTTAAGCTTTGGTGCTTTAAATACCCTTAGAGAGCTGCTCTTTTCTGCTTCTCTAGCTCTTAATATTTTTCGAGATGCAAGCTCTCGAATATGGTCTCTATCATCGAATAACATGGCAAGTAGCAAGTTTTCGGGGTGCGCAAAAAAAGCGTTTCTCTCGATTACTGCATCTATAATAGATCTCTCTTTTTCAGGCAAAAATCGAGAGTACCTTACCATTTCAAAAATATGCTTATTTTTCTTGTTGAGGAACCACACAGGATCGTAGACTTTCACCACATAGTTCACAAGCAACTGCAAATTATTTGACGGCGAAATAGTACATACGTAAAGTCTGAGTATGCGATTGGCACTTCACTTTGCTTTCGTAGCTATCATTTCTTTTATTTTTGGGATATCTTATTAATGATAGGTATTTCTCGAAATATGATTTCAGCAATTGCGTCACTCGTTCTTTGGATACAACAGGAATCGAGGCTTTGGTCCAAATGATATGAAGTTTTCCAGAAACGATTGAAAACACTTCTGTGTTAGAAGGATCTTTCCCATTTTGCTGCTGTTTCAGTTCATTTTTAGTGTATAAAATTAATTTGATGACGTCTCTTATATTTGGTAACTGGCGATCGTCAAGTTCTTTATATGGTCCTAATATAGCACACGTAGTCTCACTTCGTCTTGAACCCATTATTGTTTGTAACTAAAACACGTATTTTATCACAAGGAAGTGCGGAACGACACCTTACAGCAATAAAACCGTAATAGAAATGAGACGAACTGTCTCGCCGCAGATGTAGAAAATTAGAGAAAAACAAGTCAAAACATGAATTTCGCGAGTTTGAACCAAACCTATTCCTAACTGGAAACAACCTGTCGTTGCCTACAAATCGTAACTTAGGGTTCCACTATCATTGTAATTACAAAATATAATGGGATTTTTGTGAAAAAAATAGAATAGATGATATGCACTGAAGTGCTATTTCAGTGATTTTTTGAAAAATAAAAATGCCGGTAGAGCCCTCGAGATATTTTTTGATATTTTTTTAATTATTTTTACGGTAATCTACAACTTATGACGCAACTTTTGAGGGGTATTGTGTAGCGAAAACAGAAAAAAAAAATCGGGACACCCTAATGTACATATTTATTAGGACGTTGCACAAATGCGTAATACGATCACTACCAAATTATAATAGTTTGCTTCAAAATAATATCGAGGGACTTATATCATTATTACCGTGTAGGTGAACAGTTATTATATAATACATGTTTGCACAGGTTTAATGAAGCATGCTAACTACCGGGAATGAGCTAAAAAGTTAATCGATTGCTAATCGCGTTGAACGCTTGACATCCGATATGAATGATGGTCATCTTGCTGTTTACCGATGACCAAGATACTCGGTCAAAAACGAAGAAGACCCCAGAGAAGAAACACCGTAAATATTGACGCGACAAATACATATTTACTCTAAGGACTAAATCGCTTCTTAACAAAGCAAGCAAAACTGCATTCACACTTTTGCTCCTGACTAGTCAAGATCAAGACATCTTAATCAATTTTAGTTGGTTTGATTCCCAGTTCAGCGGAGCGATATGTGATATAATAATGATTTAAGTGACACTTAATTTGTAAATGCTACAAAATAAAATTGGAAGTAACCCTGGAACAAATCGTGTCGATCGTTAATCAGTCTTTAAATAAATACGAAATTAATGATATCATTTCAAATATAAAACTAAAAAGCAATTTAATGTGACAGGATACTTGCTTTTAAAAATAAAACACAATAATTGGCGCTCTGACCTTCTTTATAAGCTGAAAAGTAATATAAAACTCTTATTATTTTGGAAACTGTAATCTAAATACTTCACAAAAGAAAACACAAATCTTTTTTTTTAAGCAAACTTAACTGTTTTCTACTCTTGAACAAATACTCGAAAAATTGTTTGCAAATTTTGACAGACAACTGACATACATACGAACAGTGCAAGTTAAATAAAAGCTTGCAAAAAACAAAAAACCAAATAATCAATAAAAATCCACAGTTTATTTATACCTAAAATAAAATCTGGCTGGAGTGAACAAAACTAGAAGACAGACCAACAGATGCATAAGAACGCCAGGCATTTAGTACCGGAAGGCGGAAGTGAGTCGCGTTCATTCTAGTATCGCGTGCTGCGTCAGGCATGCTAGTCGGGTGTAAAGTGACGTCATATAAGGCAGGTGGTATTACTTACACACTCGTGTGCCACACGCAAACATATATAGGTCATACACAAGACCCACACCACACGCACATAATATGTCACAAGCGGAAGCAACAAATGGAGACCTGCCCCTGGTATGTTTATTGAGAATTTTGAGTTGAGAATGTGTTGTCAAACACAGTTTTAAGATTTTCAGACAATAAAGCTTGACAAATACTCAACTTAAAATTCGTAACTCAGAATTCTAGGGTAGCAGCTATAACGGCTCGATTAGTTTTCATTGAACTTTGAAAATAACTGAGTGACAACACTGACAACTTCAATAGGGCATGAAATAGCATACTTGACGGACAGGTGAGGCACACCACACTAAATCACACTTTAATTTACACTGTATTAGAGTTATCATTTAGTTAATCAACAATAAATCAACGACAACTGCTTGAGCTCTTTGCCGTCACATCTGTACTAACCCAATGCTTCTTACTATATGATTTACGCTTGCGAGAGGCTAAACAGAGAAGAAGCATCCCTATTGCGTAGCTGTCGCATGTAGAACTATCATCTTTATCATCCAATAACTGTCCACTGCTAGCCTTTTCAATACCACTAACAATACACAAATAGTCGCGTCATCTAGCCTCCATTCAAAAAAACATCAACCGAAACGGTTATGCTACGCGTGAAGTAAAGTCTCTGTTCAATATCTACTCGTGTGCTTGAGACCTCTTGTCTCCCCGCAGATTCGTGTTTTACCGGACGCTGCCTTTGTGTGCGTGCATTGTTTGTTGAAAACAGGGAGTTCATCTTGTCAGTATGTGTCTATTTCGTGTCTACGTTAACAGTGGCGGCTAAACAGTTGCGAGGCTCAGGGCCGACGGTAGATCTTTGTGACGCCCTTATCTTTTTCGCAAACCGTTCTTGTGACATCGAATTCTTTCATAGTTTTTGATGAAACTTTATTATTATAAACATAACTATGAAAGACCATGAAGAACCAACTTTATTGTTACGAATAACTCTTTGCTAAAGATAAATTTAAAAGTTTCAATTGTAAGCTTTCTGGGTTGTTGCCCGAGGCCCTTGTAAGCGCGAGGCCTCGGGCGATAGCTCTTGTCGCCACCCCCTAAGGCCGCCACTGTCTGTGTATTTCGAGGTAGTCTGTGATAGTAGGTTAGCGGACGTTTACCTGCGAGCCGGCGGCGGCGGCGATGGCCGTGCCCGACAGCACATCGGCGGCCGCGGTCACTATCGCGCTCATCGTCACACCTGGAACGTTAGGAGGGCATTGTTACTATAGGATATGAGTGAGAGAATGAGGATTCAAGGCAAAGCTAGGTTTTACTTCAAGGAACTCGATAGAACAGAATTTATGTCATTATATTGTCAGCTAGCTTCTAGCTTGGCTTCGGTCGCGTTAAATTACCCTATAACCGCTTCCAAAGTCCAATGTATCTCTGTACCAAAATTCATCATAATCGGTACGGCGATTTAGGCGCAAACGCGTAATAAACAAACTCACCTTTGCATTATTTTATAATAGTAGTTAGGATTATGTCGTAGTGTGAAAACTTTCGAAGCATGGTATCTAAAACTATCGCCAGTATTTGTGAATGAAAACCTACAGTCAGTTAAGTTGAGCCACTGTTCCAAAAGGTGCAGTGACGTAGGCACAGGCGCACGCGCCGACCTCGACATAACGGTACTCCACGACTCATCAGCTGCTGGCCAAGTGACACTGTTTCCTACTACAACTGATGAAGTTTGTTTTTTATATGGTACAACGACAAGTTGTCGTGTCTGTCTGAAGAATTGTCTCTTATAGCATCTTGTAGCCTTGGTTGCTGTAAAACTTTAAATCATAGAATCTTACTCTTCACTAGGTACTGCAAGTGACATGGTCAACATCATTGTTAAGTTGTGTCATTAAAATTACTTAAATGTTTGTCCTTTTACATATATGTGACACGCGTTGTTTGACATAATTGTCAGATTACCACCTATCGCCAATCGGTTTTCATACATAGGTCCATGTCAAAATAATTCCGACTCTAGTACAAAGAACTAACAAATCATTCACCCCATGAAAGTAATGAAATTATTATTTAGAATTCTGACGAGGTCCATAATAACTGTGATCATCCACGCGTCACTAATTGCATCATTAGTTTACATAATCTGATTGTATCTCGACAAGTCGATTGGGAGTCTGTGTGAAATTCACCATTCACAAAATTTTACCACATGTTGCTCAAATGCACTCAAATTTTTAAGCCCTTTAAATCTTCGATAATTTTGAAAACCTTTTAATTTTGAGAATATTAAAATCTCAAATGCACTTACAGATAGATATGATAGGTCTAGAAGCAAGAAATGTTGCACAATATAACTTTGAAACATGGTCCAAGCTTGCAGGTATACGTATGTTAAAAGTACATACTAACACTTCTCTATCCCATTTATTTTGTTAGTGAGAAAATAATGGAAGTCTGGCAGCTCTGGGATCTCAGTCTGGTGTAGAAGCAAGGAATGTTGCACAATATTTAATTAAATAACTAAGGTAACACGGGCCGTCCACACGACACAGACTTCCATAATCTTCTTTAGAATTTAGTAGCTGCAACAAAGCAATGCAGACACATGTCGGTGTGAAAGAATTTTGTATACTGAGTTCACAAGACTGTGCAGACAAATAAATAGGGGTCATTTTTACCGATGGGAATAAGGATATTTTGGAAAATTTACTATCACCCGTTGGCACCAGATATGTCAGAAGTTCTCTTTTCTGGAAACCTAACTTTGGCGTAAACATTTTTACAGGTGACTGGACCTGACNGATTTTGTATACTGAGTTCACAAGACTGTGCAGACAAATAAATAGGGGTCATTTTTACCGATGGGAAAAAGGATATTTTGGAAAATTTACTATCACCCGTTGGCACCAGTTATGCCAGAAGTTCTCTTTTCTGGAAACCTAACTTTGGCGTAAACATTTTTACAGGTGACTGGACCTGACGTCTCATGGCTTAAAAAAATCAAATACTTTATTCTAGATTATTCATTCTTATCAAAATCAAACTGTATAAAAGTTAAATAAGACCATTATCTTCCAGGTTTTTATTTAGGCATACTATCGAACTTGTCTGTCAGCGTATGCTGTGTTTCCATCAGGGAAGCAAAGTTGTAACCCTATGCTAATTAGTCATTTCATTAAGTTTATTATCTCGGAAAACTTAGCCAATCTAAAGCCATTTGAAGCCTTTCGTGTCCCATGCACATAAAACGTTCAACCACCTGCTTACGTCACAACCACGGGTTTTCTTCCACGGATTCACTTTCATCTCGCATGCAACCAACAAGTTCCGCCTGCTTCATTAATAAAATTGATTCTCACGAAAATAACATTATCTATCACATTTCTGCCAGGCACTTCTAATTAATAAGTTTCGTCTTTTAACTTAGTTTAATC
>NDFZ01005143.1:0-33191 GCA_002192655.3 Mamestra configurata
CCATGTCGAACTTGGACTCTGACAACGATGTACCCCTAATGGTTGAAGTACCCTCGTTATATAGATTCATTCACTAGGAATAAATGTCATTAGAAACTTAAAATTTAGTAACATCAATAGTGGATGCTGCGGATGCTAACATACAGTGGATCAGTTTCCTATCCTGTCCTTAGCTCAAACTAACAACTATCACGCAAAACGCTAACAACATAAGCAGATAAGCAGCTTCAGTTAGTCGGCCATATTTCACTCTGGGCACGAAAACAAGGAGGGTGACACAGAGCACCGCTTACACGAGATAAACAGGATCGAATCACGCAGCATCCCCACTGTCCCACTGCTCGTTTATGAAGCTAATGGCAGAAGAATACGCTCATAACTCAGGATGAATACTTACCTAGGGGGGACGGAGATGATGATGAAGGAATGGAAGAGACATGAAGTTTAATGAACCGCATGTGAAGTTAAGAGTGTCTTAGGTAGGTCGGTCAGGAAATAGCAAGTTCTGTAATATCCCACGTCTGGGCAAAGGCTTCCTCCCATTCTTCTCGGTGTTGTACCTCTTCACACGAATTTTCGAGGAAGCCATCCAAGGCATCCCACCATCTTCTCGTCAGTCTGACACGAACTCGTCTAGCTGTGTCAGTGTGTTGCGATATACGGGCCAACAGATCTGACAATGTCCTGCAGATAATACAATTTTACGTAATTAAAATAAGTTTGTTTTGATTGTTCTATGCATTTATGGTGAAATTAAAAGAAATCGAAAAGCTACCAACGACCAAATATTTATATCTTAAAACCGGACTGCTTAATTCTTCCAGTAATCTATATCTCTCAGACCCTGGAGTGGGGCAGCAGTATAAAAAGTGTGTAAGAAGTAGGGTACAGTGGCACATAAATCAGGGGCTGGCACCACGGCGCCGCCCTCCCTCGCTGGGTACGGAACCTTGTTCTCCGACTGTTAATACCAGATCTTATTGGCGTTAGATGGGATTGAAGTTACTTTAATGTAACTTTCTGAATCAGATTTCAACAGAAAAACTGCTGAAATCAAACTACCCACCATAGTACAAACAATGACAAGCACTAAAGGTCTAAAAGCGTTCGCATCCATTGAATTTAATTATAAGTATTTTTAATTAACTACAGCGGTCAAGGTCAGATTGTCTTCTGTAAAAATTGTAGATGGGCCAAGGTGTGACTGACAAAAACTGCATCACAATTACAGAATATCAGACATTTTCCGAACAGAAATTGATGAAAATCTTGATCATAACATCCACTCATTCGGGTGGAACATAACAGTTAGAGCGTTATATTTATTTCAGTTAGTAAACTCATTATTACAAAATTAAGTTAGCCTAAAAGCAGACTCAAAATAAATATAAAATCTGCTGAAACGAAAACCGCAAAAAATAACTATCTCTTAATTATTTTTTCCACAAAAAATCCCCAATTACGACGGTCCAATTAGATTTTAGATCCGCTGAACAAAATTAAGTGGGATATTAAAAGTGCTGACTGGCTCCGGGGAGACTTCGGCCTGCCAATTATAGAATTAGCTCCGAACTGATCAAGTGTCTCTGGAGGTTGGAGCACGAGCGCTAGGTCGGAGGTTATTTAGGAGAGATAAATATTCCCTTGTATTGTTGGCTGGAAATGGACAAAAGAAACAAGTTCGCTGGTACTTAATCTCCAGTGACTTCGATATACCAAGTGCTCTGTATCTGGCTTTCAGCTGCTATTGTTTAGCCTGGAAGCCAACACCAACATTGCTAAGGACATGCTAGGTAGGTACCTTGGTGATGATCGCCAACAGACTGGATTGCCCGTACATCCGGCAATGCTGCAGTAGACATATTGTTACTTTGTGAGTATTTGTTATCCTGTCTGTATAAATGTTTATATGTCTGTGTGTTTTATGTATGAGTTATGTTTCTGTGTCCAAGGTATGTTTTTATGTGTCTTTTACAAAAATGTGTTTTGTTGATATGAGTCTTGTGGTACTTGAAATAAACAAATTTTATTTATTTATTTTATTTATTTAAGTACCTTCTCAATGAATCCTTTGCCTTTCATCTGAACGTCGAGAAAACAAATCTTAACAAGGCTTAAATAACTAAGCCATCGGCACACAATCAGATATCGCACATCTCAGTAACACGGACTCAGCGATAAAGTCCTCAGAAATTCAAATCCCGCATAAAAGTTGTGTGACAATAACTTTGTCGTAAGTGGGTCGACACTACTCGCACACTCGCACTAACTAGCGAAAGATTTGTGCGACTCGCACAGTGACAGGGATAGAAGTAGTCCCTTCTCGCTCTCTCATTATGGCGGCCATGTGAGTGGGTTTTATTAGAGGGGACAGACGGACGAAAATTATTCACAAATGGAAATGAGACAATTGGTAGTCTTTGAAAGAATTGGAGTTATAGGTATGAGGGGTTGCCCTTTGCAATTGGAGTGAATTATAGATGTTTTAGCAATGAATTGGGTATTTAAATGGTTGCAGCATGAAATAAACATAAACGACGATTTTAGTTAATATGTTATTGTACCTATTTAATATCCTTATTTTGTTTGACGATAGATTAAAATTTTATTATCAACTGAGGAAAAAATACTAGTACTGATTTTTTCGAATTCTCTTCCAAAATGTAATCCATCCATGCTTTTATAAATACGAAAGTAACTCTGTCCGCCTTTTTGATACCGGCAGAAACTTGGCAAAGAAAACACGGGCAATTTTCGACAATTACATGGGCTAAGCCGTTGGCAGAAGCTAGTGTTATTTATTAACGAAAAGAAGCAAAGTTAGGTTAGGTTGGAATTCACCGTACAAGAACAAAATTAATCCACTCCACCAATGATCCTGGCAGGACTCGAGCCCAAATTCAACACAGGCGCGTCCCTAAAAATCATGTTACTGAACTCTAGGTCCCCTATTAAGAGAGAATGTGGGTCAACGTTTAATCCCATTACAGAATTGACCTCCGTAAGGGTACCTATTGAGTTAACTTGGCGAAATCTTGATGAAATTCCCGTAACTCGGCCTCGTGTTCCGTGGAACATAAAAATGATGGAATTAACTGTGTGAGGAATAATAAAAGCCGTTGTTTTCTGTTGTTTTGTATAGGAGAGGGTGTAAGGGCAGAGGTAAACAACCATGATAACCTTTGGTCGAACTGTCGAATGAAGAGCAAAATGACTTTGTTGTTCGATGGAGTCTCTACTTTCGAAGCTATGCTACTTCTAGTTTTTTACTTGTAAAATATTTAGAAATGACACCTAAAGTGAATAGATCCACAGGAATTTAATAAAATACAAATCAATACTTTATTGGAAGCGTTACAATTCACAAAGTGATAAATGCAACCACTACAGTTTTGGCAAACGAATGTGGATTTCGACTATTAGATCAATAAAAGTCATGTAAGGCTATGTTACCATGAATACGTATGGATCAAGTGTGATAGTGGATAACTGGATTTGTAGTTGGTTATAGTTTTTTTTACGTAACCAAATAGTGTTATTGGCACAGTATGATGTATTTTTGTTCGTTTTAATTTACAAAAGGTTTCTGGAACTGAGGTAGCTAATGGAGAACTAAAACAAAAACTCTTTGTTTTACCGACTTATATAATATTTTGTTCAGTAAGAATTTTGTGTTTCCCAGGTTCTGTAATATTTCAAAGCTGTCTAAACTACACCTGAATTGAGAACGATAACTCATAACCTCGCGAAACTCGACAGAGCAACAGTGCCACCGTCACAAACAAAACAAAAATTGTTGGAACCGATTGATTTATAGAATTACTATTGAACACGCTCCCTCCGGCCGGGAGAGTTGCTCTCTAAGCCCCCTTCCCGCCCTCCGGGGACTAAGATTAGGGTCTACAATAGCGAAGTGAACCAAAAATTTACATAATCTTGGTTACACCGGCGGACCGTGAATCCAAAGGTTGCGAGGGCGAACATTTTCGACTTTTCAAACGATGGCAAATGATTGCGGTCTGAGCCCCATAGGTTGTTATCTGTGGAAACCTTCTTACCTGATAGTAATATCCCTCGTTGTGCGGATTTACAAATTTGTTAGAGTTGTTTGGTGTGTGGGTAAGGGCTTAGCCGACGTAGCGTGATGCCAGCGAGCAGCGAGGCATATCCGCTGACATAAAGTATTCACGTGACAGATTGCGCGAATGTTCGCGTCGGGACACACTTTTAGCGAGAATGTGTTACCTGCCTAAAGTGACTTCCAAAGTTAGATAGGTACGTTATTATTTATTGCCCTTGTTTCGTTACTACTTACATTGAAATGTCTGAACTTATCTTCAGTACTGTGGGGAAATTGGACACGAACATAAAGTTTGGAAACCTTTTCTAGAATAGGACATCCTAAATAAAAGCACATTACTTTCAAATATTCATCGGTTTTCTTGACTAGCGCTGCAAAAAACCGTTCAAATCGACACGGGTTTGTCTATAAAGCACACAAAATACGCGCCGTTTGCATACATAGTGGCGTAAAAATAAAAAAGTGTTTTCTGCCCGTCACGTCTAACAATCGGTATCGAGAAGTCGGAGTTTTTTATCGATTCTGGGCGCGTATTGTGCGGTTGCCCTAGTCTCAGTGAGTTACAAAGGGAGTGATTCAATGGGTGATTTGGTATAGGCGCAGTGTTGCGTTCCTGGTACTATTGTTAGAAAGAACTGGTCTGCTCTGTAATTGAGGTTAGTAATGATCGTGGTTAGAGTTTTTTGTTACACTGTCTGTATTGTCTTTCTGTAGCGTACGAGCTTGGCAAAAGTTGTGTATTTTTTTTTACCAGTTTACCATAGATTTTAGGCATACCTACAGTTCATTCTGTTAAATGTTCTTTCATTCTTATAGTAGCGTAACGTCGGCCTAATTTGTTAACTATTATATTATATTTCGGAATAGTTTACAGGGGGAAGGAAACATTGAATTATATGATTTCATTTTAGCAATTAAAATTCTGAAAATCCAGTTGTTTGTTAATTGTAGTTGTAGTGTTGGACGTAGCAACTTTTTAGTGCTGATCAGAAAGCAAGTTTTTTGTAATGTTTTATATCGTTAATTTTGTATTAAAAAAGTAGGTGATCGTCTGAACTTTTTGTCCGACATAAAAAATAAAATTGGCAAATCTGTTCTAGGTTAATGAATTTGGCCGACGTTAACATGCTTATTTCGTCCATATATTTTATCATTGCCTAATTACAAAACAGTTTTTTAATCATAGAAGCAAAGTACACAAACCTACAATTTAAAGGTTTAAGTTGGACATAGCTTAGGTTACAGTTAGGCATACGAGCATCCTAACAAAATAAATTATCCTACGTTAATATTCGAAACTAGATCATAAATCCTTTAAAATACCAACGAACATTGATTGAAAATACAAATGTTTTAAAGCACTGCAAAGCGCTCACGTGAGGCGATCGTATAAAATATTCAGCGGCACTCAGCGGCGTGACGTCACGGGTATGTAGGACATACTCGCGGAGGTAGGTCACGATTCATAAGAAGACATCTCCTCTAGCACTTTGTGAAGACAGTGTTCTATCTAATAACGATGATTTAGAGAAACTGAATGGCATATATAGAGATTTCATACTTTTACATCGGCATTATTTGATGTTTAGTGATTTGACATTAACATCTCTACAGCTCGACATATCAGTGAATATTTTAATAACGGTCATTTGTTTTAAAGTAAAGCAGTAGTATTTTTTTACTAATATCTTTTTTTTAATAATATCTTGGGACAACTCACACACGGTCATCTGATCCCAAACTAGGCAGAGCCTGTGCTATGGCAACCAGACAACTGATAAACATACTTATATATTTCTAAATACATACATATTATAGACAAATTACACCCAGACACAGAACAAATGATCATGCTCATCACACAAAGATTTGTCCTGGGTGGGAATCGAACCCACGACCTCCGGTTTTGCAGTCAGGGTCACTAACCACTCGGCCAGGCCAGTCGAAGTATTAGGTACCTCACGTCAATATCATTGGTTCTGAGGGCTATCTCTCCACAATCCGATCTAATATAATACCAGAACATATCTAACATGTGTATACTGGTAGGAGATAATCTTTGGAAGCTCTAATCCGATTACGAAAATTGTTTCAACGATAGAAAACGACACTATTACTGAGGCCACTATTAATGCAAAGTTTTCCACAGGCCACAGAAATGCGGATCGTCGGAAAAAAAAACTAGTAAAGGACGGATTCACTGCTGAAATTTCTCATTCAAACTTTAAACCCAAAAAGAATCGTCATCTACTCTAATTGACATAAATATGCACCTCAGGTCATCAACAACAAAACGCCAGCTCTGGGGACGCCGTAATTTTTGCTAACATTTAGCTGAGTGGAAGCCGACTCGATGTTAATACTACACCGCTTCATCAGGACTGCGCGACTGCAATTAGATCAGGACATTCAATGTCGGAATGTTGAACGAGTCAGTGAAATGCTGCATTTGACTGTGGTGCCCTGGTAATGTTTGGACGGAAAGTATTTAGTGTATTAAATTAACAAGCAATAAATAAGCTTGTAGTAAAAATCTAATTCTATATTAAGATGTAAATTAAAGAACCTGATTGTTTTAACATTTTCGTTTTAGCATGACAATAGAGTCCATCTTCTCAATCATCTTTATATTTTTTACTTGAATTAGTTTCAAAAATTAAACAAAGTGCCTTATATCTCCAGAATCGCTATTTATAAAAGACATTGTAGTAAAGGATGTAAAAGTTGGTTTCAGTTCCCAGTGAGGGATATTAGGGCACCAGAACTGAATAACCTTTGTCATTTTACTAAACACATTTGCAATAGATATTGCGAACTGACTGCAGTTCGCAAAAATTCATAGAATGATTTTTATTTTTGATAAGTTCGCATCTGCCCACAATCTTACCGTATAGTAAGCGATGATCTGGTCGACAATGGGAAACGCTTGCCCAGAAATAACCATCATTTACTCTTAACTTAAAGGCCCCCCAAGTTTTAGCTATCAGGAAACACAGACTCCGGCAGGAAATTACACTCCTAAGCTTTACGCACGCAAATTTTGAGGACAGACCGAGTTGTTACCTACTCGGTCTGCCACGACTTCTTCGTTTTTTGCTTTAGCCTACACTGTCCCACTGCTGGGTAAAAGCCTTCTCCAAGTCCTTCCAAGTATTCTTTTCCTGCGCCACCTCGCGGCAGCCCTCATAATGCGCGTCCAGGTCGTCTCACCACCTCTTTCTGAGCCGGCCTCGGCGGCGCCGTCCATCTTCGGACACCCATTGTATAGACACTTCTGCCCAACGGTCACAGTGCATGCGACTCACGTGACCAGCCCCAATCCCTTTTGAGCCTGGCAGTCTTCTTACCCACGTCTATAATTCCCGTTTTGACACGCAGCGTTGTGTTTCCAATTCTGTCCTGTCTTTTTACGCCCAGAATGCTGCGTTCCATCTCTCTTTGGCAGACTCCAAGGTCGAATCTTTGTGAATCGGTGAGCGACCAGGTCTGAGCACCGTAGGTTAGGATGGACAGAATACATACGTCGATGAGTATGCGCTTCTGGGAGATCGGCAAATCACCTATCATCAGCGTCTTCATGGAACAGTAGCTTTTCCAAGCGTTTTCGAAAGAAACTAACTTTTTTTTTTTTTTTTGATGTCGGGGGTAAATCCTCATGGAAATCCTCCACCCTGGGGCGGGTGGAGGGGTCTGTCAGACTCTTACTGACTAAAACCACCCCGGTGTTCCATCTCCCACCTACGCCGGGGATCGCGGGAACGTATGCGACTTCCGCAATCCCCGGCTGGTGCCGGCCCGCCTCTGCGGGCCACCTCGCGTCGGCGGGGGGAGTGAGGTGTTAGACTCCCCCCGCTACGTCAAAGAGGGGCGCATGGGAACACCACGCGCCGCCACCTCGGGTCCGGATGAATGGGGGGCGACGGACATCCCCAAGTCCGCCGCCCCTGGACCCAGTTAGGGGGGCCGGAAGAGGGCAGCGTATGCCCTCCTCCGACGCCCGATGCGTCTGCTGCGGGCCGGGAGAGCGGTTGTGATCTCCCTCTCCCTTTCCGCAGCCTCCTTCTGCGCGATAACTGTCTCGCAGAAGGAGACCACCGCGTCCCAGGACACCTCACCGCCGACCATACCTCGACCCCACGCTTCGTGCTGTTGGTCATTAGCTGGGTTTTAGACCGTTAGTTTTCTTCTTAATCTCAAAAACATGACGACGTTTCCTAACTCTCTCACTAAATAGACACAAACACCTCACACAATAAAAAAACACGTACCATCACGTTTTAAAGCAAAACACGCGTACAATCCAGCTCTAAAGCGCTTTACAGCAATACATACAAAGGGGCATTTATTCTCAATACTCGGGGTATGTTTCTTGGAACCGCTGAGCGGTCGCTGGCAGCGGTCCAACCACGCACTCGACCGTTTTTTAGCTTTCAATTGTTTTCTCTACTGTTAATGTGGCTCGCTTTTTATTGTTCGCGAGCAGCACTTTGTTACTTGAAATGTTTTAATTTGTGAGATTTTTTTCTCCTTGTTCTCAGTTTTATTGTGCTTTATTACTATTGTTGGGGGTTAGTTAGGGTGCTGATTGTGGGTCAGTTATTTAGTTTGTTGTTTGAAAATGATACGTCTACCAAGAATACTGAGAAACTATAATTTAAAAGGTTGTACATTCTCCGTGTAAATAATATTGGAGCGACAGACTCTCGCTAGCCATATCTCGTTGTGACTTGATTAAATTAAGTTATTCACGCTAATGGCATACAGTTGGAAAGATTAATTATTTTAAATTAATAGCATTAGTGCTTGCCATCTTTACTCATAGCATTTCTAAATCTAAATTAATGTTATAAATGGGAAAGATTTGTTTGTTTGTTATGATTTGGCTCAAAACCTACTGAACCGAATGTAAAAATTCTGTCACCATTAGAATGCTGCATCTTCACCAAGTAACATAAGCTATATTTATATCCAGAAATTAGGGATCCCTATTAAAACTTGAATTATAGGTATAACACAGGGTGTAAAAAAAAATATTATCGGTCATAAGACATAATCAACGTGAGATATACCAACTGTTGATATAATTTCTTTACATATAACATTTACTTCTTCTAAAACTTATTTAGTATAACATTGTTTGATATAACGTTTATGTAATCGAAAATCATTTGGTCTAACGTTTAATATATATAACAAACGTCATTATGGTTAACACCCGACTCAGAGTACCCCGACTCGGGGTTTTCTCGGAGGACTTTTTTTTAAACCACCCAGAAATAGGAGCCCCGCGAAGCTGCGCGGCTCCGTCGAACTATCTTAGCGCAGGTGGTAATCAGTTACTAGTTATGTTTTTATATCTTTTGAGATGTCAAACGATTTTATATTTAATGCTTATAAAAATTTGTTATTGTAAAATTATATCAATCGTTTATTATATTAACTAATCGTTATATTCAATGTAATTATAGCTTCCGTTGTTATATGTTGTAAATATTAGAGATTTTGTTGTTATATCATCTATTACTTACCCTACATAAAAATAATGTACCTACTACATAGTTAAAGTTCTCATTATTACCTAGAAAAAAAACTTTGAGGCTATATGTCTAACTATTATGGTTAAGTCACAAGGACCGGAATGGAAAGAAAAAGTGATGATTTTGATATAAAAATATTTTGATATAAATTATTCAAATCGTACTTTTCGTTTCAAAGTTACGAGTATAAAAATCCGATAAAGTTGGCATTGTGGCATTAATGATTTTATAAAAAATAAGAATAAGAAATATTCGAAAATAAACCCCTTAATGGGCGAATAGGGGGGATGATTTTTTTAGGGGAGGATATTATTGGTTAACAAACTAAAAGTGGGATAATTGAAACAGATCTAACATTTTTCCAAAATCAACCCCTGACGAGGTGAACGGGGTGGATAGTTGTGCTTATCAAGAGACCACAGAAGCAGCAGCAGAAATGGCTGGGTAATTAATGAGAATCATTTTGCTTAAATTTCTAAAACTAAAAGGGGGTAGAGCGGGCGTTGAAGTTTGTGGAGTACCTACTAAATCCGCGCGGACGAAGTCGCGGGCGAAGTGCTAGTATGTTATATAGTGACACTTATTTATCTCTCCATAATTTTCTATAAAAAAACAGGTGAACCAACCATCAAATATAAACAATTTTCTGCGTAGTAGAGTCGACGGACTTCAGTCTTTGAGATTGGTTTGAGAATAACTATCTAGAATAACTATCTCACGTAAGTTGTACCAGGCCAGCAGAAATCCTAAGGGGCAGTGCGGAGCTCTCTGGCGCGCCGTGATTAGTACGCTGAGTTGAATCGCAGCACTGATACAATTGCAACGAGGGCTGAATTTAGAATTAAAATATTGTTTGAAACTTGCCAAGATGCGTAACTTTACGTAAAACATTTTTCAATTTTACATTTGTCATTAAGTAATTTGTTACAAACATGTCAGAATAAAAGAAAAAAATCAGACCACTCATAAAATTATATTAGGCTTCAGCAAACACCAACAGATTGTGTACAATTCATTTCATTAAGATCGATTAGACAGACAAGCCTTAAAAGAACAAACACATCTTAATATTGGCTAGAATTAATCGGTCTAATAAAGAGCAATAAGGAATTCCATTCAAAATGTACTAGGTCGGCAGCAATCCTCGGAGATAGTGGAATGTTCTTAATTAATATGACGTCGTTGATTACTGGGAACTGAGAAGTCGACTCACACAAAGCAACTGCAGAGCTCGGTAGCTTTTGAAGTAATTTTAATGAAGGTTGTTAGCTGTTCGAGAAAAATTTACTGATGTTATGTAAACCTGATATTTTCTTCATGACTGGTTAAGGTATGAAAATAAAGAAATCAGACCTGCGTGCAATTCCTTATTGAAATGATCGGTTCAGTTTAGAACTGATTATAAAAATAAAGAAAGCAGGCCTTAATAACGACGGTTCCTTCAAAATCAACCAAAGATGGTGTTATTTGCTGATGACACATCATTGATGTTTATGGATCTGACCGACGGTCAAAAAATCTTGATGACGTCAATAACTCTATTCATCAGGTTCAACTTTGGTTTACGGCAAACAATTTAGTTCTAAATGAAAAAAAAAACCAGATGTATTCAATTTACCCTACCAAATGTTAGAAGTAATTAAGTAATCAGACGGTTTTCCTAGGAATCACTTTAGACGAGAATTGCAATGGGGACCGCACGTAACGTCTCTTGCGGGGCAGCTAAGCTCAGCCACATATGCTGTTAGAAAGATATGACAGTTAACAGATGTAGAAACCGCGCGCTTAGTCTATTTTACTTTCACAGCATTATGTCGTACGGTATTTTGCTGTGAGGTCGGGCTGCTGACATTGAATCTGTATTTATTATTCTTGTGTGTTGTATATTAGTGTTATGTTAGGTGCATTGTCCTCACATAATATAATCAATTGATCAATGTTTGTACACAAAATATTGTTAAACTTTTATTTGAAAAGAGTAACTATGGAGTTACTTGTCCGTTTTTCCGAATGGACAACTAAAGTCACTATAATATTTTAATTTGAAACTGTAAATTTGACGTTCAAAAGTGCCTTTTAATGGTCTAGTTGAAACAAATGAATTGATTTTGACTTTGGTACTTGTAGAAAATGTACGCTAGGTAATTCTTTCTGCCATGGCTGTTGATAAGTTTAAACTTAACATAGTCAAAGTTATTACAACAATTTCATGATAACTAGGTAGGTACTTGTACAATCATGAGCTATGAGTATTGTAACAGGTTGGCAGATCTCTCAAGAGATATAATGCTCAAAGAGTACTCTCAGATGTAATCATTACAAAGCAGAGTAACGTTGCATTGCGCCTTGCAGAAGGACACTCACTAGTACCTAATCACGGATATACCTGACTCGGTGGCTCCTATGCGACCAAAAATGAATAAACTACTAACTTGACGTTGGATACAGTTGTGAATAAGAGAAATATACTTTTTCTAAATGTTTTTTTCGGTCTAAAAGAAATCATAAAATGTTAACCATTTTTTCATTTTTTTTAAACTGAAACTCATAAATATTTGCTACAAAAATGTTGATCCTAAGTACTTAAAGAGTGTAATACTCTTTTTCCGAGCGCATGGTGAAGATCAAGTGATTACCACGGCGGTGGCTTTGCGGAGAGGTTCCACAGCTCAGATCGAAGTAAACGGACAATAAAAAATTAAAACAACGGTGTATATCCCGTTGTACCAAGCTTAGCTTCGGATTAAACGTGCCGAGGGTATAAAAACCTTTGAAAGATAAATAAATAATAAAAATAAATTATTTTATACAAAATTGTGATGTTATCAATGCCAGCAAAAGTTCTTTGCATGTTTTGAAACGAAAGTTACTGAAGATTAAATAAAACAGAATTATATATAACTCACAATTTTACCCGCTTTTCTGCTAAACAAAAAAATATGAAAACATACAAAATCCCCACAATCTCGCCATCTTATCCTTAATTATTATATCTTAAACATCCCATCGCCTTTCACACAACAAACGGCGGTAATTAACAAAAAGCCCGGCCCCAGTTAATTGGGCGACATGTAGCGCGGCCGCCCAGGCCTACACTCGCGGCCCGGGGCGACGGCCCCCTTGCTACGGCTTTTAATAATAACATTTTGGCAACTTAATTTGGCCTTAAATTGAACATGTGTGTAGGTTTTGTGTTATCTCTAAATTAATCAAGCTCTAAAAGGTATTTGATTAAAACCTATGTCTATGTCGATGTTAACGAAATTGCTATTAATCTCAAACTAAATATAATATTCTGGGAACACAACCTTCATCACGTAAACATCGTGAAAACTTTCCGCCACTCTCCACGAATCATTCCGAGCACTGTCGAGTCTATCGAACTACTTCATAGAACTATTACGTCGTGAACATAAACGAGTACTTTGAAAAGATTCTTTCAGATGAACTCAGTAACAGCAATCACGAAAATTCATATTTCAAATAAAACTGCTAACTTTGTTAGAGCATAGCTAACGTTATGGGTATCAATCGCAAGCCGGCGGTAACTGACGATTTCCTTAACATCGTTAGGGGAGAGTCAGTGAGAGGGCGATTCAACCCGAGGAGGGTCTCTCCACTCATAAATCTGAGGGTATCAGTATCAACTCTTAAAACCGTTAGGGTTTTTCTTTGAGTGCTTAGGATCCTTGAAATCTATATTTATTTTGATTTATCAAGGGTTGGAGATACAGATTCAATATTTAGAATTCGATTACGAGTGATAAAAAAACCGGCCAAGTACGATTCAGACTCGCGCACGAAGGGTTCCGTACCATACCATCAATATCGAGCAAAAACAAAAAACACATTTGTGAGCCCCCTTAAATATTTATTTCATTCTGTTTTTAGTATTTGTTCTTATAGCGGCAACAAAAATACACCATCTGTGAAAATTTCAACTGTCTAACTATCGCGGTTCATGAGATACAGCCTAGTGACAGACGGACAGACAGACGCACGAAAAGCGGAGTCTTAGTAATAGGGTCCCGTTTTACCCTTTGGGTACGGAACCCTAAAAATGAGTAACCGAAACATAAGAAAAACATTACTAAGTATGCGTTAGTCTTTTAAGTAGATTTACATGAAATTACAAACAAAATGTATTTTATTTTACCACAAAATGTATTTTATTTTCATACGCTTTGAATAGCTTTAGCAGACCTAAATGCCCTCAGAGCTCTACTAAGTTGGAAAGATAATTCATCTTCATCATATTAAGACTCCGAAGCTCACACGCTTCAGAGTGAAGTCCCGAAACTCTTTGAAGTGAACAAAATGATAGAATACAAAATTGACGCTCAAACACTCACTGTGATAAAGTTTACTTGTCTGAAAATTTCACGAGTTCGATTCAATTTTTGTACACAAAATGAATTTCGCAAAGTAAGAACAAATTCTTTCTCCGAAGAAGTGCTCGCATGCGATGTTGAGCAATCCAACAATAACTCTCTTTGACACTAAATAAATTTGAATGAAACTTCGCGAAAACAGGGCGTAACTTAGTTACGAGAAATATATTTGGAGCAACTTCAGCAACAAGGTCAAAAACTATTTATAATCGAATTAAGAGGTCGTTTTCGTGGACAAATGTTCTTACTGAAGTCAAAACATTTCCTTTGAACCGCCACGCTATTGATCTTGAGGATTTGGCAGAAATCCAAGCACTTACACGAATAATGAAGAACTTACACGGTTTTTTTGCATCCCCAAATGGCATTAAAGTAAAAACTATTGGATATGGGGTTCTATTTGAATGGGATTGCTGTGATCTCCCGTCGCGTGTAAACTTAATGTATCAAGTGATTTAGTGCGCGACTACTGATTGTTTTCTGAGCACTCGCTCGAGTGGGGACGAGCACTCGAGCAGTTACTGAGCTTTATGTTATTGCCGTGTGATTGAAAGATATTTATTAGGACGATAAGCTGGCTGGTGATGGTGATAGCTTTGATCTGTGAGATGGGCGATTGATTGTGATTCAATTTATGACGGTGTTTCATTTAAGTTTAGATTTTTTCATTACTTGGTGCGACACAACTTTGACATTTCATACATGTTTTACTGATTGTTGATTACATACTTACCATATGCTTGTAATGCTTTTGAGATAGATAGAAAGAAAAATATTTATTTTTTCCGCGCTCGAGATGTTCAATAAAATCTCAAGCAGTGAATCTTAGTATGATTTTGGCCCATGCTCTTTTTGCTCATAGTAGAAACAAATTGTTGTTTGATCATTACCTATGCATTAAAAACATAAATCCATCTCCATACTCTGTTCAATCTTATTGACTTTGACAATTTCGGCTCGAATTTTATTTTATTTTCATTTAGAATGAATTAAGTGGATGAATATTTTACGCATTGAAGTTTTCTCGATGACCGAACCACTCACCTTCAATTCTCGTAAGCGGGCACCTCTACAAATAGTTCAACGTTTGATTCTTACACTTAAGGCTATCGCGATTGGTGGCAGATGTGAGCTATGGCCACTTCACGGGTTCTCGCCATCAACGAGCTAGGTTATAGTGTCATTACTGCCGAGCCCACTTTACGACCAGGGACGACAGGGGACGGTGATCAACTGCAATTCACGGATCGAGGGGGGAACGAGTTTTGAGAATCAGACCCTTCCGAAGATTGAGTACTGTTACTAAAGTCAAGGAGGAAGATTTTTCCGAGAAATAGGAAATTGCTGGTGCAGTTCCAAAGTTGTTTTGATCTAGGGCTGGTAAGATTTTTCTACGAATATTTTTATTTTTATTTATTTATTTGGAAACTCAACAGCTTATTATTAACATACATGAGTTATGAGTTAATTATGTTCACGATATTTTTATAACTTTATGTTTTCGAGACTGTCCGTTGCTTATATTAGAAAGCATGTTCTTGTATTTCTGTTCCTTTGTCAGTAGACTTTAATAATCTAAATGACAAATATATAGGTTTGCGATTGGACAGCCTGTAATCCGTCATCGATATCAAAACATTTTATCAACGATCACACAGACTCATCCAAAACCTAGCCTTCAATATTTCTATCCCTAAACCAAGTCAATACTCATATAGCATTAACCTAAATCCCTCACTAGATTCCAGCATCCCCGCACGTTCCTCGGGTCTAGCTTATGTATCTTAACGAGAAAATAAGACCTTCTTTATAGGCTGGCAGGCTATTGAGGCCGACGGGCCGACGGCAGGCCGACGACGGTCCGGGCAGTCACTGTGCCACCTTTGGGCTATCTCTCAGCTTGTGTTTCATCTCTCTATGTTTTATTCATTGGACGTTTTGTTGACACTGAAAGTTAAGTTTTTGTGACGAGATATTTTTTATGTAGTGTTGTGTTCTTTAGTGGAATGATTTTTCTTGTCCTGTCTTATTTAGTAGTGTGTTGATTGTAGATGCCTAGTTGAAACAATATCATCTTTTTTTAGTCAGTTGTTCATGGTACAGTTGGCTACACGCTGCCGTCGGTATTGTCGTCTTAAGATGACCTAGCGTAGTACGGTTTTAAATTCAGCTCATACTGTTTTGTTTCCAATTGACGTGTGGCCTAATGTACTGATCCTCTCATATACCTAATTAGTTCAAATGATAATTCATCTACACAGATAAACTCACACTTTTTCCCCATGGAGTAAGTAGAAACTACAGAGCGCCATAAGCATCGATCCTACGAATATAATTCATCATCTTGGCTTACAATGTGGTCCACCATCCATAGCAACAGATACCAGCTTATCTAATGATCTGCAGGCACAACAACATCTTCAAAGCGTCTCCGCTGATCCTAACAATGCGATTATCATCTCAACTTCAAAGACAAAGCCGGTACAATATAATTATGTGAGTAAACGAGACAATTAGCGCAGCTGCTCTAATTCGGGGATAATTAGCTTCTTAAACTGGCGCGCGGCGGTGGTTGTTGGAGCCGTGTAGGTAGGTGTGTTACAAGTGTTGTGGAATTCTAATGTGCTGGAATTCAGTATTATGCTGGTTGAGACAATTTCTGGAAATTGTTATCGCTTGGTTTCGTTGATCAAAAGATTATTTTATCTGCAAAACACAGAACGCTTAAAGACCACTTTGTTTAGAGACAAAAATAATCTCGTTTGATGCAATTTCCACGGCTGATTGTTAGCCATTAAATCATAAACCATTTTAAATTCATGGTTGATGAATATACAAGTAAACTGGTCATATCTGGCCATATATAAATGGTATTACAAATATTTACTTAATTGAAGAAAAAAACAAGTATACATCTTTCAATATCTCAAATCAGAGTACCTACATAACAACGATAGATCTGCCAACCCATCCATCCTTCTCACAGATAACTAGAACTGGCTAGAAGTAGGTCTGCGCCGCATTTGAACTCGCTAACACAAACAGAAACTGGTGACTTCTGCGCAGACCGATCGTGTGCCTAGTGAGCGTTCTGAGTACACTGATAGGAGACGCGGGGATATAGCCAAGGCTTATAGCTGTGTGGAAATGAATTAGATCAACTCCGAAAAGAGACTAATTGGGAATTATTAGCATTTTACACCATGGTCGATATTTTTTCTAGTCACGGCGAAAACTTTGGTCTTCATAAAAAAAACAAACCACTTTATTCGTTTAACACTCGAGCAGCAGATTTAATATTAAAATTCTCTATGGAAAACTTAATACAGAATCATCCAATTAGTAATCTTTATGAATAACGCTGGTTATTTCTGTTTAATTACATTAAAGTTCACCAATTTTATTAATGTTGGGGTAAAAACTCACCTAGTCTTGTATTTTTTAAAGAGCTGTTTTGACTTTACACAATTTATTATGTCGATATATCTCTATCAGGCATTACATTCCTTTGTAATATCTCCCTACCATCTTAAACATAGCTTTATCCACTGTTAAAATAATTTAAATGATAGCTCCAAGAGACACGAACGTCTCTGTAAAATCACGCTATCTCCCGCACTGCAGTCTCACCTCGCGACTGCCTTTAGTTACTGGAGGGTTAATTAACTATTGCATCGTGTGGCCCGTGTGGAAAATAAGTGAATAAGTCAAGACACCAAATAAAAACGTGCAGAAGAACCAGAATGAACGGGCAATCATATTTCCCAGAGGTATTGTTACAAAAGAAGTCTGAAAAACCCGGCCAAGTGCGTGTTGGACAACGCACAGTGTAGGGTTTTCTAGTTACCCGTCTCCTAAACCATGCCAGAAAAAAAAAAAATGAAACTATACATTACTATGTGCTATGTATTATTCTTTCTTTTCTTTCTAACTTAACAATCATTACAAAGTTACAAATGCACTTGGTTTTAAGTAATTTTCTATGGAATTATAAGGATATTTTTACTTACCCAGTTCCATTTTATAAGTTGGTCGACTATTACTCATTACTCGTTAAACCTAGGTAGCGGTGATAAATTTCCTTCTAAATTTGTTATATATGCTACTACTATGAACTTTTTCACGTCTTTAAAAACAACTGTTTAGCTGGCAGAGGGGGGGGGGGGGGGGNTTTTTTTCATGGAATTAATTCTCTTTTGTAAAAAATTAGGACAAAAACAATAAAAACGAAAGTGTTTCGATTTTTTTGATGAGAAGTGTATATTTCTTGTAAAGAGTCTCATCAAAATCTAAACGAATACCATGAGATGGACTTAGGATAGCAGCTGGGAAGCAACAGTTAGGTCTTCGCCTGGTTGCCTTTATCTGTAAAAAATATATAAGTTAAAGGTTGGCGTTGGCATAAAGAAGAAGAAAGAATAAAACTGTTTATTCCGCCAGAAAAGACACACATTTCAGTCTTAATATAAAATTACTTAACTTAATATACAAAATAACTTAACTAAAAACTAAACATAAAATTTAAAAAAACGGCCTAGTGCGTGTCGGACCACGCACAGTGTAGGGTTCCGTAATTACCCGTCTCCTAAACTATGCTAGAAAAATAGTAAACTATTATTACATTACAAAGTTACAAATGTACTTTTTTAAAGTCATTTTTTATGGAATTATCAGGATTTTTTTTACTTACCCAGTTCCATTTTATACGTTGGTCGACTATTACTCATTAACTCGTTAAGACTAGGTAGCGGTGATAGTTTTCCTTCTAAATTCGTTATATATGCTACCATGAACTTTTTCACGTCTCCAAAATCGCATTTGACTCTAACAAAAATTTGCACTTTAAAGCTTAATATTTCGCAAACGGATCCTTGGATGAAAAAATGGTTTATCAAACCCCCAACATTTTTAAACGACCTATTCAACGACACCCCACACCATAGGGTAGACAATAAAAAAAAAATCATCGCCACTTTACATGTAGAGGGGCCACCCTAAAAAGAAATGTATTTTAAATTTGATTTCACCACTTTGTCGCCCATACCAAATTTCAACTTTCTAGCGCTAAGCGTCTCTGAGCTAAACCGCGGACGCACAGACAGACAGACAAACAGACGGATATGGCGAAACTATAAGGGTTCCTTGTTAACTACGGAACCCTAATAAAAGTGGGAAGCAAAGCAAGCAACTAAGTTAAAAAAAAATGTATAAGTGTCACAGAAACCAAACTTACCAGTCAGAAGGTATTCAAATCGTGTTACTCAGTTACTGGGTCGTGGAGGGTCAGAAGCAGTCGCTCTATGTAATATAATGTTACTGCGTCCAGTTACACTTTTTAAAAGATAAAACTTTTATTTCTCCCTTCTTAGTTATTAATTAAATAAATTAACGGTTTGGAAGTCGCTTTAATTTTTTAAATTACTTTTATTTCTTTTTTTTTAATTTCTGTTGTAATTTAAACTAATTCCTTCAAAAGAATAAGTTCTGGTATCTCCATCATTATCTAGTATGGTACATGAAGTGACGAAACATTTTTACTTTGCCATCTAACGATTACACGATTACTTTTAAAAATTGCTAAGCCACTTTTTTTTAATTTTCATCGAGATTATTTAACTAGAGCCTATAACATGCAGACATTGAAATAATATGAATAATGACATGTTTTAGAATTACGCTTTTAAGCAAACGACACGTTTCTAGTGACTGATATACTTTCTATCTCAAAAACTACTGAGCCGATTTTAATTTAGCTTATAGTGTTCCCTAAGTTGGACTTTACCTAGTCCACCTAAAAGATTTTTTGCAATCCGACTAATAGTTTTCGAGATATGCGTGGACAAACATACATACATACTTATAAAATTTGGCACACATATAGAAGCAAGTATAGACTAACGTATACAAAAACTGTGCCATTCTGACAATATTACATACATACGGGTCGAATTGATAACCTCTTTTTTTTAAGTCGGTTAATATAAAACCCCTCGCACCAACTGTTCCCTGCTTAGTATTCACGTTACGGTTCTCGCGTATGTAGACGTGTTGATCTTCTAACCCTTTATTTTGTGTGTCCTAAACCTCGTCTGTTTTATTAGCAACTCTTTGTTCTCGTTGTACACTAACCTTGTTTTAGCTAGAAATGTCTAATATAAACTTCGTTAGCTCAGTTTCAACGTTTAGTATTAGTGCACAGCTTTTCATTCTAGCGCGGAATACAAGGCATTCTCGTGATAAAATAAAATAGTCTTATAGTACATTTCTTTTCTCATTTTATTTGCCTACAAGTGCTCCTGAAGCAGTGAGGAATATTTTATGTTGGAGGAATCCTCTGTTAAAGGCACGTCTTATAACGGAGTCTGTGTTACAATGCCTTTACTGGGGAATCTTTAGTAATAAGTAATGGTAAATATGATGGACTGTACTTAACTAGAACACAGTATATGTGAGAAATGTGTTTGAAATGAATTTAACATTGACTTGAGAAACAGTCATGATTGTAATTTCAGTCCAAACTCTTGTCTTTGATTGATAGAGGAAGAGAGAAGTTTGCTTTTGCTTACACACGTATGGAAATACCACATAAACAGTAGCCTGCGATTTTTTAATTCGTCAAATTATTGGGTTAAAAAAAATATTCATTTAACTTAGTCACACCGAAAATCGAAACATCGTGACAACTGCTTGTACCTCTAAACAAAAGTATTATACTTAAGTGGTATCCGTAGGTACAGGTTCATAATTATAATCATATACCAATACAACAAAGACCAGACGAAAACTAAAAAAAGGCGTTTCGTATAATTGATCGTCAATAAAATCTGTAAGACGAGTGAGGAACGCTGAGCATCTGCCCAGCGTCGCAGAGGGCCGAAGGGTATGAGGTACACCCTTAGGGGGGTGTCCGCAAAAAACCCGCTCCTCCCTTTGTTTAGCTGTAAGCTCGTTATTTCACCCTTGCCTTGTGTTTCGGCTTTATGGCGTGGTGCTAAGTGTGAATGATTCGCGGAACATTGAGGAAGGACAATAGGTGTGGAAACTAGTGCTAGTGTGAAGAGCTTCATTGTTTTAAACATCGTTTGATTTTATAAAATGTGTTTTTTTTTTTTTGTATAAGCAACTAATTGCTGTCAAAGATCCTAAACTCTAATTTCATTAATATATCTTATCAGTCTTAAACACAGCTGAGTACCTATCATTTTAACAACGGATACTAAACGTACCTGTGGCCATTTACTTTTATACTATAACAAAAAAATGCCTTTTTTTGTTTTAAATGTGCTAACCCTTGAAACGCTGCCCGCTTCCCGTACCGCTTGTGCCTCGGACGAGGTCCGTGAGACCCAACGCGCCCTCTTTGCGCGCCGATGAGTTCCTTTCTTTTATTTTGTTTCCTCTAAGCAAATGATATTATATCGGGAGTTAATTTTATTGCCAGATGCCGAGCGGATTCACCCCAAATCACTTTTATCCAGTTCAAAATTTATTATATTTTTCCCTTTTACGTTTTATTTGAGCTTTTTTAATTTTATGGGCGGAATTTTACGGTAACCGCTTGACAGAAAACCCCTCTTATTTAATGTAATGTTATAAAATTGTAATCATATTTTGAGTTTAAACAGCTTCATGAAACAGAAAAATGCAAACTTTAGAAGTAAACATAACCGAGGTTACAGATAAAATATTTACTTTTCAAATTAGATGAATGCACCAAAGCTGCTGGCATCTATAGAGAACATTCAGTAATTCAGCGTAAAAGCTTAGCTATCAGTGCAGCGCCGGTTCCTTTTGACGTCGCCAGCATTTCATCGCTTTGCAGTGGTCGTTTTATCGAACAAGTATTACGGCACCAGCTTAACGATCGACCACTCTCAAAGACCCCTCGATGTCCCCTGCATTCTGTGCACATCATATTCAAATACATGCCTTTGTTTGAAAAAATATGTTGAAGACGCAAACAAAATGTATGTAGATTTTTTCCTTTTTATTGAAACCGCCTACACATATCAAGGCTGGAATCCTCTGTCTGTTCGGTAATATTGTTTTTAAAGAATAAATCTGATCGACTTTTATTTGACATTTTAGCATAAAGATGTTCCTCTGATGAATAATGTGTTTTGTTGTTTCACAAAAAACTGAAACAAATAAAAACGAGTTCTGTGAGTAACATACTTGACTTTCGGCAGTATTCAAGCAAAATAAAGTTAATGGAAGTCCGTAGAATATACGAGTTATTTAATTCGAAGGGTAAACACAATATCTTCAGAGTGGATATAAAGTGCGGTGTGACCGGCCGCACTAAACTCTAGCTTTGCTAAACCTAATGCGTACGAAGGACATTGTAGGTGTCTCATTAAAATTGTCGTCTTACATCAGCGAAGACGAATGCGGGACGTGTACGGGGCGCGGAGGACGAGGTCTACCATTAACTCAGTCTTCGAGATTACGGTAATGGCGGGGGTACGGGAGACGCCGCGCCGTTCGCACGGTTAACAGCGGTTTGGTCACAGATTTGAATACAAATACCGACATCGGACGAACGATGTGGAGCCGTATCTTTGCAATTATGTAGATCTAGTCGCTTTGCTGATGACGAGACGCGGCGAGGAATGAGAGAGATAAGTTTTGAAAAATGGTGGCGTTCGAGGGACGTCTCGCTCGATGCCATAATTAAGTAACTTTCTTCGTAGCTCTTTTATGTATACATTTAAATAGGTAGAGTTACTTTGAAAGCGTTTCGTTGCTTGGTAAATTTTTAACTTCAACAGGTAACTTAAGATAGCAACTCCAGATTTTGTTTTAACGAGCTGTTCCTCGCTCAGATTGCTTAATGAGTACCTACTTCAAACTTACCTAACTAAACATTATTATTTAGCATATCTACGTCAGGTGCTTCTGATCTACTTTCTGACAATGCACGAATTTTAGCGAATCTCAATCTAAATTATTAACAAGCCATAACAAGTGAATTATTAAAATGTTAATTTGTCTGTCGCTGTAGCTAATATAAAATACACCGAAGTAATTACAGAAACGTAACGAGGAAGAGTTATTTGATATTTTGATATTCAAGCAGAGTTGGTGAAACAAGGGCCTTGTTAGATTGCGGGCGGGGCGCGGGAGGGAAGGGGACGGATATTCGGAAATCCTTTCGCCAATCTAAATAAATTTAAAACTCGGACAATCGGATTACGAAGCGTCGTCCGTCTCATCGGCGCCGTTCGTCGATTATACTGAATTCACGACACGTTTATTCAATTAGAGTTTGAAGTATTTAGCGGTTGGCGGCGGGGTGCGGTAATGGCGGCTGCGGGTGCCGTTAAAAATTCAAATCGCGGCCACCTGTGCGCTCGACCGACCAGCGTGGGGCGCCCGACGCTCGACGCTCCAATCACTTTTATTTCTTCCAACGCTCCTGCTTTCTGCTCTTCTTCTAGTACTTCTTGAAATCGTTAATGTACGCTATGTTTCTGTGTAAGACGTATAGGTTTGAATAATATTGTAGCGAGTAACTTCGCCTTATTCATGTAGGTGTTTTCATTATGCTTATCCGTTTTGCCAAAACGAAAAAACACATGAGGTAATTTATACAGTAGACAAATAGGACTCATTTGCTTCGGCTTACAGAACATTACCCTTATCTATTGCGCTCTCAATTGACTCGAATAAAGTACTTCTTGGAAATTCGTCGAGAACACTGGAATGAAATCAAAGAAAATATGGGCCTAGGACACATTGTTATCGTATACAACATATTTCATGATTCATGCAAAATGAGGTATACTGTATTCAATTCCTCAGCTTACTGCGTTAAACGTGACCCTGTTCCAAGGCAGAGTCAGATTTCCTCGTGCGGTGACTGGTATTTCATGATAGCATCTGTGTTGCTTAACGTATTCCTATTTAACCTTACAACGACACGTTACAAATTAAAACCACAAAATTACTGAATCACAAAATTCATAAAGCGCGTTACACATGTGGAACGCCTTTCAACACGGCTGCTTAAAAATCATAGCACACGATCCCCAAAAATCGAACATCCAAAAATACCTTAACCCTTCAGCGGCGACGGGATGAGAATGCGCGTCAATATGACACAATGGCGCGGCGTGACGCGGGTCGCGTGTCACGCTGACAGTTGACGCGGATTTATCATCCAGCTCTTGTTATCGACAGAGCTGAGTGCTTGACTTGACGCGTCGTTATGTGTAGTTTTTGTTGGCTGTCTTGTGTTTGTATGTTGTTAGTGTAGATATAGTTTGTGTTTGAACAGTCCTCGGTGGAAAATGATGAGGAGCTGTTGTGAGGGTTTCCCAATTTGTAATAGCTTCGTTGCAATTATCACTAAATCTATACATCTAGATACATAAATGAGAAACTGAAGAACATACTAACTCACAGCCGAATGTACTGAGACTAGGAACAATTTTGCTTAAGACTTCTTTTTATCATGTACACTGGAGCAATAAGAAGAATTTTTTGAAAATTCAACCTTCAAGGGGTGAAATGGAGAAATATCGTTTGTACTAAATCTGCACAGACGAAGTGAAGGGGGAGTTGCTAGTTGTTTATATGTACGAAGCTTGCTTTCTTCCAAAGTCAATAAGAGTAGAACATAAAAATTATATTCAACAAATTAAGGGGCATATATAATTCTATTTAACAAAACAAGACCTCGTGTTTCGGGAACTTATAAAATATTGATAACATTATGTTTGTTCGAATCTTCTTACGGATTGATTCACCGAATCACTTCGCGAGAGCTTGTTATGAATAATGTTTGTTGTCTTTGTTTTGATATTCGTTGTGAATTTATATTTCCAAAATAAAATAAAGTGACAGCATAAATAGATTCCAGTAAAAATAAGGTTAGACCTAGGGGAACCATACCGGATAACCTTTGTTGTAAAACTGTGTCTAACCAAATTATTGCAGACTTTTCTCTCATTTTCTTTCCTTTTTGCAAACTTATCTGTCTTTAGACAGGCACACGGTCCCACAGCTCCCAACCACACTTATTATGCATGAAACACAAATGCCTCGATAAAGTTCTTCTATTAAACAAACGAGACACGAATAATAGCATGACATATCAGTGACAGACGACACGACGTTTACTTAAGCGGGGTCCAAAGTCTAAACTACCTCAAAAACGTCCCTCAATGGAAATAACTTCAAACATAGAATAGCGGGGGAGTGTTAGCCGCGGGCTAAGCGGGCTGTCTTCATCATGGCGGTCTAAGTGACCATTAAAATTCATTTTTAGCGCCGGCGGTGATGTGGCGGCGCAGGGTTGGATCGGATGTGCGTTGTGTGTGCTAGTTGCTTGTTTCGTCTTTTGTAGTTTGTGTGTGACGTGTGTTGTGGCTGAGGATAAGTTTGTGGGAGTATGTTTGTTTATGGCTAGCAGCTCTAACTACTGATAGTAAGTAAGCATAGGTATACGTCTACGAGGAATCTGAAGAACGCTTAGGTGACGAAACACCGGTATCGTGTGACAACTACCGATGCATAAATGTACCTATGGATAAAAGCAAGTTGCAAAATAATGCCATTTACGTACCTCATCATTTCAGCCGAAGAAGTCCACTGCTGGGCATGAGGCTCCCCGAAGAGTCGCCACATCGACCGATCCTGTGCGTCTCACATGTAACGAATTTCCACTTCCTTCATCAGATCATCAATCCACCTTGCGCTTCAAGTTCCGGTACCTAGGTACAAGCATTGTCAAAGATTGATTTGGAAAAAAGATTCAGTGAACAAAAACGGAAAATATAATGAAGTAATGTATTATGGTTAAAAAGTTAATGGTTTCATTAAATTGTTACACAAAAGGTTTAAAAGCAATAAATTAGATTTATTCTCCCGCAATCCTACTAAATTAAACACAAACAATTAAAAACCAGCCCATTTCATTTTCACACATCATTAGAACTGTTTTAATTTGTTATTACTGACTTATTATATTAATTAATTAATTATTACCTTATCAACGGATCAATCTATAAGTACTAATATTATAAATGCGAAAGTTTGGATGTTTGGATGAATGTTTGTTACCCAATCACGTCAGAACGGATCTTGATGAAATTTGGCTCAGAGGGAGATAATAGTCTGGAATAACACATAGGTTTTTATCCCGGTAGTATGTTCATCATCATCATCATCACATCAGCCAAAAGACGACCACTGCTGTACATAGGCCTCCCCCAAGTGTCGCCACCACAACCGGAGCGACCACGTTTCGGTTCCATAAGTCATGACTGGCAACACGCACTAGTCATAGCCTTTCGTCTTAGTGTTTTCCATTGGGATGATGTTCGACATGGACGCGGGCGGAGCCGCGGGTGGCAGCTAGTATACAATAAAAATGTTTTTTTTGAGTCTGCAATTATCCCAAGGAACGTACGAAGTCCGGGATGAAAAGTGTCCTAAATACCTCTATAAGGTACACCATATTTCTATACCAACTCATCAATATTGGTTTAGCGGTTTAGGCGTGAAACCGTAACAAACAGACAAGCAGACCATTAAAGGTATAATATTAGTAAAGATTGGGTTGTGGTTATTGTCAAACTGATCTGTTAATTTTGATGATGAAACTTGTTTTCTTTTTTCTACCTATCTTTGAGGCAACGATCACATCCAAGATAGTAATACAATAACATTTCTGTTAAGATTTTATGAATTTCTCGAAATAGATTGACAAAAATAAAAGTTAGGTACTCACTTAAGTTCTATTATTTGGGGAAACTGATCTCCCCATATTACTCATACACCATTACAGCACCCCACATCTAACACATAACTGCAAACGACGCGTTACTATCACTCGACTACAATAAATCAGCACTTTGAACTCTGCTCATCACATGATTACTTAATGGCGCGTGTATCAGTTAAGGAGTAAACACGTTTGTACGCAAGCGAGGGTGTTCCCGAGTATTGCCGAGTATTGCCGACGCACCGCGGGATAGGCTCGGAGCAACGACATTAATAACAGGAGACGTTGTTACCAACAACAGACGTGTTCTGTGTGATGCATTCACCCCGTAACTCGGATTTTCCCTGTAATACTTTGTTTTTGATGAGTTTATGGGAAGGAAACTTGATTGTTTGTGCTGTATGAGTATTGTATGCACCCTTCATCACAACAAAAGAGAAACATGAATTTCTGTCAATTAAGTGCATTCACACTCGTATAAATTTGAAAACCAAAATTGATTCAACAGTCATAAGTAAAATAAAACAATTTCATTTACTTCAGCAGCCTTTTATGTATAAACGTATTTGTGCAACTCTAACAAGTAACTCGCGCCAGTAGCTCGCCAGCCGCCGTAACTTATCGCTGGTTCCATCGGTTGCGGTGACGGAACACGCGATAGCTTTTATCTACTATCCTTAGAGGTCGCCAGTTTAGGATGCATTCATTATTTTGAGGGAAGGTATTTTGGGGAGCAAGTGGTTTTAAGAATATGTGAAAAGTTTTGGTCCCTGAATAAGAACGATGCTGATTTGTGAAAGTCTTGATTAACATAACATGACTGTAGACAGCAAGATCTTATTTTAACTTTGTACGTATGTACAACCAAGTAAGTAGTTCTTAGGCTAACTTAACTTAAAAAACATTTGACACTGAGTTCACAATCCATACGTACCTATACACTCTTTGATAAGTTCATAACAATAACAAAATATTATTTGAGAAACCAAAAATTTAAGCACTGACTTTAAAAGCACAACATAACTGTTTCCAAGTGATACACATAATATCTAATACTAACTAATGAAAACTTGTGATAAAACATTTCAACGATATTAACTAACTTAACCTTTAAATAAAAGACATCAATTAAGTTACCTACTGCATAGAATAAATAACTCTTAGTGTGATTCCAAGAGCGTGTATATTATAAAAAGTTTTTTAATCGTAGGGATTAAAAGACCAACTTTAGTACAAACTGAGTTAAAATTCAAAGATTTGCCGGTGGTCTAAAATTTACACTTTCTTTTCTTAAATTTTTTGTTGTTTATGGTGAAAAGTTGAAGAAACAACCAAACTAACTTTCTTTTTTATTTGAAGATACGTAACGATAAAATGTACTAAAATGAAAACATGGCAGAATCATTTGAAACGATGTCTGATTACAAAACAGATGCAGCGAGTAATCCTGACGCTTACACAGAAACCACATTACAAAGGTATGTCTACACATGAAATAATAGGTATGGTGTAGACAGACATGGAAATGTCTGAATGTGAGTAAAACTCACGCTTTTTCTCCTTTCTAGGTTAAACGCGCGTCAAAGGATACCGGGCGTCTACTCACACAGTAGAAGCTGACAGAAGGCCTAGTGAATGTTTACTATATGACTGACATACGAAGTACATAGCAACTTAACCTCAAATTTTCAACAGAAGGAAATTGGATAGATTAACACACAACGCATTTAGGTATTCGGGATGATAACACTACCTACCGTAGTACCGCTTAATGTGCCCTTGCAGGCAGGCAGAGGTTATTCCGGAGTGGTTTTGCGACAGATGAGGGGGCTCCTTCTGTGCTGATGTGGATCGCCGGGGTGGTTTTAATTATATTAAAATCCGCTACATACTCTCTTGTCTTTTTCCAAAAATTGCAAGCACCTTTTAAAGGTTTTCCCGCGCTAGCAAAATGACAACCATGACATACTCGTAGGTTCTGTTCGTGAATTCATTTTTATGTTGTCAGTATTTTGGCGTTTGAGTTTCATGCTATATCAGTAACTCGACGAAGTAAACCCTCTGTAAGTGTATACTCTGTGGTCTCATTAACACAGCTCGAATTAGTGCCGCTTGCAACTAACGCTCTTCTAGCATTACGCCTGTGATTCCCGATGGGTTAGGCAGACTTGTAGGTGTACGCAGTCTGCGGTGAATTATCGAGATTTTATATTATCATGATTTTTAGAGTTGATATCTTTCCTTTAACAATATTTACAGATGTGTAGCCGTTTTTCCTCTTTGCAGGTTATGATTTTTATGTTGATCGTTCTGTTTACTGATTTCATAAAGTTCTAGTTCTTGACTTCAGAGCGTCCAAATCACAGTATATTTATATTGTACGTATAGACCGACTCATAAGTTAGCCACAATGAAACTGCTGCCCTCTGCATCTTACAACACTCATTATACAAACATGCAAGATACTTCAAAGTCCACCCGCCAAATATCAAAGTGATGCAAGTACGTATTAATATTCAGCAGTGTTTCAACCAACAACCGACCTACAGCCGGGGCGAAACTGGCGAGTGGGGCGAAAAGGACGACCGGGGCGAATGCATCCTCCGCGATGCAAATGTCCGCCCGCGGCGTCAGCGACTGATTGCCTCGCAGACCCACGGGACAGACGGATTACTGCAATTATACACTCATTTGTTGCTATTTACAGATGGATGGAAACTGTTCTCATGTTTTAATTGATATCTACAGTACAAGGAAGATTGAAGTGTATGCAGTCAATTCTGAAGTCAGTAAGGATGAGTTTTGAATGACGTTGGGGAGATCAACGCTCCCCTTGTTCTTATAAATGTCATTGCAAGAATATTTTGAATTGGAATGAGTAATAACTGGCGTTGTTATTATTTTGTTTATTGTTTTATTCCGTGAATGCCATTTTGTACTCTAAATATGTTGCTTCATGATTTGGATTTCAATAGCAGTTGAAGTTCAAGGGTAGCATGGCACCAGAGACAGTGAAATGCATGAGAAAATATAAATTTTTAGCTAATGAAACAGATAAAGGCTCATAAATTGTTTTTGACGCGTTACAATAAAGATAGAAAATGTCATCATCTTTTTATCCTTTTTATTGAATCTAGTTACAACCTACACATATAATAAAACATCTAAAATATCTTCCAACTTCCGCACCAAACTTATTACTATTGCGTGACTGCCAGAACTCTTAGACTTTTTTTCCTTAAAACGTAAAAAACCGGGATCGTAACATCCTCTTTTTATTCCAACTCATGCATTCTCATTGTGAGTAATTGGAGCACTGGCTGGTTTGGCCAAGATTGGCGCGTCCAATACTTGGCCGTCTGGCAATGTCTTGGCTTGCCAGTAAGCCCGCACTTGGCACGCTCGCTCCACTACTGAATCTTAAGTAAAAATCGCTTCGGCGAACCTACATGCCCCTTGATTGCGTTTAAATTTAGACGTAGTTTAAGCAGTTTAGTGATATCGCTTGGAACGGCTGGGGCGCAGATTATTGTAGTTTAGAGACCATCGAATTAAAGGTCTTTGGAAACTGTTTTAGTAAAGTGAGTTAGATTTAGTTTCTTGTTGAATTTTAGCCGAGAAGAGGAATACAAATTACATTAGAAACACAACGTGACAAGTTTACAGTAAAATAGTAAACACGAAGTCACTTTGTAATGTTATCTGTACAAATTCCGTTCCACATCTCTTTGTAGAAACACCTTTGAGTGTGTCTGCAATTACCACTCGGGTCCCGCCCAAAGGGTGAATATCAATTTGGTTCGTATTAAGGTTTTAATAAACCGTGAGCCTTCAAAATTACACTCCACGAGAGCAGAATACACGGTGTAAATGTAAACGAGGGGCTGCCACGTGTTTGGGTCCCTATAAATAACGAGTACCCAAGGGTCCCGTCTTTGGGCCCGAGTACATCTAATTTTAGGTGCCCTACGACGCACCTGGGCCCCTGATTAATGGGTTCCGTCTATTTTGTTGGGATATTTAAATACCTGTCTGGTATTTGACGGCGTCTTTAGCAACCCTCGTGAAGACAAGTGGCAGGAATTTATTTGGCGCTTGTTTTAATAAAAGTTGAGGAGTTATGTGGAGCTTCCTGTCTGATCGAGGGAGTCGTTTTGGTGATTTATGGAATAATGCTTTTAGATACAGATGGGTAGAGAAGCACAATGGTGTCATAATTAATGGTGAGGTAAGTCATATCTATATAAATCAAGTCGAGGTACTCAGGTCCCTCAAAGCTTCGCGTCTCCAAGTAATCTCAAGTTAACAATTGCAACCGGATAAAAAAGTGCAATATTAGCTTTCAAAAGCCAAGTTTCGTGAGTTTCATTACTTTTTTTGTGAAGATATTCTCCAAAAAATGGGTTCAAAATCTCCCATACCCTCATGATTGTCCCATAACATCGATGCGTACAAATGGGCGGCAATCCCGCGCGCTGTCACTGCGCTTCCCGGCGCGGCTTACATGCGACGCGAACGTGTTGCGTCCAATTTGCAGCCTCCTCGCCCTCCGCTCCCCCCGCGGCCGCCGTCTCTTTACCCTGGATTAAGACTATATTTACCAACATGGGGGCATCAATTGTTCATAATATTCGTCATATTGGGTACGGAACCAATAATAAAAACTTATTTCAAAAGACACCTTTGTGTGTGTATTTTTTATATGAGTCTACTCCCATAATTCTCGTCTTCTTATTTTCAATTAATTTAGGATCGGTGCATCATCTTCTCCCACACTTCTCTATTTTCCGTCACTTCAATAGTTGTACTCTTTCTAGTCAATGCATCTTTTTTAAGCTCGTTATTTGTGAAAATTTATATATAAACCAACAGCTGTTGTTTTTGGACCTTAAGGGTTGCCTTAAAGTCTAAAAACAACAGCTGTAGGTACTAGCAAATGGCTCGACGTCCGATCACAACCAGTCCCGGGTCGACGGCGCGTTGTGTCCACGCGCGGCTCAAAGAGATGCCATCATAGTAGACGGCGCTCGGTAGGGCCAGAGCCTGCCAGGGTTACGGAATTTGTTCGAAAGAGTCGCCGCGGTCCTGGAACAAAAAAGGCATTTCGAAGAACATGGATGAAATTTAGTCAGTAAGAGTCCGACACTCCCTTCCGCTCCACCCAGAGCGGAAGGAAAAATCAAAATCAAAAGTCATTTATTCAAAAAAGGCTGAGTGCCAGCACTTTTTGAACGTCAAAGTTCTACATAAAGATAGCCCCCCAGAACGCCCGCCCGTCACCACTTCCTATTGTTATAGCTGGGAAGAAGTGGCGCAACAAACAAGAATTGGAGTCATATTATTATGATGATTTCCCATCGTTAAAAAAAGGTACTTGCAAATGCATCAAGATCGGATGCGGAAAGCCCAGCCGCTATCATGTCCCTGACAAGTACTTACGTTCGTGTTTGGCATGAGTGTAAGGACACGCCCTAAGGAAAGAAAACCAATTTCCAATGAAGATTGTCTCAAAAATCTCATGTGTGTTTTGTTCCATACACCCCCATTCTTTCGCCCCAGATTGCACATTTCATTATTTGTGGACCCATGGATTATTCACAATACTTTATGAACACCATGTGTATAAATATTGCGAACTATAATTTGCTTCGCCCCCACCACATAAGAAAAGAATTGAATGTTAGCATTATGTATTTTTATTTTTATCCTCATCTTCGTTCGTTAATTTATTCATACTTTAGCGTCGTTGCATTTAGAATGGAAATTTTCTTTGTGTGCTTTCTACTTTTTGTTATGAGCATTAATTTTATTTAGCGAGTATTTAATTCACGATGGTCGCTTCTGAACAATTGAATTTTAAATTGCTAATTCTATTTATTTATTTCATTGCTGCTTTAGAGATTCATTGTTTGATTTTGTTTGCGTTTAAGAAGTATAATTTCTTCAAACTACTAATAGGAGAAGTGCGCTGTTCATAGTCGTCTGTTTTTGCAGTGAACAATGTTTATCTCACCAAGCAAGAAAAGCGGAGTAAGATACTCTCACATCTATGTCACAATAATCGCACTCAAATTCCATATTTCACTCATAACAATAGGAGAATAAAAGCGGCATGCAAGAGAAAAATAACCGGCAATCTGTAACAATATCTTAACGTAATGTAGACCGGGTATAATGCGCGCGACAAAAACACGTAATGGTTGCGACAAGCGACGTCGCGCGTGATTTATGTCGTGTCGCGTTGTCGCGGGTCGGGCACTCAGTGCGACTCGAGCGACAGACATCCATCATGTTACAGGGATGTTTATTGAGTGACTTGACCTACTGCACTTCTGGGGGTTGTGGGGTTTAAATATTTATAAGATTGCTGCTGTGTTTGAGTGGTTTAATAGATGCTTTAAAATTACGTATATTGTAAGGGTTAGGGGTTAAGTGAGGTGCTCCTGATCTGT
>NDFZ01005143.1:37891-108297 GCA_002192655.3 Mamestra configurata
TCTGTTGCACGTAGGTACTTCTAGCTTGATAATTACTTCAAAATATTATCAATTTGTTAAATCTCCTTGATACTGGTGATAATCCAAGTTAAGGAACAAATTAAATCGTGTACAAGTAAAAGTGAAGAGATATTATTTTTAGCGCCTTCAATATTGGTTAGTCAACTTGATCAAACAGTGTATTATTGCTATCAAGTAATTAGCAGATATTTAGTTAAACAGTCATTCTCACCATCATTGTTGCTTGAAAGTTGTCTGTGAAAGGCTCTTCGAAGATTATTTATGTTAATATTAGTACTTATATTAGGAGGAGGAGAAGCTCGTGGCTAAATAATAACAGCTGCACAGGTCGATCAAGGTTAAGCAACGCTCGCCAAGGTTGGTCTGTGGATGTGTGCTCCTCCGTGCCTCGGAAAGCACGTTAAGCCGTTGGTCCCGGCTGTCACTTGTAGATCTTTGGAAGTTGTTACGGATTGTCAGAAGCCAGTAAATCTGACTCCAGCCTTGTCAATAACTACCGTGTTACCCAGTTAATGGGTTGTGGTGGTCTGGTAGGTAGCCGCTCCACGTAAAATACTGGTATTCAGCTGAATCCGGTTTGACTGGAAGCCGACCGGTTGGGAAAAGGCTAGGCAAATGATGATGATAATAATACTTATATTCCCTACGTACTTCAATGGCCTTTACTGGTCTTCAGAAAATAGAACTACTTACCTAAGTGTAACCAACCTTTACAGGTTTAATTAATTACTAAAACTATTTCAATAAATAAAAATAAAGAAAATAAGGTAACGGCAAAGCTTCCATTTGTAGTTGGCACTAATTAAAAATATCGCGGAGCCAATAACTTGCTTCTATCGACGGACTACATTTACTACAAATTGATTAAAACATTCCCAGCGTCGCCTTTCAGAATTGTTCAAATAAAACGACATTTTTCCACCGACGGGACGACTTTCGGAGATGACGAACTTGCGTCTTCAATCTACTTCTCACTTAACTCTACTTAATTAAAATTTTAATTAATGAGTTGAGGAGGTATCAATCTGCGCTTCTTAAAGATAGCGCGATAACCACGCACACGCCACGCAGCCGCCCCGCAGACGCCACGCGCCGGCGCCGTCGCCGCACCTAGCTCAAATATTAATAACGGGTTATCTTTGTGCCGCTAATTAATCGCGTTGTTGAAATATTTAGCAACAACCCCAGCATAAAGTTTTATATTGATCAGGCGGTGCAACCTCTTAGAGAACGTATTAGCTAATGTTATGAACAAAGTTCGCGCCCCGAGGATCAAAAGATTATTGAATAGTTGGAAATCTGTTTTATGTATGGGGTAGCGTCTCCGTCGTAAATAATATCAGACTATAATAACGTCGACTTCAGAATTTGAACTCTCAATGACTGCTATAAAAATGCACTTAAATAAATAATGATTCGATTGATGTTCGCAGTTAGGTGTCATTTATAGAAAATAGAACGTTGGCAGTTTTTTTCAGGTAGGGATGACAAAAAAACCTTAGGGGCCCCTTAAAGAAACAAACAATCAAGCTGCGCCTCTTCCCAACTAAGTTGTACCAGTGTTTTACATGGAGCGAGTGCCTCTCTGACCTCCACAACCTAGTGACTGGGTAACACGGTACCCCTTCGCAAAACTGGTGGAGGGAATGGACTGGTGGAGGTGGAGATCGTTTGACTTCCGTCTAACCATGAGAACTGACAAAGATGTTCTAATGACAGCCAGGACCCATCGCTGAACAGGCTCAACAGGGCATGGAAAAAATCAGTACGTAACGGATGTCACCCATCCACGGATCTTACTCGGCAAGCGTTGCTTAGCATAGAAGTACGACCCATATTTTTAAGGGTTCCGTACCTCAAAAGGTAAAAAAGGAACCCTGATATGATCACTCTCTTCTCTGTCTGTCCGTGTATCACCACCGATTTTCTCAGGAACGGGTGGACCTTGCAAGTTGAAATTTATACCAGATACTGAGGTCTATAGTCCTTATAAGGTGTATAAAAATCAAGGTCCTGAGTCAACACGAAAAACAGATATGGGCAAATTTAGATTTTCGCGAAAACTTGTAAGTACCAAAATTTACCTTAATTTTAATTTTCCAGAATTTTCCCTTCACATGTGCTTGCTTTTAACAAAATTGACTATTCTAGATCAACCGGAAGTATCCTATAGGTTTTGGGTCGAAAACCTACATGATAGTTCCCGTTGACCTAGAATCACGAAATTTGGCAAAAAGCAACGTCTTCGAGTTCACTAACTAACTTATCCAACATAACAAATAGCAGCGAAAAAGCTATACTCGATGCTACTATGATGAGCATTCCAGATAGCCTGCATGATAATAGCTTCAATATACGCGATTTACATGAACAGATAAAAAATCTCACGACGCAATTAGCGAGCGCACATAATGAAATAGAGAATCTGAATATTGAAAACTTTCGTTTAAAATCTGATCTACAAAAAATGATCAGAACCACAAACACATACAAGAAAATATGCTCTTCGCCATGCAGAAAAACCTTAGCACCGGCAGAAAATCATCAGACTCCAAACCAAAATAAAGAACGAAGCTGGCGCAGTATTAATGAAACGATGATAAGCGACCCGCTAATTAATTGCTCAAGAAATGAGACAAAAATGCAAAATAAAGAGACTCAAACTACTTTCACATCGAGCATCAAGCGCAACAAAGAGACCCAAACAACGGTCACACCGAGCAAACTGAATAAAGTCCCCACCACCTCGTCTCTAAACGGAAGCATTTTCAGCGAGCCATCAACAACTTTCCTTATAAACCAATCGTCCAGAAATATTACTAACAGTACTGAGATTATGAAACAACAGGGACAAACTCTGTGCCCTGTACCTTCTAAAAAAAACAAGTTATGTATACTGAGCGCAAATAATAAAAATAAGGTCTTGTCGACAGCTCAAGATTTACTTACTGACAAGTACGACATATGTCATTATATAACTCCAAACGGAACATTGCAGCAACTACTTAGCGGAATTCAAACAAAATTATGTGACTATACCCTGAATGACTTTTGTATATTATTAATTGGAGAAGAGGACTTTAAAATTACTAGCAACTATTGCAGTACTATTGTATACGTTAGGGATATTCTAAAACAAATTACTCACACTAATGTCATAATTTGTGTTCCTACATTTAAACTTGGAGGCTATAACGATATCTATAACTGGAGAATAGAAACATTTAATAATTTATTATACTTGGACTTATTGACTCATGAACATGCATATTCTTTTGATTCTAATTATAATTTGACGTATGATCACACAATGTTTAACATATCGACAGGCCGTATAAATAACTACGGCTTACGCATTATTTTTGAAAATCTGTTGCATTTAATTAATGACATTACTGTAAGTTACATGACTACCTCTACTGAAAATATTGTACATAGTTCAGAAGCAAAATCTTCATTGTTTTTTCGACATTAAGTATCTAAATGTTTTGCATCAAAATATAGCGGGACTACTGAACAAATCTGACCCACTTTTAGTAAATATAGAAGAGCTTAAAGACAAAAATACAGACATTGATGTAATATGTATCACTGAGCATTTTATGTTGGCAGGTTATGAGCAACACCTGAGCATACCTAATTACGCACTAGCGGCATGTTTTAGTCGTTCTTGTAATAAAAGAGGTGGAGCTTGTATACTGGTAAATAAGGTACATAAGTTCAAAGAACTTTCTCAAGTCAGTAAATTGTCCATTAGTAATGTAATTGAATGTTGTGCAGTCGAGTTACTTGACTTTAAAATTATAATAGTTTGTGTATACCGTGTACCGGCACAAAGTAACCTCAATTTGTTTTTCGATAGACTTGACAATGTTCTAAATTGCATCTCTAAAACTAATAATAGTCATAATACTGTTATAGCTGGTGACTTTAACATAGATATCATGAAATGCAATAATGCCACATTAGATTTCGAATGTTTATTATTAAATTATAATCTCACATTAGCTCTTAAGCAGCCCACGAGGCTATCGAGCAAGACTTGTATAGACAACTTTGCACATGACTTTAAAAAACAGTGTAAGACTGATGTGTTAGAATTTGGCTTATCAGACCACACTGCCCAATTAATTAAGCTTCCAGTTAAAAAAATATTTTTATTTAAGTGTTGGCATAAAATGAAGCGTGACCTCAGCTTAGAAAATATTCAAAAATTTAAAACCTGCATAAAAAACATTTCTTTTTGTGAAATATATAACACAAGTGATCCAACAGTAGCCTATCATTATTTTATAGAAACATTTAAATTATTTTATGAATTGTGTTTTCCTTTAACTAAAATTACTGTGCAAGTGAATACCAAACTAAGATGGATATCACGAGGAATTAAGACCTGTAGTAAAAATAAAAGAGAATTACTCTGGAATTTCAGACGGAAACCAACATTAGCTAACAAACAAAAATATTCAACTTATTCTAAACTTCTAAAACGAATTATAAACCTTACTAAACGGGCCCAAAACAATTATAAAATAAAAACATCGACTAATAAAAGTAAAGCGGCATGGAAAATTATAAATAATAATAAATTAAATACTCCAAAAGAATCGATAACCGAATTAAAAATTAACGATAAATTAACAACAAATCCTACAGAAATTGCCAATGCGTTTAATAACTATTTCATCGAAAAAGTGGCTCCTATTCCAGGTGCTGGAAAAAAGTCCACAACCTTAATTAATCCCCAAACGAACTCAATGTTTTTGTCACCCTGTTTGCCTTTTTATATGCAGAAAATTATAAGAAAACTTAAAAACACTAGCAGTGTAGGCTATGACGGTATTTCTACTAGAGTAATCAAAGCAGTAAATGAAGATATTTCTCATCACCTAAGCCATATTCTGAATCTTTGTATACAAAGTGGGACATTTCCAAAGGACCTCAAGTTGTCAATTATTAAACCTATATTTAAAAAAGATAATAAATACCTAATGGAGAACTACAGACCTATAGCACTAATATCTGTTTTCTCAAAAATCTTTGAAAAATATATTTACCATGAAATAAATAACTATTTAGACCAAAATGAAATCCTATGTGATGAGCAAAAAGGCTTTAGGAAAAATAAAAACATAAATATGGCGGTTTACGACTTTTTACACGTTGTTTCTTCACAAGTTGACAAATCTTTACCTGTTTGTTCGATTTATTGTGATATGTCTCAAGCATTCGATTATGTAGACTATAATATCCTGCTTGCTAAACTTGAGGCTTATGGTATAAGAGGTAATGTCCTAGAATTGATAAAATCATATTTGTCAGACCGCCAACAAATAACCCAAATATCAAAATTTAATGTTAAAACTAAAAGGGAACAGGTTTTCTCCTCTGATAAGCGTTGCATCTCATATGGTGTTCCCCAGGGAAGTGTATTAGGTCCTCCTTTGTTCCTGCTATACATTAATGATTTGCCAAAAGCAACTAAAGAACCCATGTCACTTTTCGCTGACGACAGTACTGTAACCATAGCACCTAAAAATATACTCAACTACCATACTGACTCTAGTGATTCATTGAATTCTATAATTACCTGGCTCAATGATAATAATTTAAAAATTAACCTTAGCAAAACTAACATAATGCATTTTAGACAACGAGAAAACTTTCGCAACACATCAAAATTTAATTTAGTATATAAAGATGATGTAATACAAGAAGTTGAAACAACCCGATTTTTGGGATTAATCATTGACAAGCAATTAAATTGGAAAACACACATAGTTGAACTTTGCAAAAAAATTAGTACTTCATCATATGCTCTTTATAAGTTGGCACCGACTGTCAACATAGATACCTTACTTACAGCATATTACGGGCTTGCTGAATCAGTTTTAAGATACGGAATAATTTTTTGGGGCAATTCAACTGAGAAGGACACTGCTTTCAAAGCACAAAAGCGTTGTATACGTGCTATGTTTGGGTTACTAACTACTGACAGTTGCAAACCAATGTTTATACAGCACAAAATTCTAACACTTCCGTCACTATACATATTGGAGATATCGCTTTTTGTAAAAACCAATCCTCATTTGTTTCCCCCTTTGATTGATAATAGAAATAGACGTGAGAAGTACAGACTTTGGGTGCAATCTCTCTCTGCAAAAACAGCATTTTTGAGAAAAAGTGTAATATGCATGGCCCCATTAATATACAACAAACTACCTAATTATCTAAAGGTAATGAACATTAATTCATTCAACAGAGAACTAAAAAAATTGCTAATTACTAAGGGGTACTATAATATTACGGAGTTTTTAAATGACAAATTTTGATCATTTAATATGTGATAGTTTTATTCATTTTATTGTTTTAATTATTTTTGGATTGACTGTTATTATATATTTGAATTAATTTTGACTATGTATAATTTAATTATTTAATAATAATATTTTGACATGCGTATCATATTGACGAATTTTAATGTATTTTGACATGAGAGATCATTAATTTATAATGTATTTTTGCATGATAAAATAGATTTGGTTTGGATTAGATATTAATTAATGAAAACATATAAATATGCATATTGTACGCCCTATGGGTATGTTACAGCGATCTACATATTACGTTGATAAGAACTGCTTTAAACCTGTGACAAACAATAAATTATTTTGACTTTTGACTTTTGACTTTTGACTTTTACAGCTGGCACAAGTAAAGGAATAATACCAAAAAATAAAAAAAAAGTTGAAAATTAAAGGGTGTCCCCATACAAACATAGCGGACGCCTGCCACCAATAAAAATGATACCAGTTTTATTATGGCGGTATAATGGGTAGGTACGGAACCCTCGGCGCACGAGTTCGACTCGCACTTGACCGGTTTTTTTTTTGGATGGGAAATCATCAAATGGCTCCTTCCACTCTGGGTGGCCCGGAAAGGAGTGTTAGACTACTACTGACTAAACCCCACTCATGTTTCTCCAGATGCCATTAGCGTTCCAGGGCTGCGGTGACTCTTTCGAACAACTTCCGCAACCCTGGAAGTTCGACCAGTGCGGCTGTTATAAGGTACAAGCTCGTCCCGTTAAAAAAAACAAGCAACAGAGCAATATAATATGAATGAATGAATTACAAAACTGATCGTTCCAATATAGAGCAGACTGGCTCGGTGCCGCACATCAAACGAGGGATCAGTTTACCGACTGACACCGGTTTATTGATAACTTCATAATCGGGATAATAACTGATTCTAACGTTCATCAACACATTCAATTACTATTTCAGAGATTTACATTAATTGAATTTTAGATTTGTTGGTGTTAGGTTTACATGTTAATTTATTGGTGATTGAAAGATTAATTTTATAGTGCATCAATAAGTGGATAGTGTTTAAATTAGACAAAAAGAAGTGATTTCAGTTGTTGTAGACAGTTCTGGGGCTTCTTGACATTCCACAAATTATTAAAAAAAAAAATGTTTGTGGAAAAATAATTAAAGCCGCACTTCAAGATTAAACAATGTTTGCCGAGATCAGTTCATGGACCATCCATTACATACTGAGCTTTTTTGGTGCTTCAGGAACCACGTTAGCCAGGGTGTCGTTTTTTTTTTTTAAAGATGTGAAATCGTCAAATGACTTCTTCCGCTCTGGGTGGAGCGGAAGGGCGTGTCAGACTATTACTGACTAAAACCTATCCGTGTTCCTTCCAAAGCCCTTTGCGTTCCAGGGCCGCGGTAACTCTTTCGAACAAGCTCTGCAACCTTGGCAGGCTCTGGCCCTAGCGGGCCCCGTCTACTATGCTGACATCTCTTTGAGGTGCGCGTGGAACACAACGCGCCATCGATCCGGGCCTGGTTGTGATCGGGCAGCGAGCCACCTAACGCTCGCCAGCCCGGGTGTCTTGAACAGTCGTTCTGGGTTGTCAAAAAACCAGAAAGACTGACACCAGCCTAACCAAGATCATGTTACCCAGTAACCGGGTTGTGGAGTTCAGATAGGCAGTCGCACACGTAAAATACTGCATTCGGAGAGACTCGAAGTCGACCTCAACGTAGTTAGGAAAAGACGGCAAATTGATATATTTTATTTAAAACTAAGTGCAGTAAACGGACGAAGGTGATTCTCTTAGCCGTTAATACTCAGGCATTTTTTTATAAACTAGAACAGAAACGACCATGCTACCATCACATTAAAAATATTTATACAGGTATCTTTCCCACTTCATATTTAACGTTAGTAGATTATATAGAAATGCTGACACATCCATTACCGGTTTACCTCGTCTACACGGACGCACCGCAAGCACTAAACTAGCATTACGCTGGTAATCCGCCGGTAATCACGTTAACGCGTGCTCCAGTCAACGTGTTTTATTTAGGGCCGGACACACCGTTTGAACGGGTGACTATCGTTAATCCCAAATTATCTGGTCTATACAGGGTGTTATAGATATAAAGCAATACCTGAGAACAACTTTTACTATGCGATTTGGATGATCCCCAAATCGCAAAAAAATTATCCACTACCCCATATACAAATATACGTATAATATTTGCATAATTTGACAATATATCCAGGAGAGCTGATATTTTTGCGATTTCAGGTTTGGTCCATTGTACAAATTGTAGTTTTACTTTCAATAAGTAGAGAAGTAGAGGTACAATGACCTCCCATCAGGTTTAGCCACATTCCTGTTTTAGGTTGTATATATTCGCGTGTTCCTCTTTAAAGGCTAAATTAATGTTTTGAGTTCACGAAGAAGCCAATGAGTAGAAAAGAGGTTATGATTGAGATTATATGTTTCGGATAGTAAAAGAGATGAAAGGAAAAATAAGCACTTGAATTGGGATAAGACCAGAAAAATGATGAGTTCACAAAGAAGTAAATTCCTCAGATTCAGATTTATTTATTGTTTGTCCTCGATTATTTCTTCTAGAAGATTTGACTTTTTACTCCCTAACCAAGTTAATGACAAGTAATGTAATGACGTACCTACTAAAATATACTGTTTCTGGCCTGAACTGTAACTGTGGCTGTCAATGATCATAACAAAACGTGGTTTTCTTATGCTCCTTAAGTGAAACCTTAACTCAGTGATAGAAAGCTCGTAGCGCAGGTTAAACACGATACCAAGAACTTTCCTTTTTACATCAAAACACCAACTAATTAGTAATTTCCCAGACTAGGAGCTACGTGTAAAACTAGGGCTTTTATTAGTTAATGTGTTTGGAAAGCGTTTTGTGGTAGTTTGCCGTGAATGGCTATGAGTTAAATGGGCTATGAGTACATGTTATTGTTTAGGCTAACAGGCGTAATGTTACGGAATATAATGTTTGCTGATGTAGATGCATTGTGCTGGTTTTAGATTGTTACATTTGCTTTTTTATCTTAACTGTTTTGCTTTGTTATTATATACGTGCATCTGTGCGCTCTAATTATTAATCCTAGTTTTAGATATTGTTTCTCAATAAGTGAATTATGTATCTAATTCTTTATGAGAAATAAAGTTGTTCTTAAACCTCTAACGTTGTTTGTAACTTGAGTATTTTATGGTCACACTGTTGCCTAGTCGAGCAAGATTTGATTCAAATGATTTCCCGGTGATATAAAAATGTTGGAAAAACACTGTTTAAAATCATGCCTTTTAAAATCATTTATATTTTAGTAGAATACCAATTACCTATTTTTTTTCATCATGCTCGTTTTAATTTTTATTTTTGAAACATTCCTTCAAAGTCTCTTCTACAAATTGTAATTACATACTTTCGTGATAAAAACTTAACCTAAAACTAAAAGTACTCCAGAGAATATACTCAGGCAACAACACACAACATCAACATACTCAATTGCCAAGCAAGGGTCTACTTCGCTCACACACGTCAACTTACTAAGTCTTTTTGTATCAAGCTTACAACCTCCTCAGTAACAAGATCTCAAATGCATAGTTTCTAACACTCCCTCTTGAGCTAAAACTTATCTTCACGAAATACAAATCTCAAAACACCGGACTCTCAAAAAGACGTGCATATTAAAACGCGTACATTTGCGTCTCGAGTGCCCCAGACTGTTTACTGTGACTCTCGTCTTGTCTGTCTGTTCGTGTGCCTGTGTGTCTGAGTGTCTGTGTGTCCCACTCAAGGAGCCATTAGCACTGAATGCGTAACTACAGCATTAAAATTCATCTGTACGTCTGTATTGCAGGCGACGCCGGGTGCCACCGACTGTAACTGCAGTTAAAGGAGAAATGTTTTAAAGAAGCTTTTATTTCTGTAGTCTTAGTTATACGCGCGGTTTTCTGTTACTGGTAAGAACTGGACGTTTTAAAAGTTTTAGTGTAGAAGTTATGTCTTGCAGATGTAGGAAAGCTATAGACTGAAACATAATATATCAATCTATTATTTTGGCTTATTTTGGAGGGTACTTGGACGCCTGAGTGTACGTATGTTTAAATATATATATATGTATGATGTATACGTACACAAAATTAATATTAATTAGACATTAAAAATATTTTTATTTCTAAACTTACAGCACTAAAATAAAATGAAAAATCTACCAACATCACGTAATTGATTTTATTTCTTACAAACAATCGTATTGTATTTAACATAACTTCCTTTAATTTTCCGTAATCATAATTAACCGTAATCCCCAGCCCGGCAGCATTTAACCGACGTTAAGTAACGGCAGTTAACCCTCCACTAAAGCACTGGCACTAAACAGCGCGCGTTTATCATACAAATGGATTTCCTGAGTTAAAGCCGCGCTGCCTATCCACTATTAATTAAATGCCGCGATGCTTTACTGTTTTATATTTAGAGAGTAGCATTAAAGAACATTAGGTGCTTGTGGACCGAAAGGGTAAGTCTCATTTTTTAGAATACATAAAGTAGGATAAAAATTGAGTAAATAAATGAATATACGTCATGTTTCCTCAATATCAGTGGAAGAAAATTTCGTATTTGTCTCAGTAATGCTGTATGGACAACTGCTTTCCTTAATTCAAACTTTTTTCAAAGTATACATGAGAGTTGTCCCTAATTTAATTGTTCATACCCATATTGTGATTGGTAACCCACTCTTTTAGATGATTAAAATAATTTGTCTGTTGTCGATTTCCTTTATGCGATAAATTTAAATTGGCCCACCGATTAACCAGCTGCAAAATGCTAAAAATCTTAGATGAGTGAACAGGCATCTCTGGTCACGCTCGCTCCATCATAGACCTCATCCATTGCTTTCCATCAGGCGTGATTGAGGTCAAAAATCAGCCCATTCTTCAATACAAAAAATAAATAAATTAAAAAAAATACAACCTTTTGTCAACGGCAACACTTTTTCTTTTAAATCAGGTCTTCTTTCCAATGTTATTGCCACGATGGGTATCTGAAAAATTTGTTTTTTTATAAAACTCAATGTGTATGAAAAGCATGCCTACTAATATATCACAAAAACGTTGCAGTATACACAATAATAGACACATCATATCATAAACAATCGCAATTCCTGACATGATAAATCAAAACCTTAATGTGTATTATGCGACATCGGAAAAAGGAAAAAAAACACAGAGATAAAAACATTCTCTATTAATTAAAAATGCGCGCTCCAATTGGTAACTTTTCACATAACGACCGCCACGTAGCGGCGTAGCACCGGCGCTCGTAGCAGCGGTGCTACGCCGTAGCAGTGACGCTGATGGAAAATGATTTCCGTAATTTGATTAATATACAGTTGCATGTTTATACGTGTTTTAAAATACGTAATATTTTTCAGTTTTAATACTTGTTGTTGTCGGTTTTCGATATACGGGTGTTTTTCGATGACTTTTTCTGAAATCGATAGGTACTTGCAATTAAAATGGAATGTTAAAATTTGGACTTTATTAATGAAATGCTCTGTATTTAATAGTTTGGCTGTTAAAATTGAAATGAAAATAGTTATTGGTCCTTTAAAACGCAGAAGCCTGATTTGAACATAGCCCTTGATGCTTAAAACTTCATTAGAATTAGAATCATCAGTGTGTCTTCAGCATCATTTCAGCAAAAGAGGTCTACTGCTAGATAATAGGCCTCACCTTGTTGCCACATATACCGTACCTGCCTTCTCACATCAAACACTCCTCCCGCAGCGGTCGCTTTGTCATTACATCATCCTGTGGTATAGTATGTCTTTCAGAACTGACTCTTCTAGTAAGCGATCGTCATTCCTAAACCATTCCCTATCCCTATCAGCCATCTGTGAGTAATATGGTCCCCACGCTGTGCCACAAAAGCATATCAATTAATTGGTATCTAAAATAAAAATATAAAAATACTTATATCTTCAAGGAATACAGATTGTTGTTAATATTTAACCAAGATTCCGGCGCGAGCCACGGCAATGCCATTTAGTATGATTACCGCTGTTTGAAGCATTCAATAGTGAAAATTTACTCGAAGCCGGCGTGCGAGCAATTTCCTGCAGTTACCGTGTTTTCTTCGCAAATGTATGAAAGTTTAATCAGAGCTTTCAACGTGTCCTGACGGTATTCCTTTTGATTTCTGGGATTTTGTGTGACCCAGTGGGAAAATAAAATGAAATAAAGTAGAAGGAAAAGTATTGCAACATATATTATATTTATGATTGCCTAGTGATACATAATATCACTAGGCAATCATCGATGTTCAGAAAGGCTTTCCCTCGGCAGGCGTTTCTGAACGTCGGTGATCGGTCCAAAAAAGGATGACCAATAAATTTATGCCGAGACTCCTCCGGGCCCCTCTTTGGCTGTCTTAATAAATATTAGACAGTTGTTACGGGTAGTCAAGAGCCTGACATGTAACACCGTGCACCGGTCTGAACTACTCCATAGTATTGTGCTACCCAGATACTGGGTTTTGGAGGTCAGATAGGCAGACGTTCCTTATGAAGTACCTGCTGGTATCCAGCTGCATGAAGACTGGAAGCCGACTCTTCAAGTCGGAAAAAGCACATTGAACAAGCTCGGTAACCTCACGCCAAGATAGCCAAAATTATTTAATCTTCTCCACATTGTCTACTCTTTTAAATTTAAGACTAAGTGTCACAAGAAGCACGGCTAATAAAGATGTCAATAAACATCCCATAACCCACTTTCTATAACAGGAAAGAAATTAAACTACAACAGTTCCCAAGACAAGTAATCCACTAACTTCGTCACTAAATATGAACATCTCCGTCTAATCAATAGCTCGTTAGTACGAGCACTATAGTGCTATATACTACACTATACATAGGTGGGAGGGACAGATGCCGATACATCTTAATTACATAAATTAGCAAATATCTGGTGCACAGATCTGAGGCGGATAGATGCGATCTATTTATGTGTGGTATTAGTTGGTGACCTGGTTTTGCTTTTGGAGAGATTTTGATACAATGTGGTTTAACATTTTTGACGATATCACATTAGTCTTACCATATAAAAATAGTATTACTTTGCCCAGCAGTGGGACAGTAAGGGCTAAGTAAAAAATACTAATACTTTAGCAACTTCTTACCTTTTAGATAGATAGGTAGATAGAATGCGTTCTATCCATATTACATTGTTTTTGGATTCTGAGACATATTGTTTGAGATAATCTCCACGATTTTTCATTTTTGAATAATTGGTTAGTCCAACATTGCTGTGCAGATTAGATTGCTGGCACATGTAGAGTAGTTAGTAGGTAACTATCAGAATAAAAAAAAAAAATTTTTTTTTGAAGAAACTAGCCCTAATAGTCATTATACCTACAGAGACCTAGGTATGCGGTAATGCGTTACACGTCTAAAAACTCATCCCCAAAAACCTGAACACACAAACAAACCAACCATCAGTAATATATCACAATATTAATTAGGAGCGGGACAATCCGCTATCGCTAATGGATATTAGGGCCCGTTCACATTCGCCGGCTGCCGTCGTCGGTCCGGCGACCGCATGAATATGCAACCGCCGTAACTCCGCCAAGCGGTGGAGTCTCTGAGTGATTCGTGTGACGTCACCCAGCGCGTTTTTATGCTTAGTTAGGTTAGTTACATGAAGTACTGTTTATTAGGTGACCTCGTTAGTAGGTAGGCTTGTAGATTGAGGCGCTTTTGTTTTAGTGGACGATGAATACTGATGAAGAGTGGTCAGTTGGATTACGTTTTTGTTGGTCATCTGGTCATTATTCTTTATACTTACATCCGCAGGCCTGGTACCTAGTCCCTTACCAAAGATGGGTTGATTATTATTTGAAACTCTGAGTGATCAGATTATGGTCGTGCAGTGGTCGAAATTCGACCTTATTTTAGCTTTCTGTACTCTCTGCATTCTGTAATGTAAACTTTAATTTGTCAAACATCAGTTTCCTCCATGCTCGCGAATTGCCTAAATTGGGATATTGTTTTCTCGTCATGTAACTATAATAACAGTACTATGAGTATTCGTAATTCTGATCTTGTTAAAACAAACCCTTAGGTACTGAAAGTGAGAAAATAAAACTTTCCCCTTCAACTGGTTCCAATTATCCGTCCCATCCGCGCAGCGCTGCACAGTCCCTTATATCAGCAGATCGCATGTAATAGTGTATCGCCAGTAAATCAGTCGTATCAGGCGGCCTAACGACCTGCGATCGTGTCGATACGGCCGGATGGACGAACTAGCCGACGCAGCGATACCGTCTGTACAGACCTTTATCTCGTGTTTTAAACTGCAAGGACAGATATCGCTGAGTACGATTTGGTGCCAAGCACTTGATGAAGCCCTACTCCTATCTTCCCATTTAGAAACAATTCACTGAGCAAAGTCGTGGGGCCAACTAATTAGATAATAATTCAATATACTTTGTGTTGTTCCGCCTGTTGCTGATGCTATCTCTCCAAATACCTTTAGAAGATATCTAAATAAGATTAATAACAATTAAGAGAAATAACTCGGATTATTTCTTAACTGATTGATGAAATCATATTGCGAAAAACAGGTTGTTACTTGTTAGCACGGCACGGTTTGGTACCTACCTAGGTATAGTTTATTTATTTTACACTTTAAGACACAAATGTACCGAGACGGTCTACATGACGTACGTATTCTCTACCAGGAAACCTTTAGATGACTAGAGACAAATAGCCGTGGTACTTATCTTTAGAAGCCGCACGGGTCGATCTTCAAGGTTAAGCAACGCTTGCCGAGGTTGGTCTGTGGATGGGTAACCATCTTAACATACCGAGACTCCTTCGTGCCTCGGAAAGCACGTTAAGCCGTTGGTCCCGGCTGTCATTTGTAGATCTTTGGCAGTCGTTACGGATAGTCAGAAGCCAGAAAATTTGACACCAGTCTTGCCAAGGAGTACCCTGTTACCCAGTTAATGGTTTGGCCCGGTTTAACTGGAAGCCGACCCCAATATAGTTGGGAAAAGGCTTGGCAGATGATGATGACTTATCTTTAGAACGGAGATCCTTTGTAATTTGGACTTTACTATGAACCTTGATATAATTATGGAACACGCTTTTGTCAGTCCTGATATTCAATTCGGACTATAAGGTACTCATAACAACATGAAATTCTCTTAGCTAAACACTGTCTAATAAAATATGTTGTATTCATCTTTGACACGCTAACAAACTACTAAATAATAATATCTTGGTGGCGGCACCAAGTTTTGTTGTTTTACTTCCAAAACTCTCTGAACAAAACTAATTTGTTATAAAGAGAATATTCTCTACCGAAAGTTTTCCTTGACAATATTTTACGGTCGTTTATAATGAGCAAAAATAGTGTAGTTTTTTTAATGTTCCGAATGTTTGTAGAAAAATCGGATCTCTTATAACTCGTGCCTCGGTCTATCCGTTTTTCACAGCCGACATTATCTTGTGTACTATTGTTTATACTCACTGATCACGCCAAACAACTAAATTTTGTTACAAAATACCTTCACATGACCATCGTCACGCTAGCAAGTAGATGATCACCACAATATTATGAAATTACCTATATTAGCAGACTTTATAAAATTGCCTATATTAGCTGACTGATAGATATTAGCGGCTTAGTCATTAGTCAGGAGGAAATGCGAGTACGAAATTTATTCGGCTAATGACTAGACCGATGATTATGATCATAGATACTATTGATAATAGGTAACATATTACCTAAGCAAGTGACTGGGTAGTTACAAGATTGACTAGCATAGCTAGATATATACAGAAAGATAGTATAGGTAGTAATAGTAGATAGTAGGATAGTGTAGCTATAAACAATGCTGAATCAGTAATCTTATTTAAAAATCGTGAACCCTCAAGTATGCGCGTCGCCACTCTAAAATATTGTAATGTCTGTATGTGTAAGCAATTTATTCTGATCGGTCCGCACTCGCTGGTGTTCGCTCCGCTCTTTTGAAGTAAAATGTATTTTCATTTTTGTTCTCTTTTTACTTTCGGAACTAAGATTTATATTTTATTCAAAGGAGAGCTGTACAAGTTGAAACTTCGCTTGCTCCAGACCGACTGACAGACGGACGCTTACAAAATATATAATTATTTAACGCGAAAGAAAAGTTTTGTATGAAGATACTTCGATAACAGTTTGTGCAGTTATTTAAACGGATACTTAAGTACTAGTGATGTACCTACACTGCTACTATTTTTAGCAAATAAACATTTGATTTGTAACCTAAAGTAATTAATAAATACTAAAAAACAACTAGACTAATAAATTCGCGAAATTATGTACAATAGCATATAAAATAAAGGAAATCATTGAGCATCAAATAAGTTCTCCACAGCGCTGTCAATGGGCCGAACACTGGCAACATTGCCGCAATGAATGGCGGTCTGTGGCCGAAGAAATGCCCAGCCCTCTGGTCCCGTCAACAGTCGACTAGCTGTTTGCTAATGTCCCGAAAGACTGGACTTGAAACTCAAAAACGAAACAAACGTCCTTCACGCCTCTCTATACCTATTTGCGAACGTGACCCGACTATCAGCAATTAGCCGGTACAAAGATCTAACAAAACGTGTGCAAATAATACTTATTTCTATATCTAAATCCTAATAGCTATTGATCGCGCCAGATTAAAACTCCTACGTCATAGCGAGATAATCTCTAGTTTGTCCCCTAGTAAATGGGCCAGAGAATACCTACAGTTGAATCGTCCTCTGGTTTAATATCATCCCCCTAAAGGGTGAGGGGTGGGGTGAGTGCAGCTCTCAGCAAATAGCAGAAGTAGCAATAATCTTCGCGGCAAGACTCAGTCAAATACAAACCGCGGTTGTATGAAACATTCATTGTAAAGCGGTTTGCAACGTCTTTGAGTACGGGACGTAATGTTGGACAGAACGAGGGAATTGTTTGGGTTTTTAAAATGCTTATTTTGCTAAAAGTAATTCGAGAAGTTTTGTTTAATTAGTTTGCTTCAAAGTCAGTACCTGTCTTGTTGATCTACTGGCCGCAAACTCTGCGGATGAGCTGATGCGACCCGGTAGTCATGAGCTCCTAGGCTTGACTCTCAGGTCTATCAAAGTATTGATGGGTTTTTTCATTTGTAAATTTACAGTAAAAAGTGTGTGAAATAGGCGCGTTCCATATTACATACATGGGACGAAAAATAACTGACGAAATGTAGTTTTACCTTACATAGACACCTCTGCCTAAGCCTTTGAAGAATACAAGCGAGGTGCTATGTCTCAATCACGTGACCTGTTTCAAAACAGAACGAAATCGAGTGAGTGGGTGGTGTGGACTCATTAGTAATCTAGTTAATCCCTCGTTCAATTATAAAAGATATCGGTATAGGTGTACATATTACATACATAAGTATATTAGTACTGATATAATTAAATAGGTATGATTTTAGGTGCTCCTATGACACATGAAATATTAATTTTTTGGTATGGTTTGCAAAAAAAAAAACAAAAAAAATACAGAATGATTTATTGTGACAAATAGAAAATGACATTATATTTTAACGTGTTTGGAGCCTCCTTTTAAGCAAACAACGCCTGTATAAGAAGGCTCTTTTTCGTTTAGGCATGTCAAAGTTTGACAGTGTTTTTCAGTTTATAAGCACCTACACAGGGTTGATAATTGTTTTTATTTTCTATTATTTACCACCTGTATGTGTGATTAGAAACTATTTGAAATTTACACTAAACAATCAGTGTTTCAATACTCGTTCAAGTTTCCACACAGTTTCATAACATTTTTCTACGTCACCGCTATTGATACCCACGTACACTTTGGAACGTGTATTGACTAATGCACCGACTAACCACCATTTCATATAGGTACAGTTTTCCTTCAACTTTTGCAGAAAATTGATAATAAATTGAAACGAGAAAAGAAACAGCTCGAAACTAGTGTTTGTTCATTGAGTTCCGGATGGTAATATGTTTATCTGATTGATAACAATCATATTAAAGTACCTACACTTGGTTTTTCAAATGACTTTGTCATGTAATACCTGCCAACTTATTTATAGGGGTCCTTGTTTTCTATGTTCGTTGTTTCTCATTATTCTAATAATAAAAAATCGAAAGTGAGTTTTTGTTTGTAACCTCTTCACGTCTTAACGGCTGAACAGATTTGAGGGAAACTTAGCACACGGGTAGACCATGTCTTGAATTAGGACAAAGGATACTTTTATCCCGGAAGTATATTCTATTGGGATAATTTCCGACTTCAGAAACGAAACAGCAAACGGCCTGTAGTTAAAAATATGTCAAAATTTCCAATTCCCAAACGGATATGAAAACATAACATCACGACACCATCTCGTCGTTGCATCATCCCGGTATTTTCCAGCACAAAAACCGGGATGCTCCCGAGTCCACGTAGGTACCCATTTGTTTGTGCTATTCACAAAAACTGACACCAACAGCTATCATTTATCTTCGGCATCATAAGTTGCAACTAACGACCGTATCACGCGACGGGGGAGCGTTCCTCTTATACGATAGTTGCGCAATCGTTGCTCGGTTATGCAGTAAATAATATTGGAGAAGCTACATAATTTTATTATGAGGAACTTGTTTGATTCTCTTTGCTAAAGTCTATTTTAGTCTGTGGTTTTTTTTCACAAGTCGGCCAAATGTTAAAATATTTTCTATTGGTATTATCCTAGTAGCTGCTCGTAGCAATAGTAGCATTAGGCCCAATGTTTAACAAAAAGATCACCCACAGTACTGTAAGTAAGGATATGATAATACATTTGTAGTTAATATGATGTGTAGATTGTACTAACACCTCCACTTTCACCCTTAGGGAATTATGTTAAAGCCATTATCATTGTCACGTGGATTCATAGCAATCTAAGCATGACCTTTAATAAAACCAACTGTTACCTAGGTATGTACCTACATATCAGTTATGGCTCAGTAGGTACATTTACATATTTTACGTTATCATAATCTCAGGATCTTGTTATTGCACTAATAACTTGCTGATAACAGAAATACATCAATAATCGTTACTCGTGCGATAAGATTAAAGTATTAACTTTATCTAAATACTCTCTAAACACGACAATGTGAAGGACTTAGCGTTATCATATCTATCGTTTGCTGTTTATAGTTCAAAATTAATTTACACAATCCTCGTAGGTACATTGTGACAAAATCGATTAATTTCATGATTTTGTAACTTCATTGAATGTACTTAAAATATAAATGGTTGAGTACATTATTTTGTTATTTTATGATAAGTGTTGCGAATTATCTTCGTTTTAATTTAATCGGGTTTTGATAACATCGTCTAAGTTTTTATTATTGTATTGATCACGATAATGTTGTTTACAAATAAACTCAATAGATGGCGTTGTGAGTTCCGAATTGATGTAGTTTTATTTCACGTACATCGGTAACGGAAAAAGTTTGAAATTGATGTTGCCGTATGTTCAAGATTCGGTTTCAAACAGTATTTTCTTCACTTTTTCAGTAGATTTCACATCATGTTATAACGTTCACACCCGACTACAGCCAACAAGTTAACAGTTAGCTCAACAGTTTTAGCGCTATGAAGTACTAGAACCGCTTACTTCAACCTAGCCTACTTTCCGTGTGTTTCCTTATTGCTGTTCTTATTTGAATATTTACCGAAAATACCGAAAAACAAATAGGTATCTGCTACCGTGCAAAAAGAAGAAATATCGGTGGATGCTCTTTTTGCCAATAAATATCAAGTTATTTAGAAAATAACCCGCCACAGCGGGTGACTGTCACCGCACTCACTCGTGACGTCACAATTTGGATGTGTTCATATTATTCATCGACATGTTACATAATATGCGATATATTATGACCTAACAATTTAATGTACGTATTCAACTCCTTCAGTTAGCATCAGTAGGTGGTATGATCGGTGTCGTTCAAACTACAGAGGTATTAAGGTATATGCAGCAAAACTGGTAAGTTTTCTGATCTTACTTTTGAGTAAGTACCATTGCAATAGAAAATTACATAACATTGCAATAGAAAATAACCCCTTCGTTTTGATTATAAACCATGAAAATTATTTGTAACGGCTCGCACGACCGCTTGCGTCGCCTATTTCCCCCATAACCCGCTGTCACACTAGTTCCATCCCGCATCACTCGCTCCATCACTGTCAGGTCCGGCGCGGCGCGGCACGGCACAAAAAGTGTAAGTGTTCGAGTGGCACACTTTCATAAATCTCACGCAGATGCCGCGCCGTAGGTAACCGCTATAAATTCACTAAACGCCGACTTGAGTATTGTTGAGAATGACCCAAGGAAGCAACGGTAGCGAGGTATGGTACAGTAAAGGTGGCTCATTATTTTTCAACTGCATCCGGTTAGGCTGGAAGCCTTTTACTACTATATAAAGCCCCTTTTCTTCAAAGTTTAATAAAATTGATCAGCTGCATTTGGTTATACTCTAAGATTATTGGACGAGTATTGATGTAAATAATAGATATCTCATTATTTCGTAGAGATAAAAAATAAAGCAAAACAAAAACATTGCATACAAGTCACATACAATAAGATTGCATCAGAAACAGTAATTTTTTTGTCCTTCGAGCCGGATCATGTGAATATCGCGTGATCGGATCAAGGAACATTTAATTTTTATTGTTAACTCTTGGTATTTATTAGGTAGATTATGTGCGTCAATCAATTTGATAAGCATCAGCTGGGGAATACAATTACATCCGCTAATTGTTTTATTTTTAGCTACTCGATGTTTACTTCACTGTGGCTGCATGATTCAATGATTACATAAACCTACTGAAATTTTAATTTCAAATAATAACTGTACTAAGATTCATGCAACTAAATGAACATTGAATACCATAGACATGGATATTAGTAAACTACAAGCGCGCTTATAGGGATAGGGAAATAACTCATCGGGCATCGAAAAATTCGTCCACATCGTCCATGGGAAAAGTGCCTTGCCACGTAAATTGGCAATGCTGATTCTTTGGCTGAAGAAGAGGCCAGACACTACTGGTCGCCTGAAGAGTCGATTAACTATTTACAAATGATGTGTTTTTCAATATTTGGATACACTAAAAGATCAAGATTTAAACTAGAAATCCATAAAAGGTCTGCCATGTGCTAGGTTGCCGTTACAGCAGGAGTGTGATGTACGCACTTCGCGCAACACGACATATCTTGGCAAGTGTTACATTTTCATTATTTCCTCGCCTTCCTCTCATTACGTGAACCCCTATCACAACGGGGGCTCGGCACAGAATAAAAGATAACGATTGAAAGATTCCCCACCAAGCCGATAGGCGCTACGTTACAGGACATGTGTTTTTGATAGCCTTCCACCCCCATCCCCCACCCCCGGGGGATGGGGGGCTTATTCAAAGTCATCCCCCATTGTGAGGCTGAGTTTTTTGGTTCGTTAAATACGGGAGTGGATGATTGATACGCGATTGTGCCACTAGTTAACTTAACAGTCGAGTTTGCTTCTGTGTGGGGAAATGATAAAAGATGATCCTTTGGTGGCTTGTGATGTTTTACGGAAAATATAGAGACGTTTTTTAACGTACCGTAATAAAATATATGGTTTTGTACAAAGTCATCAGAGGATTTGGTTTTTAAGTAGGAGTCTAATGTTTCATGTTTTGCAGACCAAGATGAAAATACACAACACAGTAATATGTTTATTAGTTTAAAGTTCTCTACCTAAAACTAATAATAATAATAATAAAGTTTATTTACCAAAATAGTTACAGAAGTGTACACAAACTAAAAATAAAATACTGGCGGCATTATCGCCTTCCTATATTTATTTTTTGAGATATTTTGTTAAGATAGATCCGTGTGACTTAAAGCGAAGGAAAACGTATCAAACACAACATAACCAACCTTATCTGTCAGAGATAACAAAAAAATAAGGAAAAGTATACTTATTTAACAATACAACGAGTTTTACGGTCACTATCTCACTTCCCTATCGTTCACAGGGTGTTACCCCTTATGTGGATAAAAATAGCTTCAGCAGAGATATATTCATTCGTTCATCCCCACATCCCACATACCTGTGTCAATCGCCCTATATCAAGTTGTAACGAGGCTTACAAACTTATCCAATTCATAATACAAACAATTTTAAACCTTATTTCTAAGACTTAAGGTATGTGTGGTGTGTTTAGTGTTTGTTGCATTGTAAGGTACGGGCTACACCTGCGTCCAGCCATCCGTCACCGATAAAGCGGCTGGCGACGCGTGGATGCTATTCGAATAAACATAGGTTAATAGTGTGTACTGAGCTTTATAATTGCGTGCAATGGATTAAAAATTTAGTATATGAGTGATACGCTTTATTTTATGCGTCAATAAATGAGGATAGGTGGCTTTTGTTATTTTTAATTATGGTTATTATGGATTAATAAGTTAATTGGCTGCTGCAATCGGAGATGTGAAACTAAATTACGACAAAGCACAATTTATTTACTGAAAATGTTTGAAATTGACACTAATTAAAATAATAACATCATTATAGACAGCAGATTCTTTAAATGTTACATCAAGTGTAAGGTTTCAAAGCACACGTTAAGTAACGCTCCGGATCACCCTCGAACAAAAAATTCAACCCCTGTAAAAAAGCAACGTCACCCAAAATCATTACTTTCGTCCTTAAGCAAACCTGTCCGTTAACCGTCCCAATAAGTACCGAAGTGTTGCGCTCAGTCGCCGTGCATCGTCCAGTTTCATTGTGCCGCCGCCTCGCCATTAACCGACACTAGTCGCGCGCCCGTAATTGGACGACAAACTATTTGATCGGCTGTCCCGCCCGTGTGTACTTAGCCTTACATTCAAGACCTCAAATCAATACAATGAAAATCAAACCATAGTCACAACTCTTAAGGTTGGTTTTTGGGTGAATTTTAAGTGCAAATATTGTGCAGTACAAATTAGGGTATAGTGTTATAGACTTGAAATCAGATTGTTTGATGAGAAGTCAGGAGCTTGTCAGTAAGATAAATATGTCAGCCAGGAACGTTAGTATTTACATAAAATCTGATAGTAGATATTTGACAATAGTGGTGACTGCAATTACCGTATGAAACGTTATAAACTAGGTGTACCGATTAACTGATTAAAGGCTATGAAATCACAGTTATATTCATATCATATATTGTTATATAGATACATTGTACCAACAGCAAGATCTAACTTGTCAATAAGGATATTGGCTGTGGGCTCAATAACAATCAGCTAGAAGCATAACTAACATTTTTCAAATATTGAGTATCTGCTTATTAACATTCATTAAGTAAATATAACATTAATTACTTCAGATCGATACTTTATTATAAAGTTATGTTGTAATTAACGTCAAATTGTTAAAAATTTTATTTGTTGAAAGGGACCTTTCCAGGAAGTCTCGTTTCGACAAATTAATTGAAACACATAATGTCTATTTCCATGTTTGGTATTTGCCAGTCTAATACTGGCAAATAATGAATTTGACTTCTGCCTTAGGGTTCCCAACTTTTTGTTTGAGAAATAAAGTATATCATGGTCGAAGAACTAAAATGGACAGTATTTTAGAAAAGTAAACAGTATATTTTTTTTTGTCGTTTTGAAAACATATTTTTTTGTAGCTTCTTGCACAATTTAACAATTAATATTAAAATAAATGAACAGCTTATTTTTAATGGAATCAATGCAAAATCTATTTCTGTCATCTCGCCACTTTGCAATCATTACGGCAAACACTCTTTCTGTGAAGGCTGAAGTGGCAGGAATTTCAGCGTTCATAAAAATAGTATTTGTATACTTTTTTTATAGTTTCATAGAACAGTAAAAAAGTATAATACTCTTTTAACAGTACGTTTGGGAACCCTGTCCTGCCCACATTATTCCGTACATGCTCTTAATTGGCCCTTTTACTAAGAATTTTACCATCATTCAAAAGTTGACATGAACTTGTGAAAAGTAAAAACTTTGTACAGTTCCGAATTGCCGTTCTCTAAATTCGTATCAAAGAACATGAAAATGTGAAAAGTGTTACTGAAAGTTTTGTAACTTTCCCCATGAATGTAAGTGTTGACTGTTGCTCTTTGTTGGCGTGGCGACAGGCGGAGCGCAGTGTGCCGCTGTTTACGAGTAGCCTTGAGTGACTACCATCTGTAAGTACTTGACAATATTTTCCAAACTTCTAGATACTCGATGCAACGACTGAATACCTAAATTGTTACGACGATGTGTTTTTTTTCACGTCTATGCAAATATTTTTCAAACCATATTGCTTTTGATTGACTTAGTTTCGATCGGTAAATCCAGATTTAATACTTTTTCAGAGCATAGTGTCCAGGCAGTCTACATTTCTTAGCTTTAATATCAAAGCCGTATTTTAAAGTGTTGATGTTATGTGTCTGCCATCGAGCTTCAGATTGTGTGTTTGTATGTGTGTATAATGTAATTACAGCAGAAATCACTTGAAAACAACGATAAAAGCGACTACATCTAAATCTCGTGCTCCGCAAAGACAAGTGCGTGCCATTAAAAACAATTATGCGTTCGTTGGCAGCGTCGGGCCATAAAGTGCGCGGCGGCGGCGCGGGCGTCGGGCGTCGGGCCACTAAACAGGTAGGCTCAGAAGGCCAGCTTCATGCCCACACGTGCATATACATCTGAAGTCTCAAGGCTAAATACCAACCTCGATTGAAAGCTACTCTTGCCGTGCTTATGTGACCGTCCATTGCAAACCGAAATCCGTTTGATCCGAACAGAAATTTGTAGGTTTCGACGGTTCTTTATTGCAGATCTTTTGCAGTCGTTGCAGCTAGTCAGGATGCCTAATGCCTCTCAACTTTACCAAGGAGTATGGTTTTACCCAGTTAATGTATTTTGAAGGTCTTATAGGCAGTTGTTTAATACTTATCTATAAAATTACTGACTAAGTGAGTGAGGGAGTGGCCGACAGACAACGCTCAGCTATAACTACTGGTTGTGGAAAGCTGATATTAGTCCTGTAGGTTCCTTGGGGAGTGTAGGGGAGCACTAAGAGAGCATTTTTCGAAATTACTACAGGAACGGGAAAAAACGGAATATGCGCGTACGAAGTCGAAGTCACGGGCAAAAGCTAGTGTAAAATATTGTTGTTGAATAGGATCTGGTTAGACTGGACAGCGCCTTCAAAGAAACACTCGACAGATAACGATGAGAATGACATAAAGACGTACAATGATTGCATGCACTCGTGACTGTCATTACTTGATATTATTGTTTTAAGATCGCTGCTCGTATCTGTGTAAATGTGCGTATGCGTGATTTCAAAATGTTTATGTAGCCAACCTTCTGTACCTATCTTAACTGTGGCAGAGCAGGCGTCGGGCGGCGAGCGGCCAAACTGTTATGGCTTTCTTTTAAACATTACGGCGTCAGGGGTTAGTGAGCGGGGGCCGGCAGAGTAGGCAGAGTTGGCACGCCGCCGCCTGCATCGACGCGATGTATGGACGGAGACGTGCCTACTGCTGTATTGAAGTGAATCGCTTGGTGGTCGATTGAGAAATGGGAGTCTATAAATAGCTTGAACTTGACCCAAGTTATGAAAATATGCGTTTCATGTAGGACTGCAGAAATATGATGGATCTTCAACAGCTGCAGCAACCAAGGCACGGTTAGGCACCATACCTTGGTCGGTGTTATTTTTGCCGTATCACATAAACGATATGGCTAAAAATGAAATATTAGCTTTCCAAAAGAAGTAAAGTATGTGGGCTTGTGGCATTTTCTCATTCCAGAGTTAAATAGATGCCTACTATAAGAAATTTATACAGTGTATTCACTTTGAAGCTCGTCATCATATAAGAACCAGAATCCTCCTATCTTCCACAAAACCAACCGCATCTAGCAAAACTACGTCCTCAGTGCAACATTACTAATAACAGCGAGTAATCACAAAGTTCCGCCAGTTGGCCGTACATCGCCGCGTATGCCTCACAATACTTGGCCCGTCTGCAGCCGAAGCGAGCAACACACTTCGCCCCGCCAGCCGACTAACTTACTCATAACACAAGTATTCGAGCATCTGCAACTCAGAGCTCGAGTAGCAGTAACATAATATTATTGACTTAGTTTGAATATTATTATTATCTGTTCTATTTCTGTCATGCTTCACACACTCTCGGTTGTGACTCTTTTAATCACTTAGTGCAGTTTTACAATATTTGTTATGTTTATATCTCAATCAAGTAGATGCAGTTGAACCCTTTTCTTTTTATGGTAGGTGGGTGAATCGAGTTAAATTTTGATGGATCCGTTGCTTTCTTTAAAGATAAAATAATGTATGACCCGGTAACGTAACGCCTGTCCCACAAACATTAGGAATAGGAATACCATAAGTACAAACACGTTTCACCAATTTTGTTTGGGACACATATAATTATGTATTAGTGGAGCAAGCCCGAACATATTACAATAAGCCAGGAACAAATCTAGACTCCTCCTCCGCTGCACTAATAACAGAGTAACGAGAGCATGCAGCGTTATTGCTCTAACGCAACTTTACCCGCTTACCGAGGGGCACAAGCTGCAGGACGTTGCGGGAATATAACTCGCTACAAATAATTATGTTGTTCTTAAACTTCCACACAACGTCAGATAATATTCCCGCCACAATCCTGTGTGTTCGCAAGGTGAGCATCTCTTGATAGTTGCGCCGAACTCCGCTGCACTAATAACAGAGTAATGAGAGCATGCAGCGTTATTGCTCTAACGCAACTTTACCCGCTTACCGAGGGGCACAAGCTGCAGGACGTTGCGGGAATATAACTCGCTACAAATAATTATGTTGTTCTTAAACTTCCACACAACGTCAGATAATATTCCCGCCACAATCCTGTGTGTTCGCAAGGTGAGCATCTCTTGATAGTTGCGCCGAACTCCGCTGCACTAATAACAGAGTAATGAGAGCATGCAGCGTTATTGCTCTAACGCAACTTTACCCGCTTACCGAGGGGCACAAGCTGCAGGACGTTGCGGGAATATAACTCGCTACAAATAATTATGTTGTTCTTAAACTTCCACACAACGTCAGATAATATTCCCGCCACAATCCTGTGTGTTCGCAAGGTGAGCATCTCTTGATAGTTGCGCCGAACTCCGCTGCACTAATAACAGAGTAATGAGAGCATGCAGCGTTATTGCTCTAACGCAACTTTACCCGCTTACCGAGGGGCACAAGCTGCAGGACGTTGCGGGAATATAACTCGCTACAAATAATTATGTTGTTCTTAAACTTCCACACAACGTCAGATAATATTCCCGCCACAATCCTGTGTGTTCGCAAGGTGAGCATCTCTTGATAGTTGCGCCGAACTCCGCTGCACTAATAACAGAGTAATGAGAGCATGCAGCGTTATTGCTCTAACGCAACTTTACCCGCTTACCGAGGGGCACAAGCTGCAGGACGTTGCGGGAATATAACTCGCTACAAATAATTATGTTGTTCTTAAACTTCCACACAACGTCAGATAATATTCCCGCCACAATCCTGTGTGTTCGCAAGGTGAGCATCTCTTGATAGTTGCGCCGAACTCCGCTGCACTAATAACAGAGTAATGAGAGCATGCAGCGTTATTGCTCTAACGCAACTTTACCCGCTTACCGAGGGGCACAAGCTGCAGGACGTTGCGGGAATATAACTCGCTACAAATAATTATGTTGTTCTTAAACTTCCACACAACGTCAGATAATATTCCCGCCACAATCCTGTGTGTTCGCAAGGTGAGCATCTCTTGATAGTTGCGCCGAACTCCGCTGCACTAATAACAGAGTAATGAGAGCATGCAGCGTTATTGCTCTAACGCAACTTTACCCGCTTACCGAGGGGCACAAGCTGCAGGACGTTGCGGGAATATAACTCGCTACAAATAATTATGTTGTTCTTAAACTTCCACACAACGTCAGATAATATTCCCGCCACAATCCTGTGTGTTCGCAAGGTGAGCATCTCTTGATAGTTGCGCCGAACTCCGCTGCACTAATAACAGAGTAATGAGAGCATGCAGCGTTATTGCTCTAACGCAACTTTACCCGCTTACCGAGGGGCACAAGCTGCAGGACGTTGCGGGAATATAACTCGCTACAAATAATTATGTTGTTCTTAAACTTCCACACAACGTCAGATAATATTCCCGCCACAATCCTGTGTGTTCGCAAGGTGAGCATCTCTTGATAGTTGCGCCGAACTCCGCTGCACTAATAACAGAGTAATGAGAGCATGCAGCGTTATTGCTCTAACGCAACTTTACCCGCTTACCGAGGGGCACAAGCTGCAGGACGTTGCGGGAATATAACTCGCTACAAATAATTATGTTGTTCTTAAACTTCCACACAACGTCAGATAATATTCCCGCCACAATCCTGTGTGTTCGCAAGGTGAGCATCTCTTGATAGTTGCGCCGAACTCCGCTGCACTAATAACAGAGTAATGAGAGCATGCAGCGTTATTGCTCTAACGCAACTTTACCCGCTTACCGAGGGGCACAAGCTGCAGGACGTTGCGGGAATATAACTCGCTACAAATAATTATGTTGTTCTTAAACTTCCACACAACGTCAGATAATATTCCCGCCACAATCCTGTGTGTTCGCAAGGTGAGCATCTCTTGATAGTTGCGCCGAACTCCGCTGCACTAATAACAGAGTAATGAGAGCATGCAGCGTTATTGCTCTAACGCAACTTTACCCGCTTACCGAGGGGCACAAGCTGCAGGACGTTGCGGGAATATAACTCGCTACAAATAATTATGTTGTTCTTAAACTTCCACACAACGTCAGATAATATTCCCGCCACAATCCTGTGTGTTCGCAAGGTGAGCATCTCTTGATAGTTGCGCCGAACTCCGCTGCACTAATAACAGAGTAATGAGAGCATGCAGCGTTATTGCTCTAACGCAACTTTACCCGCTTACCGAGGGGCACAAGCTGCAGGACGTTGCGGGAATATAACTCGCTACAAATAATTATGTTGTTCTTAAACTTCCACACAACGTCAGATAATATTCCCGCCACAATCCTGTGTGTTCGCAAGGTGAGCATCTCTTGATAGTTGCGCCGAACTCCGCTGCACTAATAACAGAGTAATGAGAGCATGCAGCGTTATTGCTCTAACGCAACTTTACCCGCTTACCGAGGGGCACAAGCTGCAGGACGTTGCGGGAATATAACTCGCTACAAATAATTATGTTGTTCTTAAACTTCCACACAACGTCAGATAATATTCCCGCCACAATCCTGTGTGTTCGCAAGGTGAGCATCTCTTGATAGTTGCGCCGAACTCCGCTGCACTAATAACAGAGTAATGAGAGCATGCAGCGTTATTGCTCTAACGCAACTTTACCCGCTTACCGAGGGGCACAAGCTGCAGGACGTTGCGGGAATATAACTCGCTACAAATAATTATGTTGTTCTTAAACTTCCACACAACGTCAGATAATATTCCCGCCACAATCCTGTGTGTTCGCAAGGTGAGCATCTCTTGATAGTTGCGCCGAACTCCGCTGCACTAATAACAGAGTAATGAGAGCATGCAGCGTTATTGCTCTAACGCAACTTTACCCGCTTACCGAGGGGCACAAGCTGCAGGACGTTGCGGGAATATAACTCGCTACAAATAATTATGTTGTTCTTAAACTTCCACACAACGTCAGATAATATTCCCGCCACAATCCTGTGTGTTCGCAAGGTGAGCATCTCTTGATAGTTGCGCCGAACTCCGCTGCACTAATAACAGAGTAATGAGAGCATGCAGCGTTATTGCTCTAACGCAACTTTACCCGCTTACTGAGGGACACAAGCTGTGGGAGGTAGCGGGGAGATTCAGACACTACAAAACGAACTTATGTTACCTACTATATTTTTTGGCAGAAGAACCAACAAATTTTAGGTACATTATTATAATAGTGTTAATGTTCCCCACCGGATCGCTCTGGTGGTACTCAAATCTTTATTAAAATTCGTAATGTACACATACCGGTGAAAATTATTTATAAATAGAGAAAAATCAGCAGAATAATAAGTAGAGAGTCTAGTAGAGGAGGAGCGCTTTAATATTAAAACTTACTAACGTAACAAATATATACATTTCTTTCTATCCCTTTTTCTTCAACAGTAGTTTATTTTTAATATTCTCACTCATTTATTTTCTCGCCCTCAGCGATAATGTAGATTTAAATCAGTGAGATAATTTTCGTAATCGAATCAGTCTGAGTTTACCTACCGCTAAAAACAACTCCTTGTCATAATTATTAGTTCAAATAAATAATTAATGTTAATGTTTCCAAGTAACTGCCTAGAGGTCGTTACTATTATACAGGTATTGGACAGAAATACCTTGTTCCAATAAGGGTCCTTCGCTTCCGTCTAACATATGTACACGATTTATCACGCACTACCTGCGTGTTATGGTACCTCATACCAGCTGTCACGTCAAGACTCAAGTACCTGGAAGTTAATTTTAACCTTATACATATGAGATATGAAACAACGTAGAACTAAATCGCTAAAAATCGATGTAACTAGGTGTAGAAAAAGTGCCTACGTAATCTTCTCATGAATTGGACATCATTGGAACAGGAAGATCAAGTCATTGAATTGAATAAAATGTAAGAGCAGGTTAAGAAATTGCAATCAGTAATCAAATCATATATGAACCTAAATCTTGTGCCGAACCCTTCTACTCCTCAGAATGACATTGTGTTCATATGAAAACTTAAACTGAGCCAGTTTTGACTTATAATGTTCACTAAAAGCACAAAATAGGGCATGTAACTCAATAAATACATAAATGGTTTTCTATATAATATAAACACATCGCCCAGTTAAACACACCACACCACTATGTTCATCTAAGACCGGCTCACGGCAAGATATGTGCAGTAATTAAATGTTTTATCCATTCCATCCCCTGGACGGAGGCACGGAGCCCGGCGTAAATTACGTGGGGGCTGGCTCAACGCACTAAGTCTTGAGCTGATTTACTACCAGATATTGGCGCGCAGTCTTCAGTATCTATACGTGTTTATGTACCACTTCCTTGCCGAGCAGGCAGGCTTCCAAATACTTGGGCTTGAATTCGGCTATGGCTACATTAGTAAGTGATAGCATATCTGACCGTAATGACTTTTAGATGAGCCCGAAAATGTCAGACATTTTTGGCGGGAGTGGAACATTGTCGGGTTCTTTGTTAATCAGTTTGTAGTTAATATTTTGAGGCATTCATATAGTCCTGCAACTTGGATAAATTATGTTAAAATTAGTTTTTATTTTAGTAGTTTTTTAGTTTCTGCCCGCGGGGTTGCTAGGGAAATACTTCCGGAATAAAAACTGTTCTACATCTTCCTCCAGGACATGTTCTATCCTTGTGCTAAGTTTCATACAAATCCGTTCAGCCGTTTAGACTCAAAGAGGTAAACAATTCACAACAAACAGACAGACAAAATGACTTTCGCATTTATAATATAAGTATGTAGATAGATACAAATAGTACAGAAATACGGATTTAAGTTATTGTATTTTAACAGACACATCCTACTTCATCCCAAACCAATGGTTTGTAATCTAATCCGATCCGGAACACGACATTCCCAATTGAGACAAAAACCCTCCTTAATTCTTATCTGCCGTTATAAATCTCGGCAGCCTCACTATCGGATCTGCTATAGTTTGTCTTTAGGTCCTTATGACTTGGTACTTATTACCCGGCCCTTACGACTCGGTCTTAGTTCCGCTTGCGTTTATTTCATCGAAGCAATACTGACGTGTACTTAGCGAAGTAAAGACACTTGGAGTAAGTTGGCGCAGACGGAAGTCTTAGGAAGTGACGTCGAAGACAAGGGATTTGTGTGACAAATGGGGTGTTGGGGAGATGGTGATCAATTCTGTGTTCATGACTTGCAGGTAAGGTACTTCTATCAATAAGAAAGGAAAGCTTCTCTTTTGTCATCTGGCAAGAAGTAAATAAAATCCATACAACTGTTTCACAAATATTTCAAGTTTTATTCATGAAAAACTGCCGGTCCTTTCATAAAGAAACAAGCTGATTACGACAAAAAATTCCTTGGGTTTTCGGCAGTCGGTACTTAAAAATATTTTAAGAGGCAAGAACAAATGGATCACTCTAATTAATTCTTACTTTTATTTTGACCCTATAGAGACCTAAAGGCCAAAGAAAACTTAGTTATATAAAAGATTTTGAACATTGATCCGTGTCGAAACTGTAACAGCAGTCATCTTCTAATCTCAAGTTATAAATCTGGTGAGCTCCGTTATCAGGGCTCACCGTGTCACAATGACGTCACTGCCGCTTCCGGTCTCGAACCGCACTAAAGCCTCCTTGCCGGCTAGTTTTTATTTCAGATTTGAGGGAAGATAAATATGATGGTAGTTTTTGAGAGAGGGAGTTTTTTTATGAGGTTTTATGGCTCGGTAATCTGTGGGTTGAACTTAACTAGTCTTGATCCGGTGGAGACATTTTACTACGCACTATTCCTTTTAGCACTTTAAGCATTAATTTCTAATTTCACCAAAACAGTAATTCTTTGTTCGTTTTCACTTAAGTTTTTAACTTCGCTATACAGCAAATTTTTACTGAAACAAACGTGTGGCCAAAAAACCTGACGTTCAAAATTCAAGGCAAACATGAAAGGTAGAAATCAATAGAGCAACACATCCGTGCCGTGACGGCTGCCAAACGGATGAATCTCCTGGGTATTGCCGTCCGTCCGGCCGGCGAAGACTCCGGCACGAGCCGTGCGAGCTGCGAGCCGGCTTTATTGAACCAACAAGGGGTGTTTGATTGCCTCGCTGAAAGAGTTGCTTATGTTGGAGTATGAATACAACAAGGTACGGATCGATTCATATAAATGGATTAGGATTTTAAAAGAGCAATTAGGCGATCTGATTATTGTTTAAGCTTTATTTTTCAGTCTTAGCTTTAAGTAGTAACAAAACCAGTCAATCAATTGAAGTAGTTATGTAGTTGCTGAAGTGACAGCAATTCACATCTTTACTTCACTCGAAAGCTTAACACATTCATACTCAAAGTAAAATAAGGATAACATAAAAGCTCCCAAAGGGTCGAAGAGCGATCCCCACCTGGCCCTTATAACCCTACAGATAAGATTTCAGCTTATCTTAAGGGTAGCTTGTAAAAGCCAAGTCTTTTCATCGATGCGGGGATTAGGACCGAAGTCGTACATAAGGACCACACGTTATGTTTAGAAGATGAAAGGATAACTATTGAAGTTTTCAGGTTTTACGAGGGTTTCGGAAACCAACTTAACTTGTTTTACGACATCAAAAGAAGGCGCAAATTTTCAACCACCCAAGTTTGAGATTAAGCTTTACTTATTGTAATATTTTCCATATTCAGACATTAAGATTATCTTCGTCTTCCGTTAAAATTCACAAGAATAATTTTTATACCATCTCGAATTCCGTTCCTGTTAATTTTGTATAGCATTTTATGCGTAGTTCCTTCTCCAAACCCAGCCTTACCATCTAGATCATAAGGCTCATTTTGTCAGGAGCACGTTCGTCAAAGTACAGTCGGTAACAAAGCGTTGACAAACGAGCGGCGCGCTCATATCGTTAGCTCGTAATGGCTGTTGGCAAGGAGACAAGAGAAATGTGTACCGTTATGAGAATTACACTAGTGAGGCCTGTACAGATAGCGGCTAATCGATACAAGGAGGTGATGGAGCTAGAGATTACTGCGACTGCCAACGGTACCCCGCCAGTCAGCCAGGCGGGATGGCTTAGCTGCGTCGGGGCCAACATTTGAGCGACGATGGCCAATATTTGGCAACATCCAAGCTTGCAATGTAATCTTACTACTATGTATTATAAATTCAAATTATGGATGCATGTTTGTTACTTAATCACGCCAGAACGGCTGAACGCGTCGGGATGAAATTTAGCACAGACATATATTTGAGTCAGAAATAGCAATTTTTTCCCCGGGACTTCCCTTAGGATAATTTCCGATAATCACGCGGGCGAAGCCGCTCGTGGAAGTTAGTCTTTTATAGTAAAATACTTTTTGGTAATTTCCTGAAGCTGACAAACCAAATCGTCTGTGTAATACAACATGGTATTGGGAACAGAGCAATTACATTCATGTCATTAGGTTGAGTAGTCACTGGTCAGTGGCCGACGAGGAAAATGCTATTTATTTTTTTCCTTAACCTTAGTAAAACCTCAAATCTATTGGCAACTAGCTGCCACCCGTGGCTTCACTCGCTTTTTTACAACGTGTATTTTTTAATTTAACAACTTTTACTATGGAACCAACACTGAAATCGCAAAAAAAAAACGACGAATATACATTTCTGTGCGCATAATACGACAAAATGTACTGAACAGCTTTCTCGATTTCGGGGTTGGTCCCATAGTAAAAGTTGTTAATAATGATGACTACAATGACCCTTTTTCAGGTATTGCGTTTATTCTGTTACAGGTAGTATCACTAATCGCTAAAAAAGTAGTGTCATCAACATCATTAATCAAAATCGGTTCAGCTATTTAGTCATCAAAACTTACTAATTACTGTTGATGATGTATATAGCGTCACTTTACAAGAATTCTTACTTATAGATAATTCACAAAATAGAAAAATATTACTTAGCAAAATTCACCCGCCCCAGTTAACCCTGAACTTTCAAAATAATAATTTCACAAAGAAAGACTATATATATATATTATGAATCTCGACTGAATCGCGACCACTCAGGTAGAATCGAGATAAAAGCGTGCCATCACATTAATTCTCTATGATTACAAACGTTAATTAAAACAGTCGTGATGGCTGAGATAACGCAAGTTTTGATGGCGCCGCGTAAATTATATGCGAAAGAAAAGAGCTGGCGAAAAGACCAGAGCTTACGCACAATTGCTCCCAAGTCGATGTTGTAGAAAGATTGCGAGTAGATTCATTGAATTGTTTTTAATGAAGACTTCTTCGTTTTGAAGATCTAGACTATTTAATATTTCATCCAGAATTAAAAGCTACTTAGATTTTACTTTTCATAATTTAATTCATAGTGAAAGACTTCAATTTTGTCGCAACTAACAAAATGTTACTAAGGGAAAAGCCCGCTGTTGAGTTCTTTTAGTTAACTTTAGCAATTACGAAGCGTAGTCTCCAAGCATGGCCGACCCTTACATCCGTTTGTAGCGTTCGCGGCGAAATTGGCTTACTGTGGGGTTAGGCTAGACTTAGCTTTGCTGTAGTTTACACGAGTATTTTGCAACTAGCAAAACCTACCAATTTTAACTGCATAATAAAGCGATTTCTTTTACATTTATATATGTCACCGAAAAATTGCAGACTCCGTAAGATTGTTATAAATAATATAAGATTGATATATAAGATTGTTATTATAATTTCTCGATATATTATGAAAAAATCGTTTTATATACCATAAGTCCCATCCAAATTCAATAATTTCCAATTTATCAGTGTCTTATTAAGAAAAATAGTTTACAATTTCACGCGATATTTTACAATCTTACGTCGTTAGCCATTTTCCGGTGACATATATATTCCTATAAAATGCAAGGAAGCTCGCTTTAGTTAGTAAGTAGTGACTTCTAATTCTGATAGGCAGTGACTTCTTCCAATAAGTAGTGACTACTACTATTCTTTGAAATATTTGTTAGTACAATGGACGATCAACATGGCTTTATATCTACTTAGATACATTATAGTATTAGGTAGGTGTAGTGGTGGAAAGGTAAGTTTATATTTATCTCTCCACATTGTTAAGTGCTAAAGTGAGACTGTAAGTATTTGACGTTCAAAAAGTACTAGCTCCTTTTTCTTAAACCTATGGCTGGTTGCCCGTCACAGATTCAGGATAAGAATGCTTGGAAACATGCTGGTCCTGCTCCATAGGACAATCAAGGGTGTAGACAAAATCCAACTGGTTGATCTATGTATTAACTTTATAGATATACTGTTCCTTTTTTTGTGTTTCTATTTTTCTGTTGACTCACACACTGTTTAATTAATGGTTCCAATGTTTGTAAATATGTGAGTACCATTTACCTAAATTTCTTTAGAAAATGAATAAGTTTACCTCTACTGGTGATACTTTGTTCTTATAAGTAGCATACTCTGGGTGCATCGTCCTCACATAATATTAAATTAATTTTTGTATACCAAATTTTGTAAATCATTATTTGAAAAGAGTAACTATGGAGTTTCTTGTCCGTTCTTCTCCATAAGAATCTACCTTTCCGAATGGACAGTAGAGTCACTTTATTAATGTAATTCTATTATTTTTACTGAACTGTAAACGATGACGTTCAAAAGTGCCGTTTAATGGCCTAATTGAAATAAACGTTTTGACTTTGACTTTGACTTTGACCGTCTCTTTTTCTCTCTTTCTTCTGATTTTGATGTTACGAGCAACAGTTTTTTTTTATTGCACTTATCTTCCACAATGATAGTAACATAAAGTTAGGTAAGTCAATAGAACTCGAGATTCCCTCAGGAATTCTATGTTAACTTACATTGTTAATTACACCACTGCCCATCCTGAGAAAGCGCCAACATGCCCCATGTTGTCAGTGCCCGGACACTCCCAGTTACCCCACAATATCTACACGTCTGCCTCATGTAAGCCTGCGTCAGACGACGATCATGACTTAATCGCTTGGCAGTAACTCCGGGAGCAATCATATTGCTATTAGTGCGTCAATACAGAATGCCTTGGAGTAATCCTGCCTTAGTGGTGCTGGCTAGTTTGACTAAGAAATACCGGCTGAAAATGGGACTACATTATCTACGTGTTTAAATTCAGTTATACATGGACAGGATATTTGTCCTTCACGTTTTGATGAGCCTGACATAACCAATCTGTAATCTTTTACATCGATATTTCAACATGTCGATAGTGCTGTTTCTTAAATTATTGAGAATTAATTAATTAGGTAACTGTATTTTTGTGTTTGTTGTTATTTTTGTTTTAAAAAGCAATGTTTTGTTGATCAACGTTTTTATACATTTCTATACAATGTATGTTGTTTTCAAATAATACTTAGGACTTCTACTTGCTATAAATTAAATTCTCATTTATAGCAAGTAGAAGGTTTTTTTTTTTTAATTTAGCTAATACTGTTTAACTGCTGGGCAAAGCTGCCTCTCAATATTTTAAGATAATTTGCTTAATATCGACTCTTACCACTTTGTTGCCTCAACTCACAAACCTGTTTAACACCATAATACAATCAGGAAAAGTTCCGAAAATGTTGTGTCATTCTCATTATCAACTTAATAAAAACCGATACTTTGCAGACCGTTTAACTTCTCCCCGCAATGTAATACGATACACTAACAAGCCAGTTCAGCCCACAATGGTGCCAACCTGCCAACACAAGCGGCGTATCAATGCACCAACCAAACAAAAATACGCGCCGTAATGAAGTTAGGCTCGTAATGTGAGGCAAGGGCCGCGCCATTCAGCCAGCGTAATGAGCGAGCGTTTAACGTGCACGCCACTGAATATTGTACAGAAGTTCCAGAGCAAGTCGCGGTTGAAAGAAATCCTTTTTATTGTACCACAAAGATCCATTTAATTTTTCAGACATGTTATTATTTCAGCCTTTTTGTTCCTAGACCGGTCGAAATGGTGTGGCGACGCTTTCGGTAGGCCAACTAGCAAATAACAATGGAAGCCTTGCTACTGAAATGATGATGAACATGATACACACTTCTCAGAAAAATAGACTCATAGTGGGTCCAGCCGGTAAAGACTGAACTCTGAATGAAAAAATCTATCACACTGACTTTTTTTGCACTGACAACTTTATATAGACTGTATACTATAGACGGTACCTTAAAGCAGGAAGTTATATTACTTCTACAAGAGGGCTGATAATTTGACATATATAATTTGATATAGCCCATCTATCAAACTTTAACGCTGAGGCCCGAAAAGAGTCTGCCTACCAAGCTTGGGTCAAGGCCCGCGACCAAAAAGTTAGAGCACGCAGGGTTCGCGCGAGGAAGAGAGCTTTTAATTCTGCCGCTAAGTTCTGCAAGCAAGTTCTACGTGGGGCACGTTTTGACCATGTTGGACGTATCGGGGCCAAACTAGCATCGCACCCTCCGGGTAGTAAACTGTTCTGGTCCCTTTCGAAAGCGGTTGAAACGAACTTTTGTCGGCCCACTTTACCACCAATGCTGAAACCTGATGGGTCGCTGGCCCACTCTGCAAGTGAGAAAGCAAATTTATTTGCATCTCTCTTTGCTAGCAATTCACGTCTGGACGCTGGCTCCAAGCAACCACTAACTGTACCTCGTTACTGTGACTCTTCGATGTCGGAGATCGCAGTTCACATGAAAGAGGTACGAAGAGTATTGTGCAGTCTAGACGTGAACAAGGCCAGCGGGCCTGACGGCATTTCAGCGAGAGTTTTGAGGCAATGTGCGCCTGAACTGTCTCCTGTGTTGACACGCTTGTTCCGCCTCTCTCTTGAAAAAAGAACGGTGCCAAAATCCTGGAAGCTTGCGAATGTACAACCTGTGCCAAAAAAAGGCGACCGTGCAGACCCTGCTCATTATCGACCGATCGCCATTACCTCCATTCTGTGCAAGGTTATGGAAAGGGTACTGAACAGTAAGTTGCTGACCTACCTTGAAGACAATGATCTCCTCAGTGACCGTCAATATGGCTTTCGCCGGGGACGGTCAACTGGCGATCTTCTTGTGTATGTCACGCACTGTTGGGGCGAAGCCATCGAGAAACACGGCGAAGCACTTGCTGTATCGCTCGATATCTCGAAGGCCTTTGATAGGGTGTGGCACGCAAGTCTACTCAGCAAGCTTCCTGCTTATGGCATCCCAGCTGATTTTTGTAGCTGGATATCAGACTTCCTTAGTGAACGGTCGATCCGAGTAGTCGTTGACGGCTGCTTCTCTGACCTCATGGCTATTAATGCCGGAGTTCCTCAGGGGTCTGTTCTCTCTGCAACTCTTTTCCTGCTGCACATCAATGACCTGCTTCAGCCTGGTATTGTTGGGTATGCAGATGACAGTTCGGTTTCAGAGAGATACTTGTCTAGCGCAAAAACCAGCGGGGAAGAAGTTCGTTCCTTGAGAGAGGCCATGGTAGAGCGGACAAATTTGACCTTAAGTCTTGTCTCCCAGTGGGGTGATGACAATCTGGTCTCTTTTAACGCCACCAAAACACAAGCATGCCTTTTTACCGCGAAAAGGAGTCGTTTCGACCTAACTCCGACTTTTCGGGGTACTTCTGTTCCTGTAACCGATCGGCTCGAGCTCCTAGGCATGGAGTTGACAACCAGTCTCAACTTTGGTGCCACCATTGAGCACAAAGCCCAAACTGCGGCCAAAAAGCTGGGCATCCTAAATAGAGTGAAGCGATACTTCACGCCTGGACAGCTTTTAACCCTCTACAAAGCACAAGTCCGATCCTGCATGGAGTATTGCAGCCACCTTTGGGATGGCTCAGCTAAATACCAACTTGCCGCGCTTGACTCGGTGGAACACAGAGCTAAAAGGCTCATTGGCGACGTAAGGCTGGTGGATGCCAAGCTGCACAGCTTGGCTCATCGCCGCAAGGTTGCCTGCTTGTCGGTCTTCTACAGATTGTACTTCGGGGAGAGTGTCCAGGAACTCCACGATCTCATCCCACCGGCCCCCTTCTACCATCGGACATCTAGACGCACTGCAAGTTACCATCCCTACCTTGTTGCTATTCCACCAATTCGCACTAAACGTTTCCAAACGTCTTTTATAATGCGCACAGCAAAGGAGTGGAACTCTTTGCCTGCGTCTGTGTTTCCGAACGCATACAACCCTAATCTCTTCAAAATTAGATTGAACAGGCTTCTTCTGGGTAAGCTCGCTCCATCGTCGACTTTGTCTCTGTCATCTATGACCTAGACTAGAGTCAAGAGCAAACCCATATTAAATAAAAAAATAAAAAAAAAACTTTAAGCATTGACGTTTTCTACCTTGATGCAAATACTAAACAGTCTTTCAAACAACATTATAAGTAAAACCTTCAATATGTATCACGCTAAGCTCTTTGAATTAGTACTTCTGTACTGAACTTTTTAGTGCACAAACTCAATGAGACGGGGCACTGAATGGTACAACATTCAGCCTATGCTTTGGCGCGCTTTTGATTTGAATAAAGAATGTTTAAAACTGTACATTAAGTTGAATGAGTTATCCGTAGCTGTGCAGGATGTTTGATGTTCATCGCTTGCTTTGTACACGAACATTCTATGCAAATGAGAAATGATTCGCCAGTGGAAAGTGTGTCATTTTTAATGAATCACTCAAAGGAGTGATTCAAAAATAACACATTTTTTCGGTTTATTTAGCATACACATTCAATGAGTCCAGAAACAGTCGGAAAAAGCATGATGATCTTTTGTTTTACACCATAACTAATATTTTAAATGCGTAAGTGAGTTCGTTTGTTTGTTATTCTTCCACGCCTAAATTGCTGAACCGATTTTGAAATATTTGGTACAGAGACAGAATGGACCCTGGAGCTGCTTCTATGTTAACGCGAACAAAGCTGAAGCTAGTTAAAACTTATCTATAAAAGCTCTACGAGTTATTCTAAGTTTTATAGAATAGTAAACTTGCTTAAAATCCACACTCTTGAATAAAATGTCGCCCAAAACTGAAAGTTTCCAATCTGCACTCTACAACTAAAACGTCGCAGCAAACAGAATCTCTAAAACCGCTCAACATTCGGCGTGCAAATAAAAAGAAAACGTTCCATTTTAAAAAATAAACAATTTCCACATCACTTTAAACATGGCTGTTAAAATGAAAACGCAACATCCCATCAAAAGATTTAATTTCCATCGCTGTCAGTGCAAATCATACGGCGGGAAATAAAATATCGAGCGATCAATTGATACGAGCAACCATAAATTCAGTTTTGATTCATCGAAAATAAAAAAATATATATATGTGAAGCGAACTTTTAATTAAGTTTTTGTTTTAAGTGGGCCTTTCAGATACATCAAGAGTTTTATTTCTGCTTTTGTATTATACAAGCGCCGCTTTGATAGTCGATGATCAATTATGTATTTGTTGTGAATCGGAAAAGATTGAAAAAAAAAATACTTTCCTACCCAGCTTTTTGATTGATTCAACCTGATGAAAAATTATCGTGGGCGAATTGGCCGTCATAAAATAAATTACTAAAATTATTATTTCGCAGTAAGATATATTCAAGTTAGCTGTACCATGTTTAAGACTCACAATTTTATAAAACAACATGTTTAATATACACATCAGTATCGCTTCATGAACACGCTAGCCCTGACCTATTCATCAGGAATCCAATCTGGCCACAAGCTAAGCCTATTGTATGTATACTACTGGGCATAGGAACAGATACTGTGCCAATATCATAATAACACAACGATGTACATCTTATACACACAGTTATCTGGTCGCAGTGAATGTAAACATGTCAACAATATATTGGAAATATGATGGAAGAGTTGAGAGTGGGTCTGAAATAATGATGGACTTCAAACAGTATAATATGTATAACTACGGCAGATGAGAAGGGTTATAAAGTTTGTTTTTTTTTTTTTTAATGGAACTATACAGCGATGGTCTGACCGTTCAGACAGACTGGTGTAAAATTATGTCCGCCATTGTAGTCTGTTTCTAAGTGCATAAAGTTATAATACATTTATAACCATTAAAAGCTTGTCATGGGGCGAAATAATATACTTCAAAACTGTGAAGTGACTGTTAAACTGTGACTGAACACCCAAAAAAAAAAATCTGAATGCGGTTCTTATAAAAAAGGTCCATCTGTACCAGCTCCGAGCCTCCAACTTCACAGACAACCCAATGAAGACGACCTCAAGTGGCTCTCCAGACGGCGACTAAGAAAACGTAATAAGCATGAAATTTAGTACAATTTATATTTTTTCGCATAACATTGACAGTAGACAGGCTGGCGGGTCCCTGGCGTGCGTCTATTACCACACGTTAGATACGACACGACAAAGTGAACACGACGTCATGTATCCTGCGCTGTAGCTATTGTGTGACGGCTTGTTTCGCTCCTGGGAAACGAAATACCGGCTCCAATGACATACTCGCCTACACCTTTGCAAATTTACCTCGAGTACTTGTCAAACACACACCGCAATCAAAAACTATCCCTATTACAAACTCACAAAGTCTAAATTACGACTTCAGTAAGCAGCACCCAAATTCGTCTGCTAAACTGTGCACAGGATCCATTTGCATTCCATCAATCCTTGTTTGTGTAACAATAGGATCTAAATTCGCGCATCAAGCTTGTAAGGAGTTAGATTGCTCGGAGATATCATCCGACCCAGTTTAAAACGTAAGCGACCCGAATTATACTGGTGTAAGTCGAGGACCCTTTGACACAAACGTGGATAAAATAAAATATAAACAGTCGGTACGTTTGATGATATTATTTATCTTGTACGAGTGAAGACGGCGGGGAAGAGGGGGTTGTTAAAGAAATAAACGAGGACATTAATTCGTGCTAGGACCGCAAAGTAGTGTGAACCTGATTCCAGTTAGTCCCGGAGCCCGTATTCCTTTGCGCCTTTGAGTGTTTAAATCGAGACTCGAAGGAATGGCTCGTTAGAGTAATCCACGGAACTCCTTTAGCAGTACTCTGCAGCCCTGCTGGGAACTGATACAAAACACTGTCTTCATTAATGGCTATGAAAGGTTTAGTAGGTACTATCCTCGTTGTATTAAATGAAAATGGTACATGAGAATTAAACTCTATTTCAGAGATAAAACCTTTCGTTAGAGTCTGCAATTTTAACTCAAAGACCACAAATTCTAAACCAAAACGCTCACTGATTGGTTCTTTACAGATACAATGTTTCCCAATCAGCATCGTTTGGAAACAATGTGACCACAGCCTCGTCGCGCCTTTCTTCAAAGTACAAATAGCAATATTAATTGAAAACTTGCGAATATTTCATAAATATAACAATTTCAAAACCGGTCCTTTGTCTTATCCTCTGACCTTTGAATCTAATTCAAATATTTGAATACCTAAATTCATTTCGGATTCAAGAATTCCGCAATTGTATTTATGACAGGAGCAATATCTCGCGGCTTGACGCGATCTGACGCGGCATCCGCGCGATATCGGAGAACAATACAATATAAACACTCCAATTCTTGAAATTTTGAAACAAATGACGAGCATTAACCGAGAACGGACATCGGTGTTATTTTCTAGCTTATTCAAGTGGTTTCTCCCGCAATGAAAATTATGCCAAGGGATCATCTTCCCGGAAAAAGAACCCTTTGTCCTATCCCAGGCCAAGGTCTTCCCGTGTGCAAAGTGTCATCCAAATTCGTTCAGCCGTTAAGATGTGAAGAAATAACAAACAGATAGGTAGACAGATGTTAAGCAGTGTTGAAAATACTGCTGGGATATAGGTAGGTACTAAGAGGCTGGTGATCAAAAGACGTGTTCAAAAATGCAAACCCATTAAATTGTCATTGATGATAGTTCAGTCCTTCTGTCCTACCTATTTGATATCAACATTAACAATGCAAGCCATTTGTCCGTGCACTACACCGCGACTGCGGAAACTGTTGTATCGAGGCTGTGTGCTCCATTCATTCTTAGAAGCAGCCATTTGTCAAATGCGAAGCTGAAGAGGCTCGAGAAGGGGGAATACTGGTGATTGCGGAAATTTTAGAATAGAATTTTTGAATTTTGCAATTTTCAGCTTCCTTGGAAGAGGTGGCGACAACCTAGACTCATACTGAAAGAGCTGGTTTGAGGTGGTTTGGGATAAGATTTGGAATACCTGGAAGGATTTGGGAGAGGCCATTATCTGCTTGATAAAGATTATTGTTGATTGTGAATGCAACTTTGGAGACTAAGCAAAGTACATTAACAAGAACTGTTTGTTAAAAAGTTTCCCAAACTGATGTTAAATCGGAAATGTCAATTAAGCTACTAAGAAGAAAAGTATGAAATGTAGCGGAAGTTTAAAATTTCAAAATATTATGGTATAGAACACAATTCAGTCATCCTACCGAACACCCAAATCCTAAAATTATCTAGAAAGAGAGAAAAGAAAGAAAGAAAAAGTATTTAATTGCCACAAAGCGACATACCTACCCACATACATAATTTTATTTTTCTTAAACTAAACCCTAAACGATAGTGTTAGTTGTTCTTAAATTAGAATCACTCGCCACAAGACTGAAACTTCGCTCAAACTTCCCTAAGCGTTGCAAGTCTACGACTGATACATTAACTATTCATTCACGAGCCGAGCAATGAAAAACCGTGGCTCCGTCTGATCCGCCATGAATATCACCCGTCTCGTTGTCGTCGCTCCACTGCCTCCCGCTTTCTGTACGACGAGGGCGTCGTTTTATTTTGAATTCAGTTTGCAATAATGTGAAATGTCGAAAGTGTTACGGGGTATTTTCTTGAAATTATGTCATTTATTTAGAAGTTTAAAGAAGATTTAACAGAAATGCAGAACCTGAAAACGCGTGATTGTAGTCTACTATTTCGTCCGAACTAGCACCGAGAACAGACGTGTTGTTGACGGCTCCTCGTAACAAATCAGTGATAGTCACCCGATAATAGTGCATATTCCAACGTAGTCGAGCTTCTACTTTCACATACACAAGCTGCGTGTATCGCCGGCAAGAGGAGGTGCGCCCTTGTACACCCGCGCCCCGCGAGGAAAAGAGACAGTCCAAATAATTGCTGTCCCACTCCAGCATCGTTATCAGCGCCGTACGCGCCGTCCGTCTTAAGTACACTGCTACAAGACTTTGCTACAAAACTGGTTTCCGCTACGAGTTTGCTACGAAGACAACTTACGCTCCACATTAACTGCACATAATTAATAAATAGGTACGTGAGATTACTTGCTTGTTTACTTGCTTGTTTATTGGTATCGCTATTGCTGTTTGCTTTATCTAAAAAGTGAGGCTATTAATTCTATTGATTCTTTATTAAGCGCTGTATGTAAATAAATACTTGGTTAAGACAGCATTGAAAGTTAATGAATAATATGCCAATGTCACGCACGCCACCTGAAGGAAGTAAGATGAAGGTGGATGATAATCTATTGGTTCCTCACGATTCTGATACTGCATCAGATCGATTACCATCTGACAGTGACTCAGCTGTTACCCATATCACCTCGCGTAAATTCAAGCGCAAACAAGGTGACTTACATATGACTGAAATGAGGGAACTGTTTGACGAATTTAGCAATGCCCAAAATGCCAAGTTGGATGCCCTTAATTCTTCTATGTTGCAACTGAAGGAGGAAACGGCGGAGATGAAGAATTCTCTCATCTTTATGTCTAACAAGTATGATGAAGTATTAGAGAACCTTGCAAAAATCCAGAAGGAAAATACTAACTATAAGGTGCGAATTGAATTACTCGAACAAAAAGTTGATTTTCTGGAGAGGAAATCCAGGTCCTCAACCATTGAATTGAGAAATGTGCCTCAAGCGCCTACGGAGACTAAGGAACATATCTCAAAAATCATTGCAAAAGTCGGCGAAGTGGTTCAGTACCCTGTTCAAATCTCTGACGTTCGTGATGCCTACCGAATGAAAACCAAGAATAAAAGTGCCTCCCCCATAATAGTGGAGTTTACGTCGATAACCACTAAAGAAAATATAATCCAAAAGGTAAAGCTATTTAATAAGGGCAACAAGAACAATATGCTCAACACTTCGCAATTAAAGATTGGTGGCCCTACCCAACCAGTTTATATCTCTGAGTCTCTAACTCCATTTGCCAAGAAACTATTTTATTTGGCGCGACAGCATGCTAAAAAACATTCGTTTGTGGGTTGCTGGCACTCTTTCGGAAAAATATACATGAAAAAGAGTGATAATTACCCGACCCTGCGCATTGACAGTGAAGATGATTTTCAAAAGCTTGTTCAAGCATGACTATTTGCGTTAAGTCTACAAACCATTATAATATTTTTATTTTCTTTTAATCATATTTCCCAAGTGCGTTTTTTATACTTTGTTAATTATATTACGAGTAAATTTACTTTTTGTCATATTTATAAAGCTTTGACGATTACACTACACATATTACCATTACTTTTATATGCCAACACCTTAATTATTTGCGTTATATCCTTTATCCGGTATGTTTTTACTGTCATAATCGATTTTTCTCTCGTAAAGACTCTCAGATTTATGGTTACTGTTACCCAATTTTCGATAGTTTAAATAAAGAAAATATCTCTACTGATATCGATTCATTATCCGTGGCTAATACTTCTACATGTACCATAGACCGATGCTCAACACTTATACCAACAACTGGACCATCATTTAGGGTAATTGTTCAGAATATCAGAAGCTTAAATTGTAATATGAATGGAATGCTTGCCCTCTTGGCTCAATCTAATGTTGATTTCGACCTGATAATACTGACGGAGTGCTGGCTGCTTAGTGTTTCTAATCCTCCTGTACTAGATGGTTTCGATTATTACTGTTCAACTAGAAATCATACACAAAATGAAGGAGTAGCCATTTTTATTAAAAAAGGCATAAATATATGTGTACAGGAACCGGTCATTACAGATTGTAATAGTCTACTAATAACTCTCGATAAAAACACTGCAGTTCTCGCTATATACCGATCACCCAGTGTCAGGAATGTTGACATGTTCTTGGAAAGCTTGAATGGTTTGCTGATTGAGGTTGCTCCTAATCATAAAAACTTTATTTTGACTGGTGATTTAAATATTGATATTGCCGATAACAAGATGGACACACGAAAACACCCTTATTTAAATCTTCTGGCATCTCATGGTATGCTACCAGCCTATGAAATTCCCACGCGTGCTAATTCCTGCATTGACCATGTCATACTCAAATCTGAATTCCCAGCATCATGTTTGATCGCTGAAACATCTCTCACCGATCATTACAGTGTAATTATTTCCGTCAATGTATCTATTCCAGCTAAACAGTTCCCCAAAACCATCAAGCGAGTAGACTATACTGCTCTTGACTCGGCTATACCCAAAATAGATTTTATGCCCCTCTATTTAATTACTGACGTTAATGAAGTTGTAGGAAATTTCACTGGCTCTCTTAATGCTGCTATTGAATCATGTACAAAAACAATTACCATATCAAGACGTAAACGTATACTAAAGCCATGGATAACTCCAGGTCTTCTGAGATGCGTCAGTAATAGAGATAGACTTCATCTTAAATCAAAAAAATCTCCTGATAACGCAACTCTTAAATTAACCTACACAAGGTACAGGAACTTTTGTAATGAATTGCTGCACAAAGTGAGACGAGAATATGAAAGGAATGAATTTGCTAAGGCGGGTAACAATTCTAAGAAATTATGGGACGTTATTAAAACTGTAACTAATACAAAACGGCAGAATGAGATTGCTTCTGAATTAATATGTCCTAACAATCCCCAGCGCTCCGTTGATAATATAAATGAGTTCTTTGCAAATGTAGGAAAATCACTGGCAGAAAAGCAGTTATCTCAAAGATCAAGATCTGACCCTTTATCACCTATTCATCCTACCTGGAGTAAATCTTTTGCTCTACTACCAACTGACGAAAGTGAAATTAATAACATCATCCTTAATCTAAAACCCAGCTCCACAGCTGGAATAGATAACATAACCTCAAATTTCATTTTACGTTATCGACCCCTATTGGTTTCCCCATTGACTTATATTTGTAATTTAGCGCTCTCAACTGGAACCTTCCCACAAGCTTTTAAAACTGCCCAAATAATACCTATATTCAAGTCTGGTGACAGGGACTGTGTCAATAATTATAGACCCATCTCAATATTGCCTACTGTTTCTAAAATTCTCGAGAAAATTATTAATAAGAGACTAATCAATTACTTAGAAAAAAACAAGCTTCTATCTAATGCTCAATTTGGTTTCAGATCCAACAAAGCTACTAGTGATGCAGTTCATGAAGTCATTGATTATGTAGTAGATAATGTTGATGAAAAAAATAAAGTTCTGGCTATATTTCTCGATCTAGCCAAGGCATTTGACACAGTCTCTGTCCCTAGACTGTTGGATAAAATGGAGAGCATGGGGATCAGAGGTCTACCACATAAATTATTCACGGATTACCTCAGTAATCGTTTTCATTGTGTTAAGGTGGCCGACTGGGTTAGTGACAAGCTTCCCGTAACTTACGGAGTGCCGCAAGGTAGTGTCCTTGGCCCAACCTTATTCTTGATCTATATCAATGACCTCTGTGAACTTGAACTCCAAAATGGGAAAATTATAACTTTTGCGGATGACACTGTCCTTGTTTTTAGGGACAAGTCGTGGATCAAAACTTTTCAACATGCTCAATGCGGCTTTGATGTTATTAATGACTGGCTAAGATGTAATCTTTTAACGTTAAATGTCGGAAAAACTAAGTTTGTAAAGTTTTCGCTCCGCAGTGAATCCCATCAGTCCCTGAATTCGCATAAAATAATTGCACACTCTCCGATATGTCTTAAAACTATAAGTTGCAATTGTCCTTCGCTTGAACAAACTAAATTGATAAAGTACCTGGGAGTCGTGATTGATGAGAGACTTAGTTTTGCTCCTCACGTAGACCTTGTTTCTTCTAGGGTTCGTAAATTAATATATATATTTAAAAATCTCAGACATGCTGCCAGCCCGAAGGTTTTAAAGATGATTTATTCTGCTCTGTGCCAGTCACTGTTGGTGTATTGTATAACTAGTTGGGGTGGTGCGTGTAAGACAATCTTAATCAAAGTCGAGCGTGCTCAAAGAGTACTCCTTAAAGTAAGTCTGTTTTTACCATTCTTCCATCCCACAACTAGCCTTTATCAAACCTGTGAGGTATTGACGGTGAGGCAGCTCTTTATACTACAAACAGTCCTCAGAATGCATAGTTCCTTAAAGTATAACCCCTTAGAATTTCTACAGAAGCGCAGGAAATATACTGTTGGTGTGTCTAGAGCGTGCCGCACTAAATTTGCTCAGAGATTTTTCCCTTTTCTTGGTGCCCATCTTTACAACAAAATGAACCTAATCCTTAACACGTATCCCCTTACCAAACACATATGTAAAACGACCGTTACAAATTGGCTCATTGACCTAGACTATGCTAATACCGAAAAGTTACTACTTGTCCAGAAATAGCTAGGTTGTCACGATACACAAATACTCTACACTACACTACTCTACACTTCACAACACTCCTACATCTTATACAACACTACACTAATCATATCTTTCAAAATCGTCAAGCTGTAAAATAAACCCTAACTATCGCAATAATTTGATAATTTTAAATTTCTTATTGTATCTTCTCTTTTTTTTCCACATGACTTAATTGTGGTGTTACTTTTTCAGTACTGAAGTATATTAGTTACTGCTTATCTTAAGTAAGAGTCCTTGTTATATTCATTGGAAGAGCACTGATTTCCGAGATACAGGTTTTTACCTAGTTTGGAAATCAGGAGTTCATTTAGATTAGAAGCCTCTTTTATGTTATGTTTTTAGTATTGAAACTGTAGTAGGCTAAGTTCTGTTTTTGTCCAATAAACGTTATTATTATTATTATTGCTGAAATTGAGAAAATAACATCTGTTCAGTTCATTTTGTCCAGCTATGCGCATGTGCGCATGGGGAAGTTATTTTTTCTTTTCGATTTCAGGGTTGGTCCCATTTTAAAAGTTGTTTATAAGAATGAGTTCGGTTACCGTTTTTCAGGTTTCGCGTCATTTCTATAACACCGTGTAACTCTTCAAATAAAAAAAATCAAACAGCAGGTAGATTAGGGTCTAGTAAGATAACTTCTTCGTCTGGACTGAAGGTATTTCTTTATCTTTGCCACGAGACTCTCTAGAACTAACTTTCATACAAGAGCAGGTAAGTTTTTATCCGCCACATCCAGATCAGTATGATTTATACGAGTATCAAAAGTTTTACTTTTTCAACCAATTCCAGTTACTTCTGCACCAGAATCCAACATTTTGATAGGATTTATGAAAGCGCGAACTCATCTAGCGATTACAGAAGTGCAGCCAACTAAGTCCATTAATCTCCGCAGACATTACAGAAGTGATATTAAATTCAAAAATTCATTTCCTTGCACTAATTTTTCTTGTGAAGACAGCGATGACTCATTTTTAATGTAATGTAGTTCCGTCGGGTCAAGTTCGAACTAATTAAAAGTGTAGTCGGGGAATGCATTAACTGACAACCCCCCCAGACCTTCGGAGGGGGGAGGGGTTTAGGGATCTCGAAATATTCATGGCGAAGAGTAATCTCAGAGATAATGAGGGAAGTGGGCCGCTGAGGCGAGCCAATTAAAATGATTGCGGCCCGCGCCCGCGCCGCGCCAACTTTGCAGCCAGCCTATTTTGATGAGCAATATAATCGCTCCACTCAGGTAGTTTGTTCAGGGCAAACGTTTCAAGATGGATTTTTTTGAGTGATTTTCTTGTTTAAGTGGATTTTGTTGAACGGCTCTGATTGTTCTGATTGCAATGAATTCCGGAAAGATAATTTAATACCATGCTATTAATAAAAGCGGCTATTTCTATTTAAATTCTGAATGGGGCTAATTGTAAATTTTAACATGGCGTACGTAGAGATTCTCAACTCTCGACATTTCGAAGGCCGCGTATGTCACTTTTACCACTCACTATCTTTTTAAATGTTTACGCTGCAACAGTTACCAATATGTGCAACATTTTTCATCACTTTCGGGCAAAAATATGCGCGCAACAAGACTAAATAAAAGTGTTGTTGGACGCGTTGCAATAACACGACGCATGGTCGGACAAAGCAAATTGTTCGCTTTGTAACATTCTGACCGCGTGTTTGTGCAGGCATCGGCGACGGGAGCGCTAGGCCCGCGTGTTCACACCTCTGTGCGTAAACACGCACTGGGTTATAAAGACACTTAATCTGAGAAAGACACTAGAAAAATTTAAGATATTGAGCCAGCTTATTCGACCGAAGAGCTTTAAAGGTTACTGGGGCAGATTGTATAGGTACGATAGGCATTGAGTAAGTATAGGCTGTTTTTATATTTTAACTAGCTGCCGCCCGCGGCTCCACCCGCGTTAATGTCGAAAATTATCCCAAGGGAACATGCTCCCGGGATAACAAACTCCTATGTCCTTTCCCGAGACTCAAACAATCTCTATACCAAATTTCATCTAAATCGGTCCAGCCTTTTGCGCGTGAAGAAGTAACAAACATACACACACTCACAAACTTTCGCCTTTATAATATTAGTGTGATCGTGTGATAGGAAAAGGAATGATAATATTTAACATCGTGAATGCAGCGAAGGATGTAAGCTAGCCCAAGGCAAAGACACCTTTATTTATGAGGAGCATACTCTGATTTTCCAACCTACTGCAAGAAAATTGTGCGTGCACCATGAAGAGAGGGGGCTGTTCACAGCTGTTGTTATGAAATTCAGAACAATATAATTGCCCAGCAGTGGACGGAGCACAGCTTCGGACGCGCGACATGCTCCTAGCAGTAGAGGCCGACGCGCGCCGCTTGCGGTGAAAGGCTCTTCATGACTTGGGCACAATTTTCTCGCAGTAGGTGTGAAAAGTAGACTATGCTCCTCGGGGATAAAGGTGTCGTTGCCTTGTGCTAGTTTAAATCCCTTGCTGCATTCAGGTTTCTTATATTAACACCCTCTTTCCGCTTGTGAGTTAAACTTTCGAATCCTTCATTGCGTTCGGGATTCAATATGCCGCCCGTGACATATGACACTGCTTTATCCCCTCGGTGCATAATCTACTATTATTATTAATTTCGTAAAAGAACTGGGAAGAACATCAGCCGAACCTTTGCGATGAAGCAATAAAACTTAAGGTATTTTGAGTAAAAGGCTCATATTTTGAAGTATTTATACATTGAATTTATTCGAAGCCAGTAAATCATCAAGGAAAAAACATTGACCAAAACTCTCAACATTTGGTCGCAACCGCGCCGTCAATCCAGCCGAGTGCGTACAACAACTGCTGCGTTATTATTGCGGTAACAAGCGCGCAATCAGTGCCGCGCGCCGCTGTTTGTGAAAACAAGCGATTTTTTGCCGCGCGACCGCTCCGTGCCGCACCGGAGCAGTGTGCAGCCGCCTTTATAACGACATTTATGCACTGTGACGGACAAAGTGAAATATTTTGCAGGAATTCCAGTAATTATGAAAACTCGTCAAAAATGAGTTTACAGTAGGTAGATTATTTGCGTTACATTTTTATATTCAATATCTAAAATTTCTTCTTTCAACGCAGCTATTAGATAAATTTCAGCTATATTAAAAGTTAGCCGAATATTCAGTATCAATATTCTTTCCCCCTACCCAAGAACCCTTTCGGCACAATCTCATCGGCACGTCTTGTTAAATCATCAAACGAGATCATACATACTCATCCTCGTTAATAAATTCAGAAGTCAAGTGTTCCGAAGCCATCAATCACGCAACCCTTCGAATTCGATGCGGCCCGCTGTCCGCGACCAGCGGCCGGCGGAGCGGACCGGCGCGGAGAGAGAACCGTCCGGCCGGGATACGCCCAGACCTGATGAAGGATGCTAATAGTCACGCGACCCTTTGTGAGTCGGGTGGCAACTAATTTGAAAGACGTAGGTATGTATGCTTCTTAATAGGAAACCTTCTGGAAGATTATGGTGACTTTTTCAGTAAAATTTATGGAATGGGTCACAACTTTACCCAAAAGAATTACAGCAGCTCTACTACCAGCACAAGAAAATGATACTTAATTTAGAGAAAGTATTATATAGAAAATAAAATAATAGGTAGTGACTGGCTGAAAAGAAAATAGTTCTTTTCTTAACACTTTACTATACTACACCAACAGCAACTTGTAATACAGTGATAATAAAGTTCATGTGAAGCTGAACCTAATTCAAAGTTGTGTTAAAAGCATTTTACAGCAAGGCATTCATTACAACTGACATTTATTTCCATAACATACAAATGCATATTGTTCCAAACTCAAACAACTTAATTGTCTAACATTTCCGCACCTCTGAACGGTATTATGAACCCGATACCGTGATCCCTATGTCGTACAACTAATTGTGAATAGATGTTAAAGCGATCGTGTCTGGAGAGGGCATTATTGTGTTCTGTATTGACAATAACACCGGCCCGCAAGTATCTGGTTTCGCTTTAGATACGAGGGTCAGACTAAGGCTCACACTCGGCGTGCCTCGTCTAATAGCTAATTTACTGTGTTTATGGATAGAGAAATTGATTCCGGGCTTGCTTACGTTTTCTTGAGCAAATTATTTCGAGGTAGCTGAGACTACTGTTTATATTAATGTGAATCTGTTTTTAAAAGATTTTTGTGATTCTGAGACACCTAAAGTATAAAAGAGATACATAGATGGATAGAATATACTTGATTGTACACCAACAATACTAGCATAACTCTTTTATACTGACTTAAGGTTCAATGGTGACCTTATCTCAGACATCTAAATCTACCAAACAACCTCTGGGTGCACTGAAACAACTTGAAATTAAAAGGAGGAAGGCTTCGGTACTACGTTGTTAGCTGATCATTAATTAAAACCTCCTCACTACTAATTAACACTGCACTATGACAATACTTCAAACTACGATTCAATATTTAAACTATTCTATATAAACACACGGGTACAAAGCAAACAAAATTAATTCGGCAATTCCATAATAATCCGTCAAAATATAACACCGATTTGCTCGGCCATTGTGTATTTATTTAGACAATATTTGCTCGTGACAATAGCACAAAGGCACAAATCGAGGGCACGGGCACAAAGGAACAACACGTCGGAGGGGACTTTTAAAATGTCCGATGTGTCGTGTGATATTCCTAGTCTAGCTTCACACAGTCGCTTTTAATCCCGCTAATTGAATTTGTACGGCTTAGCAGGCCGATTAGATCGTATTTGTAGGGTTGAACAAGCCGAGAGCACGCTCGGGTGGACTCTTTGAATTATTATTAGTGACGCGGCATGATGAGGGTAGCTCCATGCAAATTAGCGAGTGTTATTGAAAGTATCGGCAGCTCGGCTCCGGCCGCAGCCCGACCGCGAAATTGAAGGATCGATCTTGCACGAGCTTCCACGAGCTTGCTCGGCCGCGCGGAAACTGCTTATAGCTATGCGCTCTTTGCTCATAGTTTTGGCTTGAAGAGGCACACGTCGCTTGGAATGATTTTTGCGGGGATGCTTTTAGATGTTTCCGTTTCGTTGACTTTGGGCATTTTGTATAAAAAAAATTAAACCCAATTTTGCACTAGGAGCCCAATTTTAGAAACGTGTTTCTCAACACTGCGCACTGGTTAACAAGAAAATACATGTGTATGGTTAATTTCTGACTGCCAGGGTTGCGAAATTGGTTCGAAAGAGTCACCGCGGCCCTGGAACGCAAAGGGCTTTAAAAAGGAATACGGATGGGTTTTAGTCAGTAAGAGTCTGACACGCCCCTCCGCTCCACCCAGAGCGGCAGAAGTCATTTGATGATTTCCCCTCCTTAAAAAAATTAAAAAATGGTTAATTTCTGAATAAAAAGATAGCCCAGATAGTGTTCAAAATATAATATAGGTATAACTTCTTTAAAGTTCCATAAGTTAATTAAGTAAATATTTCTTTTATTTCCACGGATCCTGCATCTATGCTATCTTCTCTTACAACTTGGTTACACACCTCAGTTAGCTCCCATCAACAAAGCGTAGAGCACAGCATGTAGCCCACATTTCCTCACAAGCGCTCCTGGCCGCAGAATGTTTCACATTACAGCCGGATTAGGTTCAGAAGCCTCCGCCCGCGCGTCGGTGGGTGCTCGCTGTAATATGCATACCTGACATAAAGGTGAAGTGGAGTCAGACACAATAACATTACGCAGAAGTACTGCTTCCAATCAAGCTTCAACGAATAATTAATCAGCTTTTTCCCGCGACTTCGTACGCGCTGATCCCGTTTATTCCCGTTCCCGTAATAATTTCCCGTTCCCGTGTAGCCTATGACGTTCCTCATGAATGTGGCTATCATTTACAATAATAACTTTCCAAGTCCGACTGGCAGTTCCAGAGATTAGCGCGTTCAAACAAACAAACTCTTCAGCTTTATTACATTAGTATAGATTTAATTAAGTGGGGAAAAATGGAAAGTTTTAAAATCCACGTTCGTTAACCAGTCGGTTTCTCCGGATAGCTAAAACCGGAGGTTTTTTCGGTTAAGTATGTTTCTTCTAGGCAAGTGCTCCATCGCCGATCACATCATTGCTGTGTGTTGTCAAACGCGCGCCCTTTAATAATGAAAAAATAGCTGTTGACACATTCTATAGAATCAGTAACAGACCTATTTGACAGTTATTGCTGGAAGGGTTGAGGAACCCGCTGCAATTCAAAGACACGTCTTAAAATTACCTACAAACTATTGCAGTTTTAAAAACCTGATTTGATACTACCTCATCGTAGCTGCTTCCACAACTTCCAAGAATGTGCGAGTATCTAAATTCTATGCCCTTCCAATAACGAGGCTTCAGGGAAAAAATAGTTAGCCTCTTTCATCGATCATAGAACTTCTGCTCCTACCTACCTCCTAATGCAAGCGCTTTCCGTCATACCTCCTGGCTGCACCCGCGGTATCGGGTCACCTCATTACGGAGTGTTCCGGCTTGCAGCGAGTCTTAGCGATCATACGGGATTGTGGTTGATTGGGTGTTCGATATCCCGTGCATGGCGAGATAATGGTCTGCAGCGAGCGTTGTAAATGGGAATACCACTGACTTAAAAGTGTATGAGAATATTATTCGTAACGAAGTAGGAAAAGCCATGAATTACAGGATTAACATACTAAAAGAAAATCCTGAAAAATGGTCAATGAACTCATTACTATGAACAACTTTTATTACGGAACTAACCCCCATACATTTATGTTTCCAGAACTTCGCAAAATACAACGTGTAATAGAGTAAACGCAATACCTGAAAATTGGTCTATATGGATGGTAAAAAATGTTCATAATGAAGAGTACAATGAGCTCTTTTTAACCGACTTCAAAAAAAGGAGGAGGTTCTCAATTCGTCGAAACCTTTTTTTTATGTATGTTCCCCGATAACTGGAAGATGGCAGGACCGAAGATTTGGGTAGTTTTTGGAAGAGTACTTTTTCGGAGTGGTCCCATTTCAATTTGGTGAAGATGTGATGAAGAACTTCGGAGATAGGCAACGAAACTCCTCAATAAATGATAGCAAATGGACTGGGATTGCTGAAATCTCATGTCTCTATTGTTTACACCAGTTCATAACATAACATTACGCCGGTACGCTGTGTGTGCTTACCACATGTGAACCACTAAAAAGTGAAAAAATAATAAACTGTTTACAAAAGTATGTAATGTAGTAGTAAGTAGTAAAAATTAAACCGACTTCCAAATAAAAGAACCCTACAAAGTATAAAATAACTTCAATGTCGGCAGTCTTGTTTGTCAATTTTGTTGTTTTTTCGTTTTTTGACACCGACTTCCGAAATTAAAGTTATTTTATACTTTGTAGGGTTCTTTTATTTGGAAGTCGGTTGAATTTTTTTGTAAAAAGTTTATTTTTAGGTTTTACGTTTATCCTGTCACACGTTGTATATCTACTGAACAGCCGATTTTTAAATCGCGATGAAATGACCGCTTTTCAGTTTTTGCGTTTAATCCGTCATATCTTGTATACCTGAAAATACTTTTTCCCTAGTCTTAAGAAAGGACCATGGTCGATTTATTTAACAAAACTAGGACAGGACATTTACAAGAGGTCACGATCCTCAGCAAGTATTACAGAGTTCTATATACTTTCTTGCGATGCACATTTTCAATAAAAGCTACCACTTACAACAGGCAAGGGTGTTTAGCTACTCCTACACTGACAACTACAGAAATGGATCATCTTAATCTTAATAGATACATCAGAACTGAATCTCTCATATGAATACAATCTATTGTAAGCAGCCAATGCTCTTACACAGACTGTTCTCCGGGTGCCTGCGTATCTCGGCGCGCTCACAGCGGCTCGCAAGCCGAATGCGCTGTAATACCTCGCATTATCCCCTCGTGCTGTGCAGGGCTGATAGGTACTCAATGATAAGGAAATGGGTTTAAAAGAAATGATTGATACGGGTATATACAATTTTTTTCTTTGCCTTTTATCCTGCTAATAGTATAAACGCGAAAGTTTGTAAGGATGGATGGATGTTTGTTACTCTTTCACGTCAGAACGGCTGAACGGATCTCGATGAAATTTGGCACAGAAATAGATTATAGTCTGGAATAACACATAGGATACTTTTCATTCCGGGAATATGTTCCCTTGGGATAATTTTCGACATAAACGCGGGCGGAACCGCAGGCGGTAGCTTGTAAATACTAATGCCTAATTTAAGGAAATTTATTTGTTTAATAAGCTGACTTTATGAACTTGGTGATTGAAATAGGCAACTTAAAACTACATCCATGATTTAAAACTCAGTTTTTCAACAGAATCACAGCGTGAGCAGTTATTCGCCCATTTCTTTCGCTCCATTACCGGCTAAAGACATTCCTCCAAATACATAAAAATGTTCCAGCCAATCGAGGAACGCTATAACAAAGCATTCTCAACGACAAGCAAAGACATTCCTAATTCAATAAAAGTTTCAACCCATTGAGTTTCACGAGACCTTTCGGGCGAGTACCAAACATCACTTATATTTCGGACAAAGTCATGAATAACTATTGTATCCTCATCGAGTCGCTCGTTGTTCGCCAATGACTCGGAAAATGGGCGAAACAACCGCTTTGCCAGCCCTACACCCTACACCCCTCCTACCCCTGGACATGGGGAAGTTCTCAACTAATCAAACTGTCTTAAAGACCACCTTCGACATATCGACTGGCCAAATTACTGTTGTTGTTAACGCGGTACTATTATGTACACGCGTTACACTTCAGCGTCACAGAGTAGGAACTGTAATTGTTGACCTTCTCTGCAAATAGACCATCTTGAATTTGAGTAAATAATAACGGCTACATTGGGTGACTGACTTAGACTGTGTACATGTAATGATCCTGTTAAGTAACTAATTCCAACAATCAATTTGTCAGGCCTGTTCAAAAGTATGATGGGGTCGGTTTCCACACAAAATACTGGTATTCAGCTGCATCCCGTTAATGCAGCTGAATACTAGTATTTTATGTGGAACGACCACCTCCATAACCCAATAATTGTGAAATATTCTTGACTGAGGCTTGTCACTATCCGTCACGACTGTCTAAAATGTTGAAATGACAGCCGAGACCAGTGGCTTTACGTGCGCTCCGAGGCGTGGAGGAAACTCGGTAATAAATGAATTTTAAAATTAATGTAAATGATTAATTTGCCTTTCTGACCACATAACTTTTCCATGAACCAGTACTATTATGAAGAAAGGTAGTTTCTAGTTTTGGGGTCACATACCTACGTATAAACCGACCGTTAGTTAGCTAATGTGTACTCACGGACGGAGGATTACTAAATGGACCGACTAATGGAATGGAGTATTTTTGTTCCAATATAATATATGGCCGGCGATTTACTAGCTTAGATTTATCTCCGATAAAACGAAAGATTAATGCATGCGTTAATGTGAAAATTGTTGATTTAGATGGCAATGAAATTACAGTTTCATTAAATTCCACTTAAAGTTGTTTTATTAGAAATAAAATGCAAGTTAGAATACATTAAATCTGTGACATATCCACAAAAATTGGAATGTTTTATTGCATTCCACAAAAAGGAAGTTTACTCATAAGTGACGCTTTCAAAAGATCTTTGTCAGTGTTTATTATTGTTTACTAGTAGTACAGAGGCTTAGCCGGATTTATGTTACAACTTCCCTCAAAGTTACCGCCTTCTCGATATAAATTCTTTTAAAGAATTTAATTAGAACCCTTTAAGATATTGGTTTTAATAAATAAACTTAGATTGTTTAAGTAAAGCGAAATTATTTAAAGCTCATTAAGTTGGCAATTTACAAAATGTGGGGTCCCGTACTTTGCAAACTAGTTGGTAAATATTTAGAATTTCTTTAAGGGAACTTTAACAAATTAGTAAAGTAATTTAGAATTAGTTTCTCTTATGAGAAGGGCTCTCAGTTTAAGCAGTTAATTGATGTAAAGTTAGTTAAACATGAAAGCTAAATGAATAACGTAGCTGTATCAATCAAATTATAATACTTATTGCAGAAGTAATTTCTTCTGAATATCTAATTATTTTATGATAAAGATAACTGTACCGTAATTCTGGTCTCATTTTCCCCAGCTGACCCATTCCATTCCAATTCAATCTCGCCCATTGAAAAACACCAATACATCAAAGTCATCGAAGATCCCAAAGAACCGAGAACACAATGAGTACATTTGTATACCGGCGTGAAAATCAAAAGTCTTCTGAGTAATTAGAAAGGGCGGATCAGATCGAAGGCGCGGTCACACGGAAAAGTTAGTACAGAAGGTCAATTAACAAACTTACCTACCAATGCAAAAACTTACGCATCATCATCATCATTTCAGCCAAAGAAATTTCACTGCTGGACTTAGCACACGCTCTCCCAAGCGTCGCCACATCGACCAGTTGGCCACAGACCTTGCTACAGACCTCGGTCTTTCAGTGTCTAGTGAATTACCACGATCTTCAACAGGTTCACCTTGTGGGAGATCTGCCTTAACTTATCTATGTGTTGCTAGATCTCCGTGGGTCCGCGTGGCGTCTGTCTAGACGCCACGCGACAATATGGGTACGCTATTTCAGAGAATTATTCTACAGGAACTATTTCTATGAAAACGCATTGCTACGTCGAGTCTGTCGGAGCCTACAAATGAATGCCACTTGCGATTGCGATTACACTCAATTTAAGACGTGTGTCTTTACGTGTTTACCCGCATTGTAGGAATACAGCTGGTGGACTTGTGCTGCTCCATTCTGTAAGCATCTCCCCGTGGAAACTAGAAGTAGGCTGTCATTCCAAATCTGGGGGACCTTTAATCTGGGGGACCCGAGCACCGCCTGTAGGCGGTTGTACGTGGGGATCGTGCGATCGATGGCCCTGTATGGGGCCCCGATCTGGGCGGCTGACCTGACGGCCAGCACCATCACTGTTCTGCGGAGGCCGCAGAGGGTGATGGCCGTCAGAGTCATCAGGGGATATCGCACGATCTCCTACGAGGCGGCTTGCGCACTGGCCGGATCTCCGCCGTGGGACCTGGAGGCGAAAGTGCTCGCGTCACTGCACAGGTGGCGCGAGGGCGCGCGGGCGCGCGGCGAAAGACTGACGCAGCAACACTTGGAGCTGCGTCGGTCGCAGCTGCGCGAGGTCCTGGTGGCGGAATGGCGGGACAGGCTTTCGAGCCCTTCCGCCGGCCTCATCACCATCGAGGCCATCCGGCCAGTGCTCGACCTCTGGCTCGGGAGAAGGCACGGCTCCCTGTCGTTTCGTGCGACGCAGGTCCTCTCGGGGCATGGCTGCTTCGGGAGGTTCTTGTGTCGCATAGGCAGGGAGCCGGACGCTCGATGCCACCACTGCGTCGACTGTCGGGAGGACACGGCACGGCATACGCTTGCAGAGTGTGCAGCTTGGGAGGAGCCGCGCCGTGCCCTCATCTCTGTTGTAGGCGGTGACCTCTCGCTGCCGGCCGTAGTCCATGCTATGGTCGGCGGTGAGGAGTCCTGGGACGCGGTGGTCTCCTTCTGCGAGACAGTTATCGCGCAGAAGGAGGCTGCGGAAAGGGAGAGGGAGATCACAACCGCTCTCCCTGCCCGCAGCAGGCGCATCGGGCGTCGGAGGAGGGCATACGCTGCCCTCTTCCGGCCCCCCTAACTGGGTCCAGGGGCGGCGGACTTGGGGATGTCCGTCGCCCCCCATTCATCCGGACCCGAGGTGGCGGCGCGTGGTGTTCCCGTGCGCCCCTCTTTGACGTAGCGAGGGGAGTTAAACACCTCACTCCCCTCGCCGACGCGAGGTGGCCCGCAGAGGCGGGCCGGCACCAGCCGGGGATTGCGGAAGTCGCATACGTTCCCGCGATCCCCGGCGTAGGTGGGAGATGGAACACCGGGGTGGTTTTAGTCAATAAGAGTCTGACAGACCCCTCCACCCGCCCCAGGGTGGAGGGGGAGGAGAGAAAAAAATAAGATTTCACGGTGAGTCTTTTACAGAATAACACTACTGCATATATTGACTGTGTGGTGGCGGTGAGGTGCGGGTGTTCAATCAGCGGCTGCCATTGTGGCGCGACATCTCGCGCGGAATATTTTAATTTGCCGAGAGCAGCGCCGCGCCGCGCCGCGCTGTTGTGGTTGTGCCATGTGCTCAGCTGGCGCCGGCTTTTACTAATACGGCCGTTTTAGTTGATTGGCAGGTTGTTTTAGAAAACTATGTTTACGTATCTATTTTTGAAATTAAATGTTTTTTTAAAAGCAAAACAGTTTCACGTCTATCTCGCAATTAGATTCAGCAGGGTTAGTAATTTCAATTTTAACCGACACTTCTTAACGAAGCCTACTAAAATACCTACCTTAAAACACCAATAATAATACCATGTATATATTATGGACACATGTTTTTGCAAATAAATGTATCTGAATCTGAATGGTTATTAAATAAGACTAACTATTGTCCGCGACTTCGTACACGCAGATCCCGTTTTTTTTCCGTTCCCATAAGAATTTCAGGACATTTTAGTGCTCCCCTGCACTCGCCAAGGAACCTACATGCCAAATTTCAGCTTTCTGCGACCAATAGTTTCAGCTGTGCGTTGTCTGTTAGTCACTCAGTCAGTCAGTCAGGAGGTTCGAAAAGGTTTAAATATTTGGATTGATTGATTACCCTAGCTAGTCGAACCACGTTAATAGGAACATACTCAATGAAAGTGAAATAAAATCTTTTACTTCTGCTAAAAACTTCATCGGGACTTATTCGACATTTCTTTAATACTAATTCACGCCCTATCAGTTGGCCCACTGCTCAGCCCTTCACAGACCGCGTAGTCTGCGGCTGGGCTCAGGTGGCGCGGCCGTACTAATGGGTATTTCTTATTGCGCGGCCGCATCGCGGTTGTCTGCGAGCCCCCGACGCGAGCGACACGTACGACACGACCGCGCGACGATGACGTTGAATAGCACGAGACGAGACTCGCGGCCAGATGCGACTCCGCTCGGGGCGGTGTTCGATGGTTTAGAAATAGGTATTGTAGCTGTCCAAATTTTACTGCAATTTGAATAAATAATTTGGTTTACCTACTATTAGTATTTACCTATGAAGTTACCGTTTACTTTTCGGGTCTCTTTAATCAATCATAACTTCGGTTGGCCTTGGAATTTTAAATTCAATAGTTTATATTTAGTGCCCGTTATTTCTTTTTCGAACTGTACTGAATGGGGTTGTTTAAAGACCACCTTCCACGATAACCGTATTCTATCCTAACTAAGATATAAATGCGATAGTGAGCTTGTTTGTTTATAACGTTTTACCTATTTTGATAAGCTACGGTAAATAGATGATACCCTGGATACGGTTAAAAGGATACTTGTTGCGAAAATTTAGTTTTACGAGCGCGAATATGCAGTCAAAAGCCAGTTTGGAATCATTGAAAAAAAAAAACAACTTTTTGCATTAAAGTTTACGTTACGCCCAATAGCAACTGAATCAAAGGTACTTATTAAAAAGGAAGGGGAAAGGGGCAGGGTTTTTCCTTCCTCTTTTAAAACTTCTCATATTCGCGATTAAACTAACAGCTGCCTGAAACATTAAAGAGGCGCGATTTAATAAAACACACTGATTTAAATAACAAAGCCCACAGCGCGTGTATGAGTCCCATGCAAATCACGCGCTCTCTACAAGTTACCCAACAAAGCTCAGAACATAAGAGTTTTCTTATTTCTTTGTTGTTATAGATTAAGTTTTAAGAGAGGAGCGGAACCACTCTTGGCAATTCAAAAAAATATATTGCTATGATCGACCACAATCTCACCTGATAGAAAGCAATGATTTAGTCGACGATGGAGCTCACATAAACATGAACATCCTTTTAATACACCTATCAACTATTTAACAAAAAAAAAACGCAAATGAGCCAGACAGCCTTTACAGACAGCGTTTTAAACGTCAAAAACTACAAATAATAGTCCCCCAAAACGTAATTTTTGAACTGGGAAGAAGTGGCGCTACCACATCCTAGCAGTAAAACTGTATATTAAGTAAGAAGGACTTGAATCTATATAGAGGAGAGCTTGCATAGTTGTGTTTAAACTGTCATCATTTTAGGTCGTTTATCATCAGAAAAGAAACGCCTGTGTCTCCCACAGGGTTAGTCTAAATAGTTTGTATTGCTAGTGTTATTTTTAATCACAAAATTGAATTAAAATCTAACACTGAATCCGCTTCAAGCCATGACTTACTCGATACTGGAGTACGTTTCAAAAATGTAAGTTAGCACATTCATCACTGCCTGCCGCCACATCACACCGAGAGTGCTTCGCCACACTTTGATGCAATACTTTACAGTTAGTATAAGCTCAAAAACAGGAAAAACAATAATGTGACCAAATATTTAGGGATGATCAAAAGAGGATGAAGAAGGTATCTATAAGTTTTATTACACAAGCTAAAAACAGAAATGGCCTTCTTCAAGGACTTTCTTTCAAAATGCCGCAATTTTTCTTTGTGCTGAATTTCCTTCATTTGAAATACGTTCAAAATTGGCTTTAGTCCTAAAATACTCTCCAACCTAATAAGTAGTTCTCAGTACTTTAAGAGCATTCGCGTCGAAAACAGCAGGAAATTAAAGCTTTAATTACTCCCATCCTTAAGAAAACCTCTCAACGTCCCTAATACTTTTAATTGCTGTAATACGCTTTGACTCAGCACCCGGGCCTTTGAGCCGCACAAAACCGCTGTTGTTCGAACAAAACGAGGAGCGATAATATAAAGCCATCTTCCATTCCGTCACCCACTCGAGCCGAGCCGCGTGTTCACAAGACGACTGCTCCCGACGAGATTACGCATCAAGTCAGCCGTGTCAACAAACTTTGCCAATCTTTCTACCATTATTAAGTAATCCAACAACCGAAAACCAACTGTAATGTCGAGCAGTAAAGTTTAAAGTCCGTGGCAGCGGTAAGACCCAGCAATATGTCTTTTCCATTTTTCCTATATTTGTGGAGCGTCCGAGCGACAATTCGGTCGGCAATAAATGCGAGCTGCAAATGGATCCGATATTCAATGCCACCATGTCAAGCTGCGGCCAACGATTGACTTTGGAAGGACGTTAATTACATTTCTAATTAAATGCCAGATAGTGTCCCCATTGTGATTTGCATCCGCAGTAGATTAGGATTTATTCGATTTTCGACGTAATGCGTTGAAGCTTCCCTTTCTGTTTATCATCTGGATAAAACTTTTCTCTCTAACGAATTTATTTTTGAATGTGAGTTTATATGTTTGTGAAAGCACTGTCTGTTAGCATTTGAAAACGTTGTTGGACCAGCTGAAGATTGTAAGAACGTAATATTTTCTTTGTATAGACTCAATTTATTTAGCATTGTTTAAAAAATTATATTTATAGATGATTATTTTGGCCCCATTCAAATAAATGGACACATTTTAACACAGCGTCCAGTACGTTTAACCAAAGATATCCAAGCAAAACAAAACACTGATTAAAGTGATTTTATTTTGAACTAAAATAGTAAATTGCCGGCACAGTAGAACAAACACATCCGTTATGGGTAGTACTTGCCGTAGTCACGTGCGCCTGCACAATAGTAGTATCAGAATATGAGATAGCCAAGGCATGGATGTGTTTATGCATTGGGTAACCAACATTTTTAGTGTATTGTCGTTAGCTGGTTTTATTTTTCTTGTAAGTATCTAATGCGTTTTTCTTATTTATTTTTTTAACATTGTCCTTATTTTGGTGGTTTGAATGATTTCTAATATTTGTCCATGTATTTTAATGGGACTTAATATACCTACGATGCTTTTGATGGTTCGGAACGCACGGCGCGGCGCCCGTATGAAAAAATCGGAACCCCTAAAGGATTACTCGTGTGTCAGTCTGTCTGTTTTTATGATTATTACTAAACTATTTAGATTTCCCCACCTTTTAATTAGTATTGTTCCCTGGGTGTACTTCCCATCTGCCAGGGTTGGGGTAATGTTCAAAAGAGTTACCGCGGCCCTGGAACGCAAAGGACACGGTTGGGTTTAAGTCAGTAAGAGTCTGACACTCCTTCCGCCCAGAGTACCATTAACAAAAAAAAATGATGAACTCCCAATACATTTTTTTTATTCATGAAAAATGTAAAACAAGCAACATTTACACCAAGTTCACGCCTGTCGTCCCAAGAACTCAAGTGTAGTCGTAATTAAGTGGAACAGCTGTCGAGCCGAACTCTCTCTCTCGCCGAACGGAGCGGAGTCGCTTCACTAGCCTTATGAGATTTGTTACGAACTCTTTGCATACACAAGTTTATGGATTTTAACTATCTTTAGAATATTTGAATGACATTAAGAAAGTGTAGAGGAACTTAGTAAAGAGCTCATATTTAACATAACAAATCAAACAACAGAGGACTTTAAGTTTAAAAACTGCATAATGCAATAAGGAGAACAACGTTTTTGTACTTTTCTTATTTTGGACGTGTTTCTCATTAAGGCTAATGGTTATTTTATTACGTTGTTCTTTTGACGTTATGATTCATGATTCATCACCAAGAACCAGAGAACCTTTCAAATAAATCTGTTCTCGTAAGAACCTAAACCTAGTATCGTTACATCAGTTGAAAACTTAGAATCCTGCACAGCACCCTGGAGTGGAGTTAAAAGACTTCCAGTGTAACTAGTTCGAGTGCATTTTTCAAACTATTTTCACTTTAAATCCGTTTCTCTTTAACGTCCACACTAGCACAGTAAATACATTTAATTTCTTTTTGTCAAATAATGAAATAAATACGTCAAAGTAAAGTCTCGCTCGCCATTACTCGGACGTACCTACTGCAACTGGGTTAACAACGTATAGTGCGGCTAGAAGGACCACTATATACTACTCAGTTATGATTAGCTCATCTAGACTAATAATAATTAATAATTAACTATAGTATTATAAAGAGGAAGCATTTGTATGTTTGTGTGTGTATGTTTGTAATGAATAAACTCAAAAACTACTATGCCGATTTCAAAAATTCTTTCACCATTGGAAAGCTACATTATTAGCGAGTAACAAAAGCTATATTTTGTACTCCCACGGGAACGGGGACTACGCGGGTGAAACCGCGTGACGTCCGCGAGTAATATATAATTCGAGTGCAGAATAACGTTTTTTTAGGGTTCCGTACCCAAAGGCTATAAACGGGACTTTACTAAGACTCCACTGTCCGTATGTCTGTCACCAAGCTTTATCTCATGAACCATGATAGCTAGACAGTTGAAATTTTCACAGATGATGTATTTTTGTTTCCGCTAAATAATAAGAATTAAATTAAATTAAAAATTAAGGGGGCTTCAATACAAAAAAAACCTGTTTTTTTCGGTGTATGTTACGGAACCCTTCGTGTGAGAGTCCGACTCGTACTTGGCCGGTTTTTTTTTATCATATGGTGCAAACAAGCAGGCGGGTCACCTGATGGTAAATGATTACTGACACTGTTGGATATGGAAATCTATCAGGGTTACCGACGGTGTTTTATCTATTCTACTGTGAAAAATAAACTACTAGTTTGTTAAAAAAAATGCGAAATTTGTGTTTTCGATATTTAGTCTTGAGTGACTTAAACTTGCTAAGCTACGAAGGAATGAGGGCTGAGCGAAATATGCACAAAACAAACCGTTATTTCTCAACCATTAAAAACACTGTCTCCTTCATTATATTTTTTATATACGTTGCTGTTTTACCTTTCAGATTCATCACGTTCAACAATATTAACTTCAAGTACGAAGTGATTCCTCGGCACTTCATTATCGAGTGGCTACCGCTAACGAGCGCTGCACAAAGCCAACAACATAGTACCTAGAACGGACGTCAGTGCACTCGGACGTCATCGCACGGGACGAGGCGGACGCGGGCAATCCGCTGCGGACCAGCTCGGGCAATAAACTGTCTTCTACAATATTAACAACACAATGCCCGTAAGAACCAGACGTCAGCGAGCTCGGACGTCATCGCACAGAGCGGAGCGAACGCGGACGATCCGCTGCGGAGCAGCCCGGGCAATTCATTGACTTTTAGAATCTAAACAACATAGGAAGCTTCAGAACTGGATGTCATTGCCGAAGCTTGGACGTCATCGTTATCGTCTTGTGTTCATCCTGCAAGAGCAATTTTGTCAGTCTAAGTTTTGTGAGTAGGTAACCTTCAAAGTACATATATTACTGTTAAACTATGGAGCACACTGAAAGTTAAATTCGTTGTGAACTAAATTGCACACACTATTGCGTAGTTCGTTACACTTCCCATAAATATTTCATTGTCAATTTTTACTAAATGGGAAAATTGATCCATGAAAGATTTATACAGCTTTTTGAACAAAACATAAATTGTAGTTTATTTATTTAATAGAGAGAACTTTTGTTATTGTTACTACTAATTCATAACAAATTCTGGTCTATATCAAGTTGTGAAACACTTTAACATCATACTCCAAGAAGTTACCCACATGAAAATATTTAAAAAATAATCTAAATAATCTACATTCAAAATCTACACCAAATAAAAACCGCCAAAACCAGCGAAAAATAAAACGTTTAATATATTAAAAACCAACAACGCTGAAAAAAACAATTACACAGAAGTTTATAATTTGGTCACGTCGGCCATCATGGAATTTAATTATAAACCACGCGTTTTTTTATCCGCCCGTGTAACTGTTTAAACACAAAATGTAGGATGCGAGGCTGTCCTCATTACGTGATATTAGCTAACACTTCTCGGTAGCTGTTCGTTTTAAAAACGAAGATAATTAAAAACGAAGTTATTAATTTTAAATTAAAGGTCTTCGATGAGTTTTGGAATAGTAACGAATTTAGAATATCTTTCTTGATTTAATATCACGATGAATTTAAAATGAAAAACAAACCTTAGAACAGAACGTGTAATGAGAATTTGGTAAAATATTAAAATACCAATCAATATTATGGCGATCCAACAATTCATGCACCTCCTTCAAAAGTGAATTCAATCAAAATACAAGAAAACAAGGAACTTGTGTTATTCTTTCACGTTCGAGCAACATTCCCAGCTCCTTCCCGGAGCGTACAGAACTCGATAAGTACCTACGCCAAGTTAACAACGTGTTTGCAGCAGATCGACAGCATTGAATAATATAATATAACGAGGACAACTTGTCTTCAAAGACATAATGTAACAAACAATTGAATAACTTTGTTTCAGGAAATCACAAAAGTCGTGATCTTCAAAGTCGTTGTTGTATATCATTGTGAAATGGCTCACTAGAAGAAAATCAACATAAGAGCAGCGGGAAACTTTAGATGTATCAACAAATGGCTCTATCGCAGCGTGTTGCTACTTTTCAATACATCAATCAATAAATAAATCATCTAAATATATATTTAGATTAGTAAGAACTTCCGTTTTTCCAAGAAATCCTTTTTTGTCTTACTCCTCCAATCCACTTTATCTTAAACTGAAGAAAATCTACCTAAGGAAGGGTTTTCGGAAATCCGCCTGGGAAGGTCCGGCGGCCGGCGCGGCGGCTCGCGGCGGCTCGCGGCGGCACAAAGGCACTTAAACCTGCACAAAGCTAGAATAACATAAAGGAGCTGAATGACCGTGTTTTGTTGAGTGTGGCCCGGGCTAATTGTGGAGCGGTCAAGTTGTTGTGCTCATTTACATGTTTTGTAAGAGTGTGCAAAAATCACTGTTTTATTATTGTGCATTTTCGCTTATCAAAGTCAAAGTCAAAACGTTTATTTCAATTAGGCCATTAAACGGCACTTTTGAACGTCATCATTTACAGTTCAGTAAAATAATAATATTACATTGATAAATTGACTACTATACAACAAGTTTCATAAAAGTTCAAAATGTGGTGAATTTACAAAAAAAAAATGATTTTTGAAAGCAACATGGCATGTAAATTAATGCACCCAACTATTTCATAGTAACTAATTACTTAATTAAGCCCCAAATTATTTTGCAATGAAAACAAAACTGTTAAATATAGCAATTTAAATAACAATTTAACATACATTACTCGTTACTCGCGTAATCATAGCGGAGTAATTTGATATTTTAATGATGCTGCCTAAATATTGACCGCGAGTGCTCGCTCTAACACGGCGGGCGAAGCCGGGGCGCGCCACTATCCGTAATGAAGTACTGACGCAGACATGGCCGGCCAATATTGGTTATTAGCAAAATAACAAAATGTCGCGGATACTACCGGCTATTACAGTAATTAATTTCGTTATTAATTACACAAAGCGCAGCGATGGATCAAGTGGGATCATTACTCGCGGTGACGAGGTGACGTGACGACATGACGCGGCGGGCTCGTTGCTCGTCGTCGCTCGCTGCGCTCGTTTTATGAGCGGCGCGTAAATGTCTGCTAATTGGGTGCCACCCTAATTGTTCCGAAGTCTTCTTTTAGGACATTTCGGAGAGTCACTGTGACTTTAATGTTGTAAATTCTGTCGGTAATAAATATACCCTGAACGGTTCTGTGGTTTAATGAACTTGTAGCATGAGTGATTTCAGTAAAGAATCCATTTTGCTTGAATAATAAGAAAAGTAAAATAGTAAAATACGCCAATTCGAGCACATGCACAAATAATGCAAGTAATTATAACACATTACCCCCCCCCCCCCCCCCC
>NDFZ01005143.1:108472-139038 GCA_002192655.3 Mamestra configurata
AACCCACTCCTAATTTCCTGTAGTTAATTATATCACAACTTACGTGAGAAAATATACACCTGACATATTATGAGTAGCGGAATATAGTGACTATCGCGGAGACAGCGCACACTCGCACCGTAAGCCAACCCGCTCCTAATTCCCTGCTCGCGCAAATAGGTGCGGTCATCGACAACAGCTCAGTCAATATTGACTCCGGAAGTTTACGAGCAGATTACGTGGAGAACAATCTTAAACACTTGCCGCAGAATGTATGCAAATCACAGGACGCTAGTACCTTGTTGAATTAATTTGTAAGTGGTCCTCCGAGCCGCGCCCCGCCCGCGGTCCGTAAGTCCCGGCTTACGGCCCGGGACCCCGGGACGCCCCGGGACTGACTTAATCTTACAAATTACAAGCAGGCCTAGTCCATCGGCGTGTTATTGAATTAAAACTTAATGTGGGTTGAGCACTTGGCGTGAATTTTTTATGTTGATAAGCGGAGCTGGGCGAAGAATAATCGTTAAGTTAATAGTTGGTGTTCAGACCCTTATTAACGTTAGGACGAAGTTTTCGCACGAGCAAAAGAGAACAAAAAATGTAAGAAAACCAAATCTTTACTGATTCGACCTATCACTAAGAGTGTCGTCTATGGCCTTGCTCTCTACATTTCTTTTTCCTTTCACAAGTCTGCTCTTACTTGTAGGTATTTAATTATTATTATTGTTATTTCATTATATACTGTTTGTTGTACTGTGGATGCATAGATAGTGAAATAAAATTATTATTATTTTAAAAACAGGTTTTTATTAAAACCTGTTTTAACAAAATTACACAAGGACCACAGCATGTTGGAGCAGACAATGTGGCTAATCTAACCTGGCTCGCTAGTGTAACTGGTGCTAAATCTGCGCTCAACTTAAAAGTCGTTTATGTTTTGCTGCCGGGTTAGCTAGTTTGCTGAAGTGGTTAACGGTCACAGGTAAACTAATGAGAATGGGCTAATTAGTAAGTTTAACTACTAGAGAGCCCGCGCTAAACGAATGGGGAGTGACCTTGCTTTTAGTGGGGCCGTCGGGACTAGTGGAAACACGTGTAAATGCTTCGCCCCCAATTTTCGCAAGTGTGACAATATTTTTGAACTCGATAATTGCTACAAAAGAATAACAACTGAAGCCGAATTCCCTGCCGAAGGCTGCGTTTCCTGATAGCTCCAACCAGGGGGTATTAAGTTACAAGTGAATAGGTTACTTCTAGGCAAGCGTGCTCCATTGTCGACCACATCATCTCTTACCGTCAGGTGAGATTCCTAGCCTTTTCCCAACTATAGATATTGGGGTCGGCTTCCAGTCAAACCGGATTCAACTGAATACCAGTATTATACGTGGAGCGACTGCCTACCGGACCTCTACAACCCATTAACTGGGAGAAAGGTGAGGTTGTAAAACAATACCTACAATAATATTTTATCTTAAATCAATAGTTTTAAATTAGGTATCTACGCTTTCCAGTAAAGTCCACAAACTGAAAGGTGCACAACGGTACAATTCTTGCAACATCCAAGTTTAAACTACCCGAATATTTAAATTGCTCACATACTCAAAACGCACAGTTAAACATCTTAAAGGCTCCGAACGTTAAATAAAATACTTTCGTAAGTATATATTTTCTACCGTTTTCCGTTGGAAAGATACTTGACAGCAACATTTCCTTACCGCTCAGCCGAGAGCGGCTGCGACGAGTGTGAACTTACCGAAACCGCCGTATTCATGCCAGTGGTACACACCTTAAGGCAGTAAAAATAACGGTGGTTTTTGCGTGGTCGGGTGTAAAATTATGTTGGTAAAGTTAAAGGCAAGGACTCTTCGTTAGGAGGCCTCGCAGAAAATGACGCGAAAACTGTTGAATGTGCATTTTGGGGGATTTCGACTGTTGAAGTAATGTGTGGAGTACTTTGTCGGAGTTCGGAGCCTGTTGTCTTCGTGTTTACTTTGATATTTAGCGCCGAGTTAAATGTGGGTAGTTACACTGTCTGTTTGGGAAGTACTTGTTGTTAATATGCAAGCAATATATTTGTATGCCTATATGAAGTTGCATTTTTGGTATCAACTTGTTTTCCTCTGAGGCGGATATAGTTATGTAAGTAAGCACACAGCTTCAATATATTGATAACTCTCACTAAGTAAAACAGTCTTAAAATTTCAACAAAAAAATTTGAGAGAGAAACCAACATGTCATACAGCTAAACATAACATTTGATCTTATAAAAACAAACATGTATTTTAAATCTCAATAACTTCCTCCAAATTCATAAGAGCGAAGACGATACGATACGTCAAGCAAACGCGCCCTCTCGCCCTCCGGCAGCAAATCACAACATCAAACACTGGCGCCTCGTTCTAACAAAATAGAGCGAAACAAACTCCCAACAACATCTAAAAACAATTAAGTACATAATACAGAGGAAATTCATTCGCAGATAATTAATTTTCAAGTTTAAAAGTTGCTTCCTTAAAGTTAATAAGCAATATACCTTTGAGTTGGTTCCCGAATGGCGGCGGCGCGGGCGTCTTAGACAATACTGTTGCTGGCAGAAGTGCCTTGGATGAAACAGGGTAAAGTGGTTTTATGCCTAAAAGGCTAGTCTCCTGAAAAAGAAAAGGGCCCCGAGTTAGCGTTATCTAGTAAGCCGTACCCCGCAGCTAAGTTAGAAAATAAGGTAAAATAACCGTCAAAACACTGTTTCAGTACTTAACTGAAAAGATCCACAGTCTGACGGACAAGAGAAATAAAACTGGCCAAATGCGTGTTGGAACACGCACAGTGTAGGGTTCCGTAGTTACCTGTCTCCTAAACTATGCCAGAAAAAAGTAAAATGTACTCAATTATTATTAAAAAACAAAGTTACAAATGCACTTGATTTTAAGTGTTTTTCTATGGAATTATTAGGATTTATTACTTACCCAGTTCCATTTTATAAGTTGGTCGACTATTACTCATGAACTCGTTAAGCCTAGGAAGCGCTGGTAGGTTTTCTTCTAAATTCGTTATAAATACATAATCGTTATTTTTTCACGTTTCCAAAAACGACCGTTTAGCTGGCAGCGGGGGAGGACACTTGATTCTAACAAATTTGCACTTTAAAGCTTACTATTTCGCAAAAGGATGCATGGATAGAAAAATGGTTTTAGCATACCCTATCAAACGACACCCCACACAATGGGATAGCCGATAAAAAATAAAACATCGCCACTTTACGTGTAGTGGGTGGGTTACCAAAAAAAATAATTATTCAACTTTTTACTTCACCACTTTGTCGGCGTGATCAATATGTAAACCTGTACCATATTTCATTAAGCCTCTCTGATCTAAACCGCGGACGAACATGGCGAAACTATAAGGGTTCCTTGTTGACTACGGAACCCTAAAAATGTTATCTGGTAAAAATATCTATTTACTTCTTTGATTTCAAGTTCGAGCCACGTAGGTGTAAAAAATAACAAAGTGAAGTACTTTGTTATTTTTTTACACCTAACTTCTGAGAAATTTTAAGATTTCTGCCGGATTCACACTAGCATGATTTTTGTATCGATTACACTTTCTACCAAAGTCTAAGAATCGAATATTACTTTCCAAGGTAAGGGAGCAAACACTAGATAAGAAGTGGTGCTAGCCCGACCGCCGCCGCCACCGCGCCGCCCGTTACATATTGCGTGCATAGCCTAGTGATCTAGAATGCCGCACATTCCCGGCTACATGCCGATGCGTCATTATCGCGAATGTGGGACATATCTGCGTACTAATTATTACAGCTTAGCGTGGCCTCAGCTTGGCATGTGGTACATACCTAATCAGGTACAGCTGGTTATCAATATTTATAGCTAGCTAACGGCATCCTATCGCGAGATATTGAGTCATACAGAACACATTGTGAGGGTACATTAGATCCGGCTCGAAGGATCATACGTAACTGTTACAAGATTACTTATTACTTGAGTGTACTTTTGTAAAGAAAACACGTGCGGTTCGTACGACGTTGTAATTGACTAAAAAAAAAGTAAGTACAGATAATAAAAGGCGTTTTCTTCCGTGCAGTTTTAATTTGAACAAGTTGCAGGCTTCAGAGGATTTTTTTTTAAAGTTTCAGTTACTAACTGTACTTTTTCATTTTACTCACTAACTACAATTTACAAGAAAAACTCGAAATAAAACCTAAAGCTAAACATTTTTGCCAATTAGTTTTATTTTACACCTTTTGAAGCAGCTAATGCAATATTTTTGTCCACATTCGGTTCTATTTGAGGCTCTGGAGTGTTCGTATCACTAAGTGACTACCGCTGAGCTGCGGCTCACAAAGTGGAGCTCTCACTAAACACATAAACACGAAGAGAGATCGCCGCAATATTTGACAGCAAAAATTGTCTCAGTATCGCCGTAAAATCCAATGCAAACATCTCCTCAGCAACTGCTACCTTAAACGTCCAAACCCGAAAATCAAAGCCACGGAATTTACAACTTTATGGTTTAAGTGACAAGGTGTTGTATGTGAAAGGCGCTGGTGTATGTCTAAGGTTCCGATGTTGACAAAAAATCTCATCGTTGAAGGGTCGTCAAAGCGTCATAGATCGCGGAGCTGTTTGCTCGTGTAAACTGTTTGTGGTATTTGTTTGAGTTCTGTCACAGTTTGATGTGGGTAGCAGCTCAGGCGTATCATCCGCCCGTGCGCTCCATACTCCCGGCCGTACGCTCCGTACGCCTCGTGTCGGCCCGCACCCGTCAAACAACGTTTAATGGATTTTTGCGTTTTCCCAACGATCGTCATCTGGGCGATTGATTGATTCGGCTCATCCTCGTATCCCTACGTTCGGCTGACAGTAATTTAATTACGGAACGTGGATATTATATTTATAGTTTTCATTCATTTTATGATCCCAACTACATTTAAATTCATTATTTTATCATTTTCCCGAAAGTTTCCTCTAAGTAGTACATACATATTTAGAAAAAAGCTTTATAAGTTGTCAGTACAAAAATCAAAGAGCTGGCTACTGGGAGTCATTTTTAGAGATGCCAGTCGCCCGAAGCTATGAATGTACTCTTTCATTTGGGAAAGCAATTGTAAAGCCTAAATCCAGTGTGCGAAGGACAAGGCAAGGCGGAGTGCTATATGTAAGTGTTATATAACGTGCCTATACAAAACAACCTTAAAACCGCATGGATAAGTATCGCTTAAATAAAATAAAACTTCTGAAAATTCATCAACATTGATTTAACAGTTTTTAACCGTTCAATGCTCTGATCTCTCGAGTGCCTCGAACTGTTCCGAACTTTGTCGACAGCACACGAAGCCAGAAAGTATTAAAAAGATACACGCTACTGTAAACTTTGCAAGGATCTCCCGACTCAAAGCCAGCAGTTGAAAAATTAATAAGGCCTACTTTAAACTTGGCCAGCACTGAATATGGAGAAGTTACGTTATTAAGCTTTTAGTTTCTGACGTCGCTGTATTGAGATAAGAAAGTTTGGGTGCACGGCATGTTTTATATATTTCATCGTGTGTCTTCTTGAAACACGTTTCCTGAGAACTCAGTATATTGAAGTCGGTTGTGTGTTGCACCTCTATGTTTGTACTAGTAGACCCAACTTTTGTTCATTAAAACTTTATAATGAGTAAGTACGTAAGTTTTATTAAGGAAAACAGAAATATAATGCACTGTTTGTAGTATCTCGAACAAGCTAAAAGAAAACAAGGGCGGAGTGATGTATAACAACATGACGTGTCCGCCTCCGATCTCTGTAATAAAGACAATGTTCTCTGCTCTGTTACCTCGAGGAAGTACGTCATTAAATAAACTATATTTTAGCTTACTAACAACAACCTTACCGTCAGTTATTTCTGGCACGAAATATGGTTCCAAAATTGTATGCCAACATTATGAAACACGAAATGTAACCGAGTCAACAAACACCACGTCACAGCACAGCTGCAGCACTGTTTAGGTCTTAAGCTGTAACCTAGAACTAGTGCTCACAGTTCAGAAGTGAGTGCGCTACAGAAGTGAGTGCGCGACCGCTCGCCGCGCGTTCGCTCTCCCGCGCGACCGCTCGGCCGGGCGCGCGGTCCCGGGCCTCCGTTTGTTTAGGATGTTTGCGAGCCCGCCTTTGTTTTGTCTTATTACTACACTATTTGTTCTCCTGCTTCATCGAATAAGTCAGCTTAAGATGTTCGGAGAACTCAAACACGATCTCGAACGATCCTTTGCGCTATATCTGTGTTGGAGTGCTTTGGATTATCTTTGTTATAAAGAACAAAGGATTTTTGTAGTGATTGCGCTACCATCGAGGTTATTCGCCATTATTGGTGCAAACGACTAAAGCTTCTGGACAAAATTTCTGTAAATAATGAAAGCATTTATCATTACATAAATATATTTGATGAATCATTTCACAAATCAAAAGTAAATAATCCTCAAAACACGGCAACACGTTACCGGTGCAAATGTCCGCAGTACACAAAATCACTATCCATGCGGGTCCAATAAAAGCTAGTTTAGGTAAACTATTTAATATTGCAGAATACAAAGTGAATTTCACGCGAGAGCGGGCAACGCGCGGGCGACACGCGCGCGTTGCTGCGCCGACATGCGACATCGCGACATAAATAAACAATCGAACAATGTATTTAGTCATTTGCCCGACAGCTACACGCGTTTGTGTCCTGATACAAACATATTAGTCGCGAGCGTTTTATTTCGTTGCGGGATTTGAAAACAAAATAAAGTGGTTGATACAATATACTCTGTACTGGACAATGGATACTGAAATATTCAGCTTCGAATGTAGTTTTTTTGTCTATATTATTGGTAGCTTGATATTTAACATTGATTTTAGGAATAAATATAGAACGGCTTTGCTTGATTAAACTTCTCTGGCAAGTGTTTACTATGTGAAGCCTCAATCTTTATGAAAGCTCTCAATTTTAAAGTTAAACGCTATATTTCGCACTAAGATCACCGTGTAAAAGATATTAAAGCAAGGTAAACTTATTATCATAAAATTGATTGAATGAATTGCAAATTCCATTCAATAATAATAGAATTCTCACGCGATCAGCGAGCGATTGATACGCGTGACGCGTCTGTCAACGTTATTGTTGACAATAATTAGCACTAGTTTCCAGCTTTTAATAAATTATAATAAAGCCTTCATGGTGTACAAATAGAATTTCGGACCTCTGTTCTGCCACAGGATCAAAACTTACATATAATGTATGTACGCATTTTTTAAAGGGATTTAGGCAATCCAGATTTTTGTATTTTGCCGGGTCCATTTTGGAGCAAAATTCAGCCATGTCTGTGTAATACAATACCGATAGCAACAAATCATTATTTCGTTTGTGAACTAGTAACGGATTTATTTTCAATAACTGTCGCGAGCCTAGTAGACCGCACGTTGATTTTTCAGCGAGCTATCAAAATACCGAGACAGATGACGCGCGGCATATGACGCGCGACCGACGCGACCGGCGCGACCGCGGGAAGCACGCGGTCCAATAATACAACTGTTTTGTTTATTGACTGTATATTATCTACAATTTTACATACATTGATACAACACCGCTACAGCGTTCATGTATTGGAAGTGCGCCATTTATTTGTCTCATCTTTTTAAAAGCTCTTGAACACTGAATTTCGAAACATAAATTAACTGATGCTAAACGTGAGCGCGTGCTTCAAATACAGTCTGGTTCGATTGCCAAATTTTAGGCAGAATGTAGTATTCCATCACTACATAATATTATGGAATAAAGTCCCCTGGTGCGTCTGTCTGTCTGTTCGCGATAAACGCAAAACTACTGACCGGATGTTCATGCGGTTTTCTCCAATGGATGGGGTGAGGAACGTTTAAGTGTATAATTCGTCCCAAAATTGCTATGGATACGGGAAAATAGGGATATGCGCGTACGAAATCGCGGGCAAAAGTTAGTCTTACTAAAATTGATACCTACATTAGTAAAATATCAAATTATTTACTTGCTAGAAGTTTGATTTTTTGGTTTGGTTGGGTTTTTTTTCTGTATGATTAAATTACTATTTCTAACAACGTACCTAGGCGTAGCGATGGCCTGGCCTACCAAATAAAATAGATGTGGACGGGTTCCGGCATCGTTTAGAAACATCCGTCACAAACACTAATGTCGGTGATCAAAGTAATGGCGGAGCCGCGGGGATTTAAAATGCCTTCGAGCAGATTGTAAACATCAACATACAATCTGCACGTTGATGTACACGGATGCATACTAAACCAACAACCGAGTAGTACTCGTGTGTTTACATTCACATTCCCAACGATATCAATATTGTGTGGCCTTTGATTATTTACTATTTCCATTGGTATTATGATTTGTCTTTACTATATTTTATTAAATTACTAACTTTTTCTTGCGGATTCGCTCGCTTTAAAATATATTATTATAGCCTTCTTGCTACCGCCCGCGTAAATGTCGAACATTATCCCAAGGGAACATACTCCCGGGAAAAAAGTATGTGTTATTCCTGACTATAATCTACCTCTGTGCCAAATTTCATAAAGATCCGTTCAGCCGTTCTGCCGTGATTGAGTAACAAACATCCATCCATCTATCCAAGCATTAAAACTTTCTCATTTATAATATTAGTATAGATAACCGTCCCTAGGGTACCGTCTATCTCGGTACCAAAATTCATGATAATCAGTTCCGCGATTTAGACGTGAACGCGTAACAAACAAACTCACTTTCTCATTTAAAAAATAGTTAGTATAGTAAGGATTAGATAGTAACATTTAGGTACGAGTACATTGAAACATTCATTTTAAGATTGCGTGTTCGAAAAGCGATACAACAAAAGTGGAACAGTAATATGGTTATAACCTAAATTACCTACGGCAACATACCATCGTTGCTCGGTCCTAATGGCCTCGTTTGAGTGACGACAACATGGGCTGCAGTACCTACAACACAGTTTCAATAAGAGCGCGGTAGGGATGTAATTGCCGGCGTGCGTGTAAAAGCGGCAATTATCCGCGCGATAACCGACGTCTTGCGGCGCTCCGCTAGTGACGCGACATGCGGGGTAGTGTGGCCGGTACGAGGTTGGTATTGTATGGAATTACGGAACAAGACTGAAAGTCTATTTGCAATATTACATTATAACATACCAATTAAATTAGGAGTTACTTCACAACAACTATTGTTCTTTTTTTAAGTTATGCCGTTTGCATTCTTATTTTGTTTTATGATGTAGGGAATTTGGACTGGAGGCCGAATATAACATGGTTGGCATACAAAAGTAAGCAGTACTAAAGGCAGATAGATTATGTTATTTATTTTGGACGTGATCACGTGACGTATTTTTTTCAATTTTATTTCAGTCTTTATAAAAACTACTGCTACTTTTCAAAAATAAATTTAAGATCCTCCTTATAAAAATACCTCTAGTACCGACATTTTTAAGACGAACTATCTTTAGCAGGTCTTAAGCCCGGACCAGTGTTCGCGTGTCGCATCCCTGGAGCCGGATATTGCAGGCCGGCGGCGTCGCTAAAAGCTCGCGTAGTGTGTAGTAGGCCCGGCGACTGTTTGGCGTTCCGCTCACGACCAGATTGAGTCTAGAGCTGATTGTGACGGAAAAATGCTAAACAGCGCCCAAATTAAACACTCCAGCCGGTATTGTGAGCGTTTAGCTGCTTTGTGCTTCGTTTTGGAGACTTTTCGGCTTTAGAGGCTTGTGACGTGACAGCCAGGCATATTAAAATGTTAGCGTTTTTATTGGTCTTTTTGGTTTACCTGGTATGCATAATGTATGATAGTGAGACTCAAAGAACTCATTTTTTGTCAGCCGAATTCTAGCCTATGGAGTCATGCTTTCGTATATTCTCTCTAGCAAACTCAAGTAGACTTTCATCATTTCAATAAAATTTAAAAAAATACTTTTCGAAAAATGGGGCCCTTAATTTCAACAAATCACTATCATCTGAAACTGAATAAAATCCCCCCACATCGGCCGAATAAAGATCTTATCCGACTTAATACTCTTTGTTTTACGAGCCGCGCATTCGGATGAAGGCGTTTACACTTAACGGCCCTTCTATACGGACTTACAGACATACATACACATATATATATTATACATTTAATCTCATAACGTGGACGTCTGTCTTGTTGAGACGCCCTTCTTCGAAAAATTAAAGAAACTTACTCTAAGAAGTGTATAGAGGAGATTTGATACAAAATACCCTGACATTAATATTTGAAGATGTTTTGTATAATTAGATTAGAATGTAATATTCCGTGTTCTGGCACTCACTTCCATTAGAAGGACATAAATTTCTCCACCATAATTTATCCAGAACACTATATCGAAAAATCTATTATCGACTATCAGCATAGTGCAACCACGGCTCTGCCATGAACGCGGTCATTTATAGCATTATCGCTGCTAGATCGACTCTTGTCGCGAGCCACGAGCTACCCCCACGCCGCTCCGCACAGATTCTCTCCGGCTCAATATCTTGTTACAGTTTCATTACAGGGCAGCGATCGATATCGTGTAATATAAGTAGGTGTTTCGATACAATAGCTCCTTCGCGCCCAACACTGCAACTCCCTGGACGTGTGTGGAATGTATTAGCAACTTCCTTCTGTGCGGGTTTCTTTGCAGTTTTCCCATTGTCGATTGTTGTGAGGCAGCTGGTAAATATAATTTCGGTGCATGAATAAAAGCTTGTGTATTTGCTACGGCGTAACTGAAGTGCTACGTCGTAGCTGAAGTGCTACGTCGTACCTGAAGTGCTACGTCGTAGCAAATAGAAATTTTGCTACTCATTTCATTCGAACGTTAAGCTATTTACTACTAATAATATACACTTAGCTCTGAAGCGTGGTCTCTATTAGCAGACATCATCCCGTTTATTCAGTCTGCAGCTTACAATAAGCACCCCTATGTTTAAGTGCAGCTATTAGACAGGACTTTAGGAATTTGTCTACAAAGCGTGGCGATTTGTTACAGCGCACTAAAATTTCATGTTTAATAGCAAAGCTTTTTATCTGTATAATATTGGAAAAAGAGTACTGAAATACTTGTCCGTCTTGGAGACGCCTCAATACAGTAAATGTTTCGTTTTCGTGAAGTAGCTAACTACTGCTGTACAAAAGACATTCCATCGGATGCTGCGCCGAGCACCGAGCTGTCAGGTGACGCGAGATCTTATTGTACGAGTAGTGCCGTGTCGTGCTGCTCCGTGTCGCACGGAAATCGAATCCGTGCCGAGCACAAATGTCAGTGCTGATGTCAAACGATACAGTAATAGAAGTGCTACTCTTCAAAACACTTGCGAAGAAACATTTTAATAAAAAATTGAAATTGGCACAGTTCTTTCTAGTAACAAACAAATAATTGAAGTGCTTACTAAAAGAAAGTGCTCAGTATTAATTAAGACGGTCAATGAACAATTACACTTCTGTATTCGTTGATTTTTTTTGAGAATCATGTACGATGTAGTGCGTTACAGTGCATAACATTTTTTTGTAACACGAAGTATGATACAGTGGATACGGCTTAGTTATCAATAAATGTATACTAATAATATTTTATATGCGAAAGTTTGGATGGATGGATGATTGATTGTTACTCAATCACGTCCAAACGGCTGAACGGGTCTTAATGCAATTTGGCAGAGAGGTAGATTATTCTCTGGAATAACACATTGGATACTTTTGATCCCGGAAGTATGTTTCTTTAAGATATTTTTTGACACACACGCGGGCGGCAGCTAATAATAAAAAAAAAATGTACGATCAGTTCTTATATCTTGTACAACGTGTAACAGAATAAACGCAATACCTTAAAAGAGGACGTTGTACTCATCACTATGAACAAATTTTACTACGGTACAAATACTGATATCGCGAAAAAAAATCGACTCCCCCATACATTTCTATGCGCATAACTCGACAAAATGTACCGAACGTATAGTAGGATAGTGAAAGTTGTTTATAATGATGAGTACAATGCGCCCTTTTCTGGTAGTACCTTTATTATGTTAAACGTTGTATTTAACAACTTATTCTATTCACCATTTGTCCATTTGTATTGTAGTCTGGTATGAAATTAGTCCAGTAAAATACTTAATTAATTTAATCGTGTAAAAAATATAAAATTTATCGTCGATCAATAAAACAGATTCACAGTTTATTTAATCAAAACCTTTTACAAACAAAAAGCTTGCCCGAAAATAAAGTATCTTTGAATTGTCGCAGAAGAAAATTTAACAAGTCCTAACACTAATTCTTTGGACTGAAACACTCCGAGTTATCTAGAAAACTTTTAATTAGCTCGCTCCACTTTCAGTTTCTTTACTCTCGCTTCATAAGCCTGAGCTTGAGGTTATCGCAATTGAAGTCTAGCACTAGCTTTTCTAATTAAATACTGAAAAACACTTAACTATAATAAAAGTTAAGGTCGTCTTGTTCTAAAAAACCGAACTTGCGTATAAATTCAGTTTTCTGGATCAAGCCCTTAAACGTTTGCTTTGTATGGCAATTCTTTTCAGAACAAACAAAACAGTAGTCCATAAAAAATATTATAAGATTGGATAAGAAACTAAAAACTGAGAGCTAAGAGCAATTAAAGTAATATTCTCGGTCTACTGAACATACTGGTCATGTAATGTAATATAATAAACATTTGCTATTGGACAAGAACACTAGTCTTTTCATTGTTTGTTTAAGTTTAGGTATAGTTTGCTCTTTTCAACTTTTGGGCAATTTGCCATAGATAATTAATTGGTGCCATGCAAAAAACACTCTTGCGCATAAGTGCAGTTTTTGTTTTTTTAAAGTACGCTAAACGTTAAGCTACCTTGATAGCGTCACGCTAAACGAGTAATTCATATCCTTCGAGTCGACCCAGTCACGCCTGTATATAGCCGTATCCTCTGATTTCACGTTTGCGTCGCAAATTGGTGGCAGTCGGCGACGCGATGCCGCGAGAGCATTGCACACTTGACCGACATCAGCCGGAGCTAAGAGTTACTGTTCCACATTCATGTGCACGGGACATTGTACCACCATCACGTATATGTAGGTACATACCATTACCATTGGAAACAGTTTTGCTTTTTTTTTGTATCAGTATCATTCGAAATAAAAGAAGGTACACTGCACTAGTGCATACATTAATGTGTTGGTTTAGTTTTTCTTTACACACGTTTACTACCTATTGCATAAAGGTTCCAGTTTAATTATAATTAAAGTTTTATTTTGAATTATTTATAAATAATATTTGACCACAATCAAGCCTTGTGGAAAGTGATGATGTGATAACGGTAGAGCATGCTTGCCTAGAAGTAACCTGTTCAAATTACGCTTCACTTAAAAACCTCCAGGAAGCTGCTATCAGAAAATTTCGACTCCGGCACTCCTCGTTCAGTAAAATCTAGATTTTAATAAATCAGATTGCATAGTATTTACCATGCAACTTTTTGCATCGCCAAAAGCGATAAGTGCATTTTCCGTTGTAAATTGTCAGCGATGTTAATGACGTCACAGTGTGATGGCTGATGCAAATCAACGCTGATTTCTCACATTTAAATGAGAGATGTTTTTCGACGCGTGCTGAGCTCAGCGACAAGTTATGTGCGGGAGCGATGACCTGCTGCCTGGAAAACTGAGAAACTCATGTATGAAAGAAATATTTTAATTTTTAAAGCCAAAAACGTTTATAAATCCATCATCCGCCGGCCTTCAGTCTGCCCAGCTGCAGCTGTGCACCAACATTGTACACGGAGCGACTTCCTATCTGGCCTGACCTGACAACCCAGTTATGAAAAATGTTTCTAAAAAGGAAGATAAATATTACTGCCCAACAAAGATCTCAATTTGCACGCCCAAAATAAATCAACACCAAAATTCCCCCTCAATAAAAAACGAACTCCGCCACAATCGATATTCAGTTACCGATACACAAAAACTTTTTACGGTAAATATTTCCCGTTTCCGCGCCGGTACGCCCCGGTACGACTCGGTCCGGCCCGCGCCGCCATCTTGTCCCGGGGCGCCGAGTTTTTCGTCGAGTTGTTACACAAATTAATTAATGCAGAGGTTCGCTTCAGTAAAAAGCAATCGTTGCCGCTCGGCGGGTTATCAAATATTAATTATTAACTTGTAGTTAACCGATTTATGTGGCGAAGGTTTAAGTGTAGTTTCATTCGGGTCTTTGTGTAATGTGATTTTAATTGATCAAGCAGGTAAATACTTTACAAGAAAGGTTCACATGTATCACGCCCCTACTTGATAGAGCTCAGTAATTGAGAAAACTTTTAATTAATGTAATTTCGAAAGAGACACAATAATTTAGTTTAATAACGAACTTCTGCTCATCCAATTTGTAATACAGTTATTAAAAGTTTTATCTCCACAGACACAGTCTAACAGCGTCCCGGGTAGAACGTAGGTATGCTTCCTACGCAGGAGGGTCGGGTGCAAAGTAGTCGTTACCTACACATCAGTCACCCTAATGCCTACATTACAGAATTAATATTGCATCCATTTCCTAATAACTGACGGAATGCACCATCATTTCCCAAGGTGATGGGGTGACCGAAATTGCGAGGGAGTCTCTATAGAAATAAAATAAAAATATGTTGTCAAACCTGTCAGTCTCCCGACATGACGCAGCTAGACTCCCCCTGATTGCTACCTTTTAAGTCGTCAATATTCATTCTGTGTGATCACACGAGCTCCATTCACTATGGGCAGGCAGTCGTAACAAATCTTATAAAATTTGTCTACAAATCGGCTTACCGGCTCTGTTAACTAGGCCTGATGGCTCGCCTTTGAGTCTTTTGTGGCACAAATAAGCGGTCAGGGGGCTGGTGGCCGCAGTAAATGGATTTGTTCTAAGCCTCCCGCCCCCCGCCCCGCGGCCGCGTCCTAATAGATTACACATTTGTCAAAACAGAATCCGATGAATTGATTTAACTTGACAGGCGAGAATAAAAGCGAGGCTTACGTTATTGAGTTGTGTTCCGTGGTGAATGAAATCTCAATTAATTTCAATAATGAAGTGAGCAAAGTGAGCTTGCATATTAGAATGCGCGCGTGTTGGGACCGCCGCCGGACCGCCGCCAGCTGACCGGAAAGTTCACAAAGTAAGCTGACCTAGCCAAATTGCAGTAAAAGTTGCGCTTCGTTAATATACAACCCTTTAGTGACTTACAGTACCTATGTTAGCTTTTAAATACATAATTTATTTACGTAGAAGGTTGTATCATTTTTTGAAGCTTTAAAACACGATAAATATTTAAAGAATTGTTATTTTTTATTGCTCTAAAGATCAAAGTTATTCTTTTAGCATTTCACAGATTGCTTCCAAAAAGGACACACAACATGTGAATGAATGTGAGCAGCTTGACCGCTTTCAGCACGTTTTGGCAATCATCTGCAACGTCATACAAAATGTATGAAGCAACAAGTGTATTGGGATATTATCGCCATTTGTTATAACAATGCTCTGTGCTTCGGGCCGGACGTGTAGTGGCGGAGCTTCGTAGAATTTTAGAAGATATTGCAAGAAATAATGCTGGTACTTGTTAGTTACTTCTTCTTGTAGCAAAGCGTGGAGAAACTTAACGTTGCCTAATGAATATGATGCAGCTGAAGACTCTGCTTCGTTACCATTTGCTTCGTGGTACTTTTTTCTTTACACAATCAGCACTGTTGTAATGTAGCAACAATGGCTTCGCAACAGTCTAGACGAGTGCTTCTATTACTTCTAATTCTGCTTGATTGCTAATACTTTGACTTTACTATTTTGCTACTCCACAGCTTACTGTTTACACTAAGAGATTTCCATAGAAATAAGCATCACCTTTGTACCTATTTTTGTGTTCTTTCTTCTTATCCGTTTGGGAGTACATTTGTTTAACCGTGTGTAATGAATAAACCAAACTAAATACAAAAACAAAATACAGTCATATACTCAGGCATCGAAGTGGGTACTCCTCATGTGGAAACGTGTCCAGAAGACCGGTGGCAATTCCGCGTTGAATGGCAAATGCAATGGCAAATAGCCAGCCAGTCCTCTGGTCACGCAAAGTTTCTATCAGTCGGGGAGAAATATTGAAGAAAGGAAAACACGCACTTGACGAAGTACAAAACCAAACCCATGACCCAAGTAAGTCGAGCCCAAATTGTAAAAACATTAAATGCGAGTAACTCTTATTACAATTATAAAAAATCCTCTCAACTGATCAATGAATTATCGTCATTCACCAACGATCTGTGCAGAACAAACTAGCCAGTCGACTCTCTGCTAGCGGCCGTTCTAGTCACTTACTCTCTCGAATGCTCATCACGCCGCTCGGCTGAGCGTCCTCTCCGTGTGACGTCACTCACTCGTGCCGCCATTGTCTGACGGATTGTCTGCGAGTTCAGCAGTATGTAGAAACGTGTTGTACTTTTTGACGATAAAGTTTAGTGTGCTTAGCTGTAGCGCTTGTGGGCTGACAAGCAATTCAAGGAGCGAGAAAGTACCTCCTTCTTCAATTGTTGCATATCTTTTGACATTTTGACTTCTGTATTAATAGTTGATATTCATAAATCTGCAAATGTCCTGTAGTTATTCATATGAAGTATTGCAAGGTGTTTTACCACGAAATGTAACTTGCAATACTTAAGTATTTCCTTATTTTAATTAATGAAGAAACAGGTAGGCTTTTTATGTACTGTGCTTAGTAATTTAATCATGCAACAGATCAATTAGAAAATTTCAGAAAACTATAAGAAAATTCTTTCACAGCCCTAACACAATACCTCCAACTCGCTAACCCAATACCACCACTCATGACCCCAGCTCTAAAAGCGTGTCATTACACGTATTACGAGAACTATTTATATTGTGACGTCACAATACCCACAATGGCGCAGTGATCAGTCGGCGGTGCAACAAAGCCGCTCGTTAGCCGGTTCTATTCCGTCAGCCACCGGCGGAAACGGAAAAATGTATTTGAGTGCAATCTCCGGGACGCGCTTTGTTCTGATATCGAGGGGGGTGGAGGGGCAGAGAGGAAGGGGTGATGCATATAACTTGACCTGCAGGCGCGGGAAGGATCTGTAGTTCTGGTTAGAGAGTTGTACATTGTGGGGTGACGATGCATTTTGCATTTTTTATGTAAGTCATCCTATGTTTTGTTACGTAAAGCAGGATACAATTATATTTTGATTGATATCGAGTATCCTAGTATCTTGTTAAGTGATGTATTGTTAAGACAATATTGAATTCAGAACTGCTGGTGTTGGATATAGAGCTAAGGTCACTGCACTATTTCCAACTTTTACAAAAACGATCTTAAATATATTCAGAAAACATTGTTGCGGCATCAATGCCGCCACATGAAAAACTATGAAGCAAAATTTATATGGCAACAAAAAGAACCCCAACGCCATCTACGACGAACTAACAATTAAATCAAAGCAAAGTTCTCCGTGCGATTTGAACACATACAACAGTCCGAATATCAACTATCGGGCAGTTGCCCACTAGATACAATAACCGTCTGGTTGGAGGATCCTCCCATTTCCAGTAGAAGTATTTAAAACTTTACGCTGTCATACTTACTATTAATTAATTAAAGAATAGTAATAAGTTTTAATACTACTAAAACAATTGCGACTTTATCAAACTAGTTGAACAGCTAGTGGTTAAAGTCACGGCGCGATTGAAACATAATAATTTAATTTCTGAACTTCGCCTTCTCGCGATTGTCGATAAAAATCGAGAAGTAGCGAGAGCGTGAGGTCGAGTGGCTCGTTGTGGTCTTTAATAACTTCACCGAACTGAGCTTTCTACTAAAATAGTTCAAATGATATTTAAAAATCTCTATGTGCAAGTTTCCACGAACTGTAAGGCTTGACTTCTCAGAAAGCTTGGCAGTACAGCCAGCGGACCGGTGCCAGTTCTAATGTGTGGCAATGTAGCGTTGTTTAGGTACTCCCCTCCCCGTGCTTCATGACGTCACGAATTCACTTTTTCAAGACTTTCCCAATATTGATTAAAATCGTGTATTTATTTAGAATCTCCGAAAACACTTACACAGAATACTTGTTTATACTGAATACATATTAAGGTTTGTAATTGGTGTACTCCTCCTTACAGAAACCTGCTTACAGAAGTCACAGAATGCACAAAAAAATTAAAATTAATTACATCCAATTACAATACTACCCAAGTTGTATCCCAATTTTGTAATGGTTGTATTACAAGAAAATCGCTTGTGAAAGTTGTATTAAAAGATATGCGTGGCTGTACCCGCGACTGTACCGAGTCCCGACCGCGGCGTCCGGTTCCCACTTCTCACCACTATTTTATACTTCTCACTTCCTCGAGAAATTTTTAAGTGAAATCATAAAAGCTTGACTTTCTGACTATTAAATGTAACGAGGCAAGTTCCGCCGCCGGTGCCGACCGCGACTCCAACTTGTTCGGACTTTGTACCGACGACGTCGACTGGCGAGGCAATGGATATTGAGAGAGAACCACGTTGATACCAACCAACGAACATCTTCACTTTAACAGGCCGGAACAGTGAACTGCTCAATTTGTTCAACTTTATCTACATCAATTTATTAAGATTGTAACAGATATGGGTTAATTCATATTCTATAAAATTATGTCACAAAAAGCTTGATGCGATTCCTCAATTCTGCATGAAACGTTAAACGGAATATTTAATCGTCACATTGCATTATAAATCCGATACACGAATCAAATATTCATACTCGTCGCTCCACAATCAGACGAAACACTTCAATTTCGACAGAATTCCCACAACATTTAAAATCATAATGAGTGTAGGGATGGGCGTGACAATTTTAAAAGTATTAATCCCGGAGTGTCGTCCCGCGGCGGCGGGGGTTGCACTCGCGCCGCTTTGTGCTCGCGCGCTCATTGTGACCGCGCATTGTACGCCCTAATGTAATGGACTTACTGAATAAAAACTGGAAAGTAGACCCATTCCTATTATATGCGGTGAAGAACTCTTTCGAAAATTAAGACTCTTTGGTATTGTCAGCTGTATGTATTAGAAGTTTCACTTAGAAGTATTTTTGAGTTGATATGATAATAATTGATGACTATATACTTTTCTCTATTCTATAAAATTAAAATAGCGCACTTATTGTCAGTCTTCTAATAAACTAATCTACAAACAGGACGATCATTGCAGGCACGGATATTACAAACTACTGTCCTAACCCATTGGAAACTATTGCTTTGCAATCATTAAAGCTATTGTTAAGGAAAGAAGTTTCGATATAATGACTTAACTTACTATTCTCATAGTTTGAAGTTAACCTTCTGCACCTGTTAATTTTGCAGGTAGTGTTGCACGCGTGCTCCGAGACCATCCGGGACCGCCGGGAACATCCCGCGAGCGTTAATCGATGCGAGTTGCTTCCCGGGATTATTAATAAGAGATATATTATGCTAATGGATTGCGCCATATTGTTTGTTACAAGTTTTTGTTCGCAACTTCCATCTTCCACATATTTAACGTGAGCCTCATTAAATATGGAGATGCGTCGGAGTAGGCGCGCTCGTTCAATACGACCCGGAATATCATGCGTTTGTGAACAGGCAATTCTGTGGTAAGTACCCACATACGTAATTTGAGTGTGGTTACAAATGGTGTACTTTATTTGTTAATTTTAACGATTGGTCCATTCGCATTTCTTAGAAAATGTACCATTTTCTAAGTAAGACTGGAAAGTACCAAAAGCTAATTAGAAATTAAAGCCAGTCTAAAACAACACAGCTGCTGTTTTTCAATCAAGTGAAATTAAGTGCCAAAATTAGTGTCACGAAATAAAGCAGCAAAGCTAGGAACGCTTACAATAAGGCTTTCATTACCCCGGGACTCGCGTCCCGCGTCCCGCGACACAGTTCCTTTGCGAAGGTTCCCGCGACTTCACAAAAGCCTACTTAGTTGCGAAACTACTGGTGATGGAGTTTTAAGTTTTCGCGCACACTTTGCGTTATAATGAGTTATTAGCATAAGCTCCTTCGAACGCCTTCATCCTTTGGTGTTTGTGTTGAATGAATTTAAAATGGTTTCAGACTAAAAGATCTGTAGGATTTGAAATGGAAATGTTGAAAGATTCCGCGCTGTGTAGTTAGATGGTTATGTAGAGCGGGCTCGCACTGCTCCAGCCAACGAAAGTTCGTGTTCCCGAACACTGGAGAGGAAAAATCCAAGTTGAGTAATGATGACAGTTCCTGAAACTCAATTTGGCCGTTTTCCATAAACGTTCATTTTCCGTCCATTTGAAAGAAAAATATACGATGTTGATACCTGAAGTGTGTTTTAATTTGCATAAAAGAACGCATTTTAAATACCTGCACAAAGAATTTTAGAAGTAATTATTTGTAATTCGACCATTCACTTCAGGTAAAAATGGAACATCAACAGGAAAATTTAAATAGTCAACCCTTCCTTGTGAAAGGGACGAAGAATAACAAATGAACAAGCCCCGTGGAAAAGGAAATTACTTTGGGACGCGTAAAAAATCGCCATTATTAGCGAATTACGTGAACAAAGCGTGGCGCGGTAATTAGACGCGCGGTGGGAATCAAACGCTCGTTTGTGCTGCCACGCGGCTCGTGTGCGCGCGCCCTTACGCCGCGCGCCTGCTGTATGAATATAAATGCGAGCGCAAACTGTCTCTCGCGGTGTCGTTGTGGAAGAATTCGCGGGGTGTTGTTGAAGACGAAGCGATTAGCATACAAGCTCACATGCATCACTTACGCTATTCTCTTATACTTGTACAAACGATTATCATTAATAATACAAACATTCTCCCATTAGAATGCGTAGACAAAGCCCTTGTCCATTAATTTATTTTATAAGCGTCTTAACTACGTATAGCTACTTGTCATTAAAGTATAAATACTAACGTACTAATCCGAAAAAGATTTTAAAGAATTTTCTAAAACAACTCAAATATCAATGAATGTCCACGCATTCACCATGTGGTGAAACTCTGTGTCTGTGTGAAAACCTCGAGCTTAGCACATGATTCATTAGTTTAACATGTAATTCTTCACCTCCACTAAGGAAAACTTGATGTGATTTAACTGACTGACTGATGACTTGATTTGATGAGTTGATTTGGAGTTGTGTGGAGGAAGTCACTTAGTACATAGGTAGGTATTTACAGTTTCTACTTACGACCCCAATCTCATTGGTTCTGCAGCCCGAAGGGCTAAGTACTGCCGTACTTACAAACCCATACGAGAGAGTATCCCGGCCCCAGAGACTGCTGCGAAGATTGCGCGCCGCCCACACTCCCCGATGCCTTTGTCGGATCAGCGGCGAGCACCGGAGTTGTGGAGTGACCGGGGGGTAGGCTCACACAAAAACGTCACAGTGGATGCTGAATTAAATAAGCAATGAAAATTCAATTGTACGGTGTGAGAGATGTGGAGGATGATCACAGAATGGTTATTACGAGCAGTGAGAAAGTATACTCACTCACTGATGATGTAATGTGTATATTCGCGACATTTAAGTACTCGTATTTACTTAGATGAAAATTTTAATAGTTAAACTCAATCAGATCAAGTTATTTCATTAATTAACTTGTTCATCAAGCCAAGCTAGACAAGCTTTTATATCATATAAATTGTGTAATGACGTTATAAGTTGATAGTAAAAGTTTTAAAGTAAGTTTATTTTTTCCTTTCTAGTGAATTTAAATAAAACCTTGTTTTTTAAAAAGGTTTGTTTACTTTAGTTTGGTTTAGCTATCGCTGGACACGTTTATCACAAATTCCAGACGGATAGGAACAACGGAGCTTATGTTCAACATCTTATTTTTTTAAACTCGCATTCAAGTCCATTCATTTGTTACCCATATTGTAGGCAAGCATTAAAAACTTAGTCCGCCATATTGAATTTAGAGTAACGTCACTTTATTTTTCGACTTGTTCTCAGCAAGCCATTTCATTTGAAACCCATATTATATGAATGCATTAAAAATAATTAGTCCGCCATCTTGGGAGTTCCACCATTTTGGATTTAGAATAATGTCACACAGCTAACCATGTATTGTCATCCAAACTGAATGTGTATACAAAATTTCAGCTCAATCGGTTGAAGATATCTGCTTCAAAATTGAGTTGCAAGAGCCCACCCGAACAAACATAGTTACATACAGACATAGGTACATTGCAAGTCATCATTGTTAAATGAACCGAAAAAAAACAATGAAACGCATTTTCACCAGTTTTAATCACTAATTCCCTAAACAGCTTCAGGAATCCTAGCAATTGATCCCACACAAACAGAGGAACAATGTGTGGAATAAAAGAAGCGCCAACACAGCAGGTTTGTTCTACAATGTTAAGGTTGTTTGCAACTCAAATATGAAGAACAAATAACGTAATACGGTTTGTAGGAGCCCGCACAGAACAGATATGTTTGCTAAACGAGTTGGGGCGCGCGCCCATCGGGACGTAACAAGATACTCGCGCTAAGTAAAAAAAAATTAAATTCCTACAAAATACAACGAAAGTACGACAAATATATCTATTTATCTATCTAATACGTTTAAACAAGCAATTCTTGTATATTTATATATGTACATATATAATCTGAATCTCGGAAACGGCTATAACGATTTTCATGAATTTTGGTTTGCAGGGGGCGATAAATCGATCTTAGCTAGATCGATTTATCGCCCCCTGCAAACCAAAATTCATTTTTAGAAAACGTTTACCAAAAAAAACCGAGCAATGCTCGGTCATCCAGGTACTATTACTTATTTTCAAAAGTACTTTATATGATTACAGCAATTAGTGGCGCCAAACACCACTATTTGGGCGGAAATATAAACTTTTTAGCGAATATCACTAGACGCAGAGCTAAGCGGCAGACTGGGCTGTATGGGTGACTGGATGCGGGTAATGAAAAAGCAAAAGTATGTAGTATGATGTGCTCGACCTTGCAAATGCGATGCGGATTAGGACGACGGAAGTATGCCACTAGGAAACAGGAAGCTAGTATGAAAACATGCAGCACTAACCTTTCGATACATCGTCCCTAATGTCTTCACCGTTTTGGGTGGAGTTTCTTGTCCGTTTTTCTCCATAAGAATCTACTGTTTGCGAATGGACAACTAGAGTCACTATAATATTTTATTTGAAACAGTAAATTTGACGTTCAAGTGCCTTTTAATGGTCTAGTTGAAATAAATGAATTGACTTTGACTCGCAGCAGTTCGCAACAGAAACAAAAAAAAAAATACAATAAAGAGAGAATATTCCAGTAATGCAACGCTTGTTATATTGACGATAATCTTCTTGTCGTCGGCGAATACAAGAACAGCGATAGTCCAAGTGTGCATGTGAGGAAGGGTAGGGGGAAGATAGGATGCAAGGCCTTCTACCCTTCAATACAATTATAAAGAAAACGAAATTCAACAGCAGGTTGTATTAAAGTGTATTTTTTAATACAAAACTTTAATAGCTTACAGGAAACACATTCTATAAAACTCATGACATAATAAAAACCGGCCAAGTTCGCACACGAAGGTACTGAAAAAATAAAGTTATATTTTTGTTTTACAATATTATTTTTTGTTGATAAAGTGGTAAGAGAAATTCAAACTCTGTGATAATTCTGACCGTTTATTTAGAAACAGCCCTCTGACGGTAGTGAAGGACCAATATAATTTGTTTGCAAAAGCTTTGGCCATAATGTTTGGGATCGAACGCCTCAACAATACTGATATTCTCACGCTGATCTTTCTACATAACGACCAATACTCGCATGAGCAATAATCACCTACCATTGTATAAGTCGTATTACAGCCCATTGGACGCCCACCCTTACGTCATGCGCCGCTCGGACTCGGTCGCGTAACATTGACTTTTACAACTTCCTACTATTGTGTCCGCCTGCCATCTCTTTCTCTCCAACAATAACCGTATGTGATGATAGTCTAGCTATCTCAGTCGTATCAGTAATAATCGCATCGTCATCGGAACGGCTCGTCGTTCGTTTCGGGCTATTTGCAAGATGGTGAGAGCAAGGATTACTTTCGCACAAAGTTGGGTTGGCTCGGTATGGTTGGTATTATTTTGCGGTGGGTTCAATCTCCACTGATTGGTATGCACAAAGAAGGTTTGCTCAAACTTTTAACTTTACAAAGTCTCGGCGGTTGTGTCTTCGATCATTGTCTTTATTTGTTTTTACTTATTTGTGAACTCTTTGAACTTGTGTTTTGAGTTACATTTATCTTGGAAATCTATGGCACTCTTATTCCACAATATCAGAGGTGAAAGGTGTTGATAAACATTTGTTTATCAACTCCTTTCAGCTCTGATCTGAGATTTTGCTGTTACTACCAAGTTACAACTAAATAAGCTTTATTAATTCGTTATTAAACTATTAATTTTATCTGGAAACAACAATTAACTGTACACTTTAAACTACAAACCAAATTTAAAATAACTTGTTTAATTTATTGTTACTAAGTTTTAGCCTCCGACACAAAGTTGTTTCAATAAAATGTTTGAATACTTTCACAAGAGACTATTGTAGCTCAAGTGAGCAATTTAATGAATTCGCTGGAATAAAACATATTTCTTATTTGTAGTACGAAAGTTCTTGAATTAGATTATCTTGTTCTTTAGAAATAACAATATTTAGAAATAAACAAACAAAGAAAATGCGTTTGTCTACTATAGTTTCGTAATAGATTCTCTTCACTTATTGAGTACTGAATAGTATTATTTTGATAAGCATTCACTTGTATGTATTGAGGTCCAACAATATACCAAGGATTTGCTTATTTTAATTTCCTTTGTAAAAAGAAAGAAAAAAAGTTGTTTACAACTAAATAGTTAATGATTCTGCAAACAGTTCTAAGCCAAGTTATTTCAACCTTTATCAAATCGCCGCGCCATAGCACAGTAGTACGTATCACCGCAACACAGTAATACACATCACCATAGCACCGTAGTATGTAGGACCGTAGCACATAGAACCGTAGTACGTATCACCATAATATGTAGCACCATAACAACGTAACACCGTAGCAACGTAGCAACATAGCACCGTAGCACGTAGAACCGTAGCAACGTAGCACCGTAGCACGTAGAACCGTAGCAACGTAGCACCGTAGCAACGTAGCACCGTAGTACGTAGCACCGTAGCACCATAGCACCGTAGTACGTAGCACCGTAGCACGTAGAACCGTAGTACGTAGCATCGTAGCACCATAGCACCGTAGTACGTAGCACCGTAGCACGTAGAACCGTAGTACGTAGCATCGTAGCACCATAGCACCGTAGTACGTAGCACCGTAGCACGTAGAACCGTAGTACGTAGCATCGTAGCACCATAGCACCGTAGTACGTAGCACCGTAGCACGTAGAACCGTAGTACGTAGCATCGTAGCACCATAGCACCGTAGTACGTAGCACCGTAGCACGTAGAACCGTAGTACGTAGCATCGTAGCACCATAGCACCGTAGTACGTAGCACCGTAGCACGTAGAACCGTAGTACGTAGCATCGTAGCACCATAGCACCGTAGTACGTAGCACCGTAGCACGTAGAACCGTGGTACGTAGCATCGTAGCACCATAGCACCGTAGTACGTAGCACCGTAGCACGTAGAACCGTAGTACGTAGAACCGTAGTATGTAGCATCGTAACAACGTAGCACCGTAGCACAGTTACCCCTTAGCATGTAGCTTTGTTGCGTGATTTATTAAATAAAATAATTTGACTGAGATTAATAGCGCCTCCACAAACGCAGACTCGCGGTAGTCACAAACATGCAGATATTTTGCCGAATGTAATAAATACTGTGTTATATGAAAGCGATCTTTCATATTGCGGTTTTTCGGCGCTAAGCCGCTCTTATTACTGAATTTTTTACTGACAATTTGAGGTTAGCAAATATGTACTTTCTCTCATACCATCATTTCGATTTGCTAAAAATACATCGGATCATATTTTTCGTACCTACATACATAATATATTTCGTTTAGTGTTCGGTTAAAACATGTCAAAGTATTTCGTTTAGTGTTCGGTTAAAACATGTCAAAGTAATTGCAAGTCTTCAACCCCATTAAAAAAAATGTCCAAATTAAAATAATGAGAATGAGGGGAAGCAATGCACGCGATAGTGCATCCGCTCACGTGCAACAGTGACGTCACCCACCACTGCACAACAGGACTGCAGCTGATTGGAGATAGCATAATTTTGTTTTATTTTGATTGTTTCTGACTGACTATGTCAGTTTCCTTGCGGAGGGTGAACGCCAACTGTCAGTCCTGCCACTTAAAACACTAAGACATGATTAATAAAACTAAAACATTTAAAGTTATTTATTTGTTAAAAGACAGGCTTAATTTAATAACAAGCTCGAGCATTCCGATAAATCGTTTGGTGTCAAAGCGGGCGTCATTACCGAGAACGCTCAAAATTGTTGTCAGAAATACAATATTGGTGGGTTCAATCAGAGAAAATGAAACAATCGCCCCCACCCCGCGACATCGCACCCCAAAAGATCCAAATTTTCCGTTTTATTTAGTTGAAAGTTAAACAAATGGCGCACAAACAGATCGGATGGGTGTTCTCCGCGCGACTCATCTCACCGGACTCATTTGGATGCAATTACGTTAGCAGAACAAAGAGATTCTGTAAAGTCAGAGCCTTTGATAGATCTCCGTTTATGTTACGAGTATCTTAAGATATACAACCTTTACGTACATCTGTGTGCTCAAGGAAATCATTTTAAAAGAGAATCTTTTGTTAAATTTAAATGTCGGATGCTCTCATTTCTGCATTGTTTTGTAGTAATCAGTTGTATTTATATTTATTTTCAGATTGGAGCAAAAAAAATTGTGGAAAGAGAACTCTCGTATTATTAATTGGTCTACGAGGAGACGTCAATGTCAATTGCCTTAATGTATGGCATTTAAGTGTGAAAATGAACATGGAAGTGTTTACAAACAACGTCGTGAAACTTCTAATCTAATCTTGTATAATTAGCCGCTATGTACCTACCACTGCTGGGAAAAGCTCTTAGGTCTCCATTGCAGGCCAGTCCTTTCGGTAAGAGTCAAATTCCAAAGACCTTCATCTTGCTCAACCGCGTTATCGTCGAGCATTGAATGGGGCATTAACTGATGCAGGTTTGATGAAAAACTTGCAATAGAGGTAATACAATGAAAACAACAAGCATTTAAACACTTTTGACATTAGCTTAACCAATTGAAATATGACTGAAAAAGTCATATTTCAACTGCCAGTCCGTCAAAGCTGCTTATTTGAAGCACTACTAAAACTATCGACCTGCTGAATACATCTAAACAGAAACAAAGCAATCCCCAACAGAGTCGTTTCTCCGCTAACACGCAGCGTGACTGATAAAGCCGGTGGAGCAGTATTCAAGAGCGCAGCGCTCATGAGCGCCAGATTACATGTTCAATAAGAATCACCTGTCCCCGTGCGGCGACGTGACTCGATCGGGTGCGGGCCATTAACTGGAGCAGAAGGCCCGGTAACAACTTACTTTAAGCTCAGTTGGTGAAGAAACAACATAAATAGATGCTCATTTATTATGCTATTATAGATTTCGTGAAACAAGGACGAAAGGTCACCTTGCTATAAACTTGTGGAGAAAGTTTAGAAAGCGACTTTATTTCTTCTCAAATTTGACCAGAATCACTCGCACATTCCGTGCAGGGCAGGGTCAAATGATGGTTTGAATTTTGTGAAGCCATAAAAATGTGGTCTATAATCGCATGACAAATCGCTTTCGTTAACCAATGGATGACTCTTCCAGTAGTAGTAAATTATGTTGACCGTAGTGTGTTAAACTTGCCACATTACAAAGCGGACCTTCTGCCCTCATTAGTAGTGTGGCAGTAGTGACTTGCAGCGTGTGATGGAGTGGGGCACTTGGTGCGTTCGAACAATGGCGTCATCGTTCAGATAATTATCGCAAAAAAGCGACAGCGCCGCGCCGATGAGTCATGAGTCAGCTGCTCGTGGCGGCGCGGCTTGCGGGACACACGGCCGGGTCAGATGAGCAACTGAATAGTGGTAAATTTATGATAAAAAGACCAATACTATCACAAAACTAGGATATTAAAATACTGAGAGGCTATGTGACTGTTCTTTTATGAATGTGAGCACATAAAAAGTGTAATGTTGTTGAATTCACCGATATAAGTAAGGTGAAGTGAGCACGAAGTCCCATTTCAATTGATGCTTGGTAAGACAGCTAACTTCAATTCAGTCATCACGGAGAGAATATTACAGAATAGTACTACTCTAATCATGAAGAGAGCGAGGTGGTCTTCAGTTGTTATTTATTTTTAATCAAAAAGGTATACCCTCTTTGAGATATAAAGGGTCATGGCTAGAAAATCAGTTGCATAATACGATTCTACTCCCCTTGTTTAGTTAAAGCAACTGCGTGGGACGACAGGCAGCTGATACAATGAGATGTTTGCTTTTAATTCCTAGAGCGTTTTATTGCTTTGCTCATAGATGTAATCTTTTGTAACGATAAGCTTGGATACTTAGTTATTCACTATATATAGAATTAAAACTTTTGTTTCTGAGGCGTAGCAGTGGCGTACAAGCACGGAAAACCCTGTTATTGTCTAAACGTGTCTTCAGAAATGTGTTCTTATAAAAATATATTGTTAATTATTCCTAAATGTAAGAAAGAAAAAAAATATATTCCACACGACACACCACAATAGCAAAAGTGTGTTTGTGTGTGTGAAAGTGACTTCTACACCAAGCAGAAGGTAAACACAACAAAGAAACAAAACTGAACAAAACAAACATAATATTATAAATTCATAAAATTAAAACACACCTGTAGTTTGACTTTAGCAATAAATAACTATAACTGAATGTTGCCTGTTCGTACTGTCACTATGTGTTAGTATCCTGAGACAGTGATAGTGCGATAGCGGGCGCCGCGGTCGCCCGGGACGCGCGGCCGAGCGTGACACGCGGCTAATGACGCGCCGCGGCCCGTGTGAGTCCGTGCAGTTCTGTCGATGTTTTTGTACTTTTTGGTACTCGTAGAGCGTGCTGCTTGACAAAAAATCAAGGTTAGTGTCTCGAAAGTATTCCTCAGCAGTTGCAATGGGCTCAAAGGACACAAATATTTTATGATAAATGATCTAGTTTTTTTTCTCCATTTTTTTTCGTGTAAAACTACATGACAAGAATTATTTTATTTTATTTTACACGACTATTTTACGTGTAAAGACTATTTTTTATACCAAGGGTGCTGAATATTGCAATTCCACTGTTATTTCTTTGTTACTACAAATTGTACCGAAATAAATAAATTTATTACAGAACACATTTCTTTTTCATCACAAAAACACGTCATAAATATCGCTAATACGTCGCTGCACATGTTATATTTATACGACGATGAAGCAGCTTTATGAGCGAAGGGTGAGAGGGATTGTTTTCGTCGCGATCGCATTAGAGCTAACGATGGTGCGCGTTAGTGCGAGCGCCGGCGACGCACCGCGATAACGAGTGCCGAGACCTTACAAAAAACATTTTAAAAGGGAGTAAAAACCTGACATTCAAAAGTTTTTGCAGACATTACAGGTTTCACGATTTCAGTTATTTTCAGAAAGGCAGTAACGCACGATATCCAAGGCGTGCTACGTGAATATAATTCGACCTAAATGAGTCCAGATAACATTTAATAACGCCAATAAAAAGTATTTCAGCAATATTGTATCGGAATCGAATAAAACTCGGCGTCAGATCGTCGGTGAGGTGAGGCGCCGATCATTTCGATTTATATGAAAATGTCCCCGCGGATGAGCTCGGGGGCTGCGGGGCTGCCGGGCTGCCACCTCGGCGTGCTGCCCATAATGGGGCTCATTATTGAGGTTAATTATTTGAGATTTACGAGAGTAATGGTTGACCCAAGACTTGTAATGAACGATAAAAAAGCTATCCTTGATCTTTGAATAATTAGGAAGTTACAAAAAAAATACTGTAAATTGATTATTTATTGCACATACAGATACAGAATATAATATACTGGGAAAGCTTATATACAAAGGCTCATTATATTTGATAAACTTAATTTGGTGTGCAGTGCAGTTCAACTGTCACCCCAGCATTTTTTGTACAAATCGCTATTAGCTGCATTATAATAGAGGGTGCGAATTGAGCGATCAAAATCGAATAGATTGTTATCTACATTCTCACGTTGACATTTAGTTTGATCCAATTTATTTATAGCTTTGCCTTGAATCTGCTTTGTATTGAATGTCGAATAGTAAGTTCGTCAAAGTCAAAGTCAAAACGTTTATTTCAATTAGGCCATTAAACGGCACTTTTGAACGTCATCTTTTACAGTTCAGTAAAATAATAATGTTACATTAATAAAGTGACTCTACTGTCCATTCGGAAAGGTAGATTCTTATGGAGAAGAACGGACAAGAAACTCCATAGTTACTCTTTTCAAATAATGATTT
>NDFZ01005143.1:139784-155319 GCA_002192655.3 Mamestra configurata
AAAGTCAAAACGTTTATTTCAATTAGGCCATTAAACGGCACTTTTGAACGTCATCGTTTACAGTTCAGTAAAATAATAATGTTACATTAATAAAGTGACTCTACTGTCCATTCGGAAAGGTAGATTCTTATGGAGAAGAACGGACAAGAAACTCCATAGTTACTCTTTTCAAATAATGATTTTACTAAATTTGGTATACAAAAATTAATTTAATATTATGTGAGGACGATGCACCCAGAGTATGCTACTTAAAGAACAAAGTATTACCAGTAGAGGTAAACTTATTCATTTCCTAAAGAAATTTAGGTAAATGGTACTCGCATATTTACAAACATTGGAACCATTAATTAAACAACAGTGTGTGAGTCAACAGAAAAATAAAAAACACAAAAAAAGAAACAGTATATCTATAAAGTTAATACATTAATCAACCAGTTTGACCTTTTGTCTACACCCTTGATTGTCCTATGGAGCAGGACCAGCGTGTTTCCAAGCATTCTTATTCTTAATGTTCGAGTATTCAACTTTATAAACAGTGCCATATTTCCGAAGGGTCGTAATAAGTGAATACCCCAGACACAGTCAGCTGCAGGGGCGTCAGTCCCTAGTGTTATTAATTACTTTTAGTGCAGTAATGCGTTACTCGAACATTGCAATGTGTCAGCGGTGACACTTGTGGGCATTGCTTTATCATGTTTGCAACAGACGAGATGTAGCCATTATGGTCATAGAATACATGTATGTATAACAGCGCTAATTATGTGTTAAGAGCATTAACTTCTTATGGTATTTCATACAAATCGCTTTCTTAGATACGCTTAGATACTATACAGATACGCAACACGCATACTTGGGTCTGAAAAGTTAGTTAAAAACTTTTTCAAAAAAGAGTTGAGGGGAATAAACGGAATGATTTTCCACTTTCTACTCTTTTCTCATTACTTCCAATTTGAGAATTTTTAGTATCGATTTTTTTTTTCAGAACTATACTGCTATTCTAGTATTAAAAGACTTTTAGAAACATTATGAGATAAAACAAATTGTTAAATCACAACAGTGCCGAATAATTTCGCAGCCAAAAGAACTTTTGTCCTAAGATAAAGACCATTATTTCTTTATCTTTTTCAATCGAACACTTATAACAATTTGTGTTCACTGAATTGTACCCTGTAACAATGCGACATTAAAACAGGGCTATCGGCACCACCATTGATTTTCTGTCTCAACGAATCCGAGGGGAAACGCGCTCGGGGGACATAGTTCTGCCTACTACGTAATGAGTTAAGTTACACCACACTAAAGACGCTAGCGACACAGCCGATAGTAGACTTTATTGAAAAGGGGTTGGGATTGGTGCGAATGCAGATGCAATGTTGTGGGGTGAAGTTGAGAATGTTCCGGCGACAAGGTTCGCTTCAAAGCGCTTTAAAGCACAGTTCGTCGTGGATGGACGGCGTCGCCGCAGCCGCCGCCGCGCCGCAAGCGCGGTGTGAGCCGGTGACGTCACAACTCACGACGCAGTAATAACACCGCGGCGACGTGATTGCCATTCCACAATCCGTCGATCAGCTGCCACAGTTCGTTTCTGTCCGCCAACAGGCCTGCAGCCAAACGGAACTGATATTGGGAATAGTTGCGCATAGTTTGATGTGTTATAAACTTGCACGTCTCTTCTATGTGATCCCGAGCTCGTTACAAAGTTCCGCTGCGATTACGTTCGTGTCAAATTAACGTAATCTTACTTAGTGTTAGAGAATCACCTCTTGAGCCGCCTCTGTGCTATCCGATACTTGCCGAGTACTTGCGACACACGCCAATGTTTTGGGACTAAGTATACTAAGTGCGACGAACAAACTTCAAAGAAGAGGTTTGGAATTTATACAAATTAAAATTGAAAATGCCATAAGACTGAAAGGTGGCTTAGGTACTTTTTTCTAATTCGATTCGGTCTGTTTACCGGTACATTCAACCTGACCCGCATACTCGAACTAGAACCTCTTTCAGAACTCATACTTATTTCGTATCTCAGTCTTCGAATTAAAAACAAAACCTCCAATTTCTAACAACATCGGTAAATACAGGCAACACTAGGTAAAGTACATCTGCGTTATTTGCACAGCCCGGCACAGCTCGGCGCAGCCCGCGTGTTTGCCTGCCGAGCCCGGCTGTTTGACGCAAGCATGCGGGCGCGTGTTTTTGACTGCACACAACTTTGCCTACTGTTAGATGGACTCATCGGTTCATTGTGCAGTAAATTGGATGAAGTATGATCGTAGTGTGGTTGTGATCAATCGATTGTCTAGGTCATGGTTGGATGTTGTAGGTATCGTATTCTAGGTAAGGAAATGGATTTGTGTCAGTATTTCTTACAGCGTCCATCATTGTTCCCCAGGAGCCTTACGTCTTTATGTTATCATGGTTCCGATGTGAAAAAGGATATTGCTAAACGATTGCGATTACTAAACATAGCTCCGTCTCTATCTTACACCATGATGGCATTAAAAAGTTATAGCAGGTACATCTGGGTACCTGGTATAACTTTTTAATGCCGCTAATTGTGTTGACGCTTCAGGGAGCCTATGTCCAGCAGTTGAAGTAAAGTTATAGTGATATTACGATTTTTGTCTATGAAATCCTACACTTCTAATAGTAGGTAGACACGATCTGAGAAAAACTTCAGTTTATTTAGATGATAGACAGAATTATTGTTAGAAAAACATTTGACGTTACCAACTCATTGTTTCTGTTGTAGGGCACACTGTCAGACTGTTGGGACAAAGCCGTGGAACCAACAAAATATAAGTCGAGGCAGCTAGTTCAGTAATGAGCGTCGCGATGCCGCCGTAATCCTTTCCCGTGACTTTTCCTCTTGTGTGACAACGAGCCGACATGTTGCGATGTAGCCGATGTGGAGCAATTCCTACTTAAGTCTGTTCACAGATACTTTTGTTGCAAGGTCACTTAAAGTTACTAGGCACGTGATTGGTTTCAACGGTCCACTTTCTGGAAGAAGAGATCTACTGATTACAGATTTCAGTGCTTAGGTCAAAATCAAGAAATGAAAACAAGATACAAAATTATATAGATAGCTGAGCTTTGGATTCACATGATTTTAATTATTTCCGTAGTATTAAGGAAGTCTAGTCCATCCAAAGGTTACACAACCAGACAGACAGATATCGCTGTCAGCGATAAGACTGCTATTGTATCCATAAGACTTGTGTGATATTCCATCCATACTCAGACTCCCATTCGGTCCGGTGCGTGGTATCTATCTATTTTGTTAAAACGTACGTACCTATTTTGTTAAAAATAGCAATAAAATAACTCGCTATTTTCTGTAATCTTGTGGCCATCTGTTACAAACAGGCAGTTTTCCTCAGTTACATTAATCAGATAATCAGCAGATGTACGTTAATCGCGTGTACTGTAATTTATTACCGAGTACTTGTATAGGTAGGTCGGGGGTACACGTCTAGCTAGATTTAGGTGCTGTCACGACGAGGGCTTGATCTGGGCTTACGACGCCAACGAGTAAGGGACAGAAGGACCACTCATAAAGGAGATTATTTATTTAATAGGTGGACCTACTGGCAACAAGTATTATCTACCATTCAACCTTATTTATACACAAATGTGCAACGTTACAAATATTTCGTGTACTTCAATAAATTGAATTTAGTTGTGTCAAAAAATCAAAGTTTCCAGTTCGCTAAATAATTTGTCAAACATAAAATATTTTTATGGTCTGGGGCACTTCATGGTCCACAAAACAGGATAACAAGTTAATAATTTGAATGTCCATCAAACAAAAATATCGCTACAATGTGTGCAGACTGCTAGAGATGAGTAGGTACCATGTTTTACTATTGTAGCGCACTGCCGTATTATTATTTTTTTATTTTTATTATACCTAACCCGCGACTCATAGTTCGGAAACCAATTTTTTGAAACATAGACAAAGCATTTCATAATGGGTTTTATGACGGTTTAACGAAGTATCATCAAAATAAATCAAATGGGTTATGATGGGCTACAAAGTTAGCTAGTTATTGTTACGAAACGTTACGTTGCCAGGAGTAGATCCTCTGCATGACGATGTATGGTAGACAGGCTTGAAGGAGGCGCCGACTTGAGACGTCGCAAAGGCTCACCAAGGAAAATATTAAACCGAGTGGACAACCGAGCACCGAGCGCCGCGACTCTGGAGAGCCCAAGCACGACTGTGTGCACAGAACCTTATGAGCTTTAAACGAGAATTAGTTTATGGTAATTTAGGGCTATGTCATGATTTTAACGATTATAATTTGTATGCGGTGTATTCGAAGTGCGGAAATAAGTCTGTCCGTGTGATTTTTATTGTCTCAGGTCTTATCAGCTGTATGGATCGATAACACTTGGCACACTTGTTGAATATCTACTTTTATCTCGGGTTTATTTTCCCTTGAGATAATTGGCTATTTTCACGCGGGTGAAGCTACAAACAGATTCAGTATTATCTGACTGGCTACCAAGTAATGATGATAAGTTTTTTACAAAAAAAACTTTTTAACCAAGAAAAAACGAAGGAGGTTCTCAAGTCGACGCGTACATAAATATATTTTTTATGTATGACCACGCATAACTTTTTACAGAGTAGTCCGATTTTGATTTATATATTTTTTTTAATATCAACCGATTACCAAAAACTTTAATTTCGGAAGTGGTTATTTCTTCGTTATTTCTTCGTTTTTTGACACAGACTTTTTGAATTAAAGTTACGCGCTACGAACTACGCCGTTATAAATCTCGAATTATAAATATTAAAAATTTAAAAATTAAACAAACCAAAAAAAAAACATTTTTATTACTTGTTAATAAAAAGTTTTTAGTTCTTTCTATTAACAAGTAATTTTTAACTTTGTTTTTTTGAAATAAAAGCGTGTTACATTTAAGAAAATGTAACACGCCTTTTTGCAAGAGAAATAAAGGAGGTGGGTTAACTTTTTAGTTCTTTTTTTTATTAACAAGTAAGAAAAGCTTGTTTATAAAAAAATATTTTGTTTTTTACCATAACGGAGATTACAATAAATGTATCAAAACAATTCTTTAAATTAAAATTCCGTTAACCCCGTTAGCCATCATCAAAAAATCTATCAATAAAAATAATTAAATATCTAGTTTTTTGGGCATAATTTGAACAATAGCCATTTTAAAACGGCGGCCCCGAAACAATGAACTCCTTTCTCACTAACATCTGCAATTCTTAGTAGATAGCAGGCTTTACATCGACCATGCCGTACATATGTACATGTTTGATACTTAGGAGAGTGACATTTGAAAATGATGATACATACCCAGCCAATTCTACAGAGACAAGTTATTATTCGTTACATAGTCAGCAAATATCTCAGCAATATAAAGTGAAGGGAGCAAACGAACAGTTTAAACAATTTCATTTGAGATATTGCGCTCCCACGACATTGTAATACCTTTTCTCTGAGCTGACGTTACAACTTGTGGAACAAAAAGCTGATTCTCTCAATATTTTCTCTTACAAGTGAAGCATACGATTTGCGGTCCCCGAACAAACACAATCTCCTTAACGTGAGACGATTGGGAGGTTTGTGAGGAAAAGTATTACAGAAAACGCAAGTACGTATGTTCTTGACTTCTTATATTCTTATCTGGGTCACGCACACATCTCAGTTATGCTGAATTTTAAGTGATATTTGCAAATGAATATCCTTTGTGGTTCGTTTAATTCCGTGTAAGAAAGCATTTGTATGTGCGCGACGTCGCCTAATGTAAGACGTCCACATTTCTCTCCGCATGTAATCTGTGGTATCTGGTGCTAAGACGTCGCGTGTGTACATAAATAATAAGACAACAAAGAGATAAGGCCGTGTGCCTACGTCTGTGGGACTCCGCTCGTCTGCGCCGAGGCTACCCGCGCCCGCCTACAACGAGATAACGCTCTGAAAGGAACAAAAAGTCCGCGCTCCGCCGCCGTCTCCTAAGTTTATGGTGAACCTATTTCGCGCTGATCTAAAAAGGAAATGTAAGACGTGGGACTTTGTATTTAACATTCTAGAATCAAATGGAAAGTATAGAAAGCGCTATGAGATTTTGCTTTTGTTTTGCATGAAACAATGATTTTATACATTTCGTCTTGGTGAAATGGCCTACTGACGGGTCAAAAATAATGCACTGTAATAGAAGTCTTTGGCAAATGGATTAGTGATCTCAATTTACCTACGTTGTTGCTAACGTGCACCCATATGACATAAATCAATCCATGCATGTCTTACGAAATCCAGTAAAATAAACGCTTACTTGAACTTTAGTTTCTGCGATAAAATATATCACGCTGTACGAAAACCAGTGCAATTCAATCAGATGATGCATAAGGTGACGATAGACCTTAAGAAGGCCCAAGTGTACGAAACGACAACCTCACGACCACATATGCAGGTACTCACCGGGTGCTAGCACAGTGAGGATCGCCCGGAGGACATGGTGGAGCATACGATGGAGGTCTACCCTGCTTGGGCGGAGCACCGCCGTGTTCTCGTCGAGGCGATCGACGGCGGCGACCTCTTGCGTCCGGCCCTGGTTCAATCCAAGTTCCGGAGCGAAGAGGCATGGAAAGCGGTCGCCTCCTTCTACGAAGAAGTAATGCTAGCGAAGGAGGAGGTGGGAAAGACAAGCCCTACGCCCCAACCGCCGCAACAGAAGAAGACGCCCCGGGCGTCGGGAGTCGCAGAGCGATAGTTGGGTGGCTCGCTCCGATCACAACCAGGCCCAGGTCGATGGCGCGTTGTATTACACGCGCGCCTCAAAGAGATGTCAGCATAGAAGTCGGGGCCCGTTAGGGCCAGAGCCTGCCAGGGTTGCGGAATAGTTTGGGAAAAGAAATGCTAACATGGATAAGTTTTAGTCAGTAAGAGTCCCACGCCCTTCCGCTCCACCCAGAGCGGAAGAAGTCATTTGATAATTTCCAATCCTTAAAAAAGGTTCGTTTGACTTGGCGGAGGAAAGGGAAAAGAACCGACCCAAAATAATGAGATGAGGACAGAAGACGAAGTTGTACATAGATGTGACGATCATAAAGAGAAAAAAAGTATCGGAACTATTCAAAAAACTTGTATACGTTTTGTTTGGCTTTGTTGTGTAAAGACAAAAGAAACCTATAGAACATGTGGCGTAAAATAATTTAATATTTATGTTAAATATGTTATTGCTCGTAGTCAAGCGCTTGTTTTACGAGCGCTCCAGAGAAAAAGCGCAACATCTCGACCTATTCATTTCAATTTGGCGAATTCAAGCCAAGAAAATAGAACAAAAGATTTCTAAGTACTAAGGTATGACGTCTATAATGCAATCCTAGTCGGTTTGTTTGTTTGGTGAGATTTCCCTAGCCATGTTCAAGACCTTAGTATTAATAAATTCAAATTATTCATGAATAGCTATGCCAGAAAGCTTTTTACACAGTTAAAGATTATCTTGAAGACAAAAAGGCTTGGGATTGAGCTGCTTCAATGGTTTTTCGGCTTATGATACGCAACCCATCGTGTGCAAGTCCAAGTTACACTTGGCCAGTGTTTTTATAAACGCTTTGATCCGAAATATATGAATTGTACTTATAACTTTGCTAAAATACAAAGATTAAACCGTATTCAATAGCTGACAGTTGAAAACAGTTGAATCTATACTTATCAGAAAAAGTTTTTTTTTGACGTGAAGTAATCACGTCAAAAAAAAACTTTATAAGTATTTGTATTTATTTCATTATTATAAACATGAGGACTTTAAAAAAAGGATGACCCATATAATTTGGGTTTTCGTTTTTTTCTCTTCAAGTATTTTTAACGATGTCTGGCAGTACTTTTTGTAGCCTACTCAAATGTCGTATCATTATCATTGTTCGTGGAGTCGTTGAGCTTCTTATTGGTGTTAAGTTGAGCTACTCGACTACTGACCAAGGCTTGCACTGACTGAACAGGTCCACTTAAATCTGTGCAGTTCTTAAAGAACCGCATCCATGTAGATATATGGTCATCATGTAACGTATTATGAATGTGAGGATCATGTTGAAATATTACGGGTTTATTTCATGTAAGTCTCGCAGTTTGAATTCTTCATGCGGCCTACTCAAATTATCCTTACTTTGGTATTTTTATCAAATCGTTGAACTCCTTAAAGTTCTAAGTTTGAGCTACACGATATCTGACAAATTTAATGCTTGCAATGCCTGGACAGGTCCACTCAATTCTCTATAATACTTTCCTCAAAATACCACTTCAGACATTGTCCTACAGTCCTATACATGGTTCTCATTTTGATTTGACCAGTACGATTGTATGATTTTTAAAGAAACTTTGATCTCTGAGTTTGTTTCAGTGTTTCTTCTCAGGGTAGTCAGCTGGGAAACACCGGTCTTATATATGTAGTTTAAAATGACCAAAAAAGATCGACGTGTAAAAGTGTTATGTTTATAACCTACAAAATAAATATCAGTTTTCATTCCGATTGATTTGCATCGCGTTATTGGTTTAGTCTAGTGGTGGTGTACTTCCGCCTCCGCGTCGTCGAGCCTGGCTTCAATCTTTTAAATTAAATTGTGTTTTCTCAAGTTAGCTTCAGTGTTTGTCGGTCTATTGAGCCGGGCGGATATCTACTTCGAGTCAAGCATTATGATAATGTTATAAGCAACCTGTACTTTAACTGAAATGTACGTTTTACTTAACTTAAAAATGCAACATTGTTTTGTTTTACTTTTTTGTTGGCAAGTGTTATGTGTAACATAATTTTAGTATAGTATCATATCACCCGAAGAGGGAGGAACTCTTTTCTTTCAAGTCCCAAGAAAAGGAGGCAAGCTTCCAGCAACAGTCACAAATCCAGGGTCCTGGTTACTATTGAGAAATAATATCTGCAACACCTAACTTTTTGAGTTGCAAGTTTTATTCACATCATTATCCCATTAAAACAACACGAGTGTCCTCACGAACGTAGTTAAATAATATAATTACAAATCAAATCCGTCCTTTGGCATCATCCTGTGAGTGATGCTCGTAGCTTGCGGCGCGCGGCGGGCTCTCGACGACGCGCGACGTACAGGCGCGGCCGGAGGCTGCGGCGCGCGGCGGTGGGTTAATGTACCTGCCGCGAAATAGCTGCCTAATTATAATATGCAATGGAATACAGCAGAATGAATTTGAGTATTTATTATATATTTATATTGTACCTATGTATAGTTTATATATTCGTATTATTTATTTAAATGTTTGTATGTATTAATTAAATATCAATCGCTTTTTATTCACCATATTGCACCTACCACCATTCTCTGCATCACCCAAAGGTTGACTGGTAGAGAATGCCTATGGCATTAAGTCCGCCTCTGTACATTTGTGTGCGTAAAGTGTAAATAAATACAGAAGGCTGTTTTTTAAATATGGCCAACGCTTTATGCTGCAACCTATCTCTAAATCCTTATGCAGCTGTAGTCCCTACTATCAAGGAGGAATGACAGTTTACTTCTAGCTCACTCCAATTAAGTTTCCACAGTGTGATGGCTACAGATTAGACCGGCTGCAATCTCTCATTAGACAATCGTGAAAGATAATACGCTTATTAAGCGACTGCTCTTATCATTGGTCGGGGCTGCTAGATTCTGGGAATAAACAACATGCGGAGCAACGCTGATGGATATCTGTTATCCAAAATAATTGCTTCTTTGAATTATTGTGCGTAAGCGGATACTCAAACATATCTGCAAAGTTCTGGGTAGGAAATTATTTAGAATAACTATTTAGGAATGTAATTATTTTTTCCGTATCTATATTTATAAGTTGGTTTGCAAACTTTGCCTTGATTATTGATCTTCTGTTATCCCTGTGCTGTGTGGCATCATCAAATGCATCAGTTTTAAACACAGCATGAACATGAAATATGTGACGTTACCGATAGTGCTTGACGTTGGGTCGTAAACTGCATCGCGACGTGAACCTACCGTACGTACACGTTTACGTTACGTTCTCCTGCGTTACTTTGGTTTCTGTTACCGCCCATGTAACGCAGTATTACTGGCACAGTAAATATCGGTGTATGAGCTAGTTTATTGTGAGATTTGCGTGTTTATGTTTATGTGGGTGCAAGTTATGTGACGTCACCTGTGTTATATTGACGTATGTTTATGAGAAGGTTACATTACAGCCACAATAGCTATGCGGCTGGTATGGAACTGAGATCCTATTGGACTCTTTAGAGTTACCAGCAAGCCAAACGGCACATCGTACTTAGGGCCTGGTTCTCCACCTGTCATTAAGTTTTACTTTAGCTTACTTAGCAGATTTCTGATATATTCAGTGAGTAGTGGCTACTCTGACATCGTGAAAAAGGCCGTTAGTGTGAAAGATCGCGCAAATACGCGTAGCTTAGACAGCTAATTGAATATTCCAATCATTAACAGTCAATTTGAAGTGTGGATGGATTATGTGAAATATTGTATGGCAAGACATGAATTAAAGACGATGATGCTGAGCCAAAAATACACACTGAAGTTCCTGCCTGAGCAGCTTAGTTTTAATAGGTACTAGGTTGTTTAGCAATCACGCGCTCTAACAATATGTTACAGTGACGTCACGCCCCAGTAACCCGCGCAGTAATCTGTGTACATGATGTAGTCCGTTGTTTGTGCTATCAATTATGTACGACCGCCGCTATGCTTGTGACGTCATTATCATAATGCACCTGCATAGTGATGGGGGTAACTCTCTGGGGTAGATTGGCCAGTTTAATTTTGAATAATTTGGAGATATTTTATTGTTTCTTCCAGTCGGCGTAGTGCATTACTACGGCCCACTCCCTCTCTTAAAGATAAAGCTAGTGTTTAAGCAGTAGGAACATTATTATAGGCTGAATATTCTCCATGCTTATTTGGTTCAAACGATTTTAAAGAGAAAGGTGTCAAAGTGAATTTCTCCACCTGAAGAAGTACCCACACGGTCATTGATTGAATTTACCTTTAGCTATCGAATGTCTAGGCATTGTAATATACATCAACATCTGAAAACACCACGAGTTAACACAATACCTTCGCAAACAAAATAATTTTGAACAACACATTAATAACCCAAATCATCAACTAAACATACACGTTCACCTTTAACTCCGAGTTTAACGGTGAACAGCAAAATAAATAAATTATTGAATAGGGAAACTTTGCCGGCAGCGAGGGTCACTAATACAATATTCATGGCGTCGACTTCATTATCCAATTACGCTTGTTATCGCGTGGCTGAGCGGGCCGGCCTTGCGAGCCGGCGGTGTATAGCATACATGTGACAATTGTCGCGCCCCCGGCTTCATACATCGTGCCGTCGTCGTACCTACTGAAATATGATGTAGACTTTTGTAGTGAACAAGTGGAATTCAGAAGTCGCAGTCTTTACTAATTTCAAAATAAAAGAAATTTGAAGAAAAACTGTCTAGACGGTTAATTGATTTAGTTTTCAACGTAATTAAGAGGCTCTGTCTAAGAAAGTAGACTACTTGTTTTTTTTGTGTTGTTTGTAAAATCACAGGCAAGGTATATTTTAAGTTAAGCAGTTAGTTATTTATACATTTATATTTTAAGTTAAGCAGTTATTTACTTTCTCTCTTCACTCAGTATTCAGCCAGTCATAAATGACTTATTATTATTATTATTAGTATATGTAGTTATCTTAAAAGCACCATATTTTGTCTAAAATAAGTAAGATATTCTACAAACGGAAGTAGATAAACCTTTTGCTCCCGACTGTTTCGTCAGTTTAGTTTGTGCTTTCTCTAATTATTTTCGATCTTATTAGGTTTTCGTTGACGACGGCAGAATAATAAACACCAAACTAAAATGGCTCGACTGCTACTGTAGCGTTGTGTTCCATTTAATTTGATGACTAACAAATTAACTATGAAATTACGACACTACTTACTAGAATAGTTTCTCTTCTTAAAAATGTCTTCAACACAAAAAGGAGCCACAAAATGAAGGAGGTGGTACGAGACATGTTCCACTAACGAATCTTGGCAAAGGAATACTGTGTTGTGTCTGTGCTGACAAATAAAATGCCCTCAATGGGTATTATTGCTCGCCAAGGCTAGCTCTTGTTAGTTCGTTAGTATTTTCGGAAATCGACAAGCTATTCGTTTGACTAATAGATAAATGTGTGAAATCTACCGTTTATGCTACAAACGAAACCGATATCAAATCTAATGAACCTTCTATGAAGACAAAAAATAATAATGACCGCTCGTGACGAATTAATAGACGCACTTGTGGATCTTCATGGTTAAGCAACACTTTTTGTGGCTGGCCCGTAGATGGGTGACCATCCAATACATATCGAGACCCTTCATGCCTCGGAAAGCAAGATAAGCCGTTGGTCCCGACTGTGATATATAGATCTTTGACACCATTACGAGTAGTCGAACACCAGTCATACCGAGAGCTATCGTGTACCCCGGTAACCGACTGGAGGAGGTCAGGTAGGCAGCTACTACTTGTAAAACACTGGTATTCAACTGTGTCCAGTCAGACTGGCGCCCAACTGTGTCCAGTCAGACTGGCACCCATCCCTAACATAGTTGGAAAACGCTGATTGATTCATTTAAATTCAAGCAATACAAACAAAAGCGTTCATAAAGTGAAACACCTTTTAGCCTAAAAAGTTCCGAATTGGAACGCTATTCACAAACAAAATGGATTAGGTACTAAATAAGTTAGCGCTAGGTATACTAAGTTAGCCTGAAAACAGCTAGCCCAACGAACGATTAAAAGTAGTCCTAATTCCCAATGTTCCAGAAAACACAATTAGGTGGAACTTTAGTAATTCTAGTGAGTTAAAGCTTATCGCGTCAGCTTTTATCGCCAAGTTGAGGCGACTACAGGCTCGTTTATTTTGTGAGAAAAAATTAAGTGATTCTAGCACAGTGATTGAGTACTTCTTTACCGTCTTAATTATCTGTGAAGGCGTAATACTAGGACCGCATTATAAGAACGTATTAACTGTAACGTTAACAACAGTGACCTGATGTCAGCTCCATAGTGCATGCTCGTGTTTGCTTGAACCCTGGCAATTTGCTAGATTAATTCCTAACATATTCGTCTCGGTTAGTGGACTAAACAGGCACATTAGCGATGCTGTGTGTGCCCGTGACGTCACGCTGACGTGAGGTAATCCCGGCTATTCATAATTCATCGCGGGCCTCCAACCTGTGCCAAAACCGCTCCTCGTTTATGAGCAGCAATGAACATTTTATTAATGTGTTGGCTCGCCACATAACTAAGTAGTTGTGAATTGTGTCGAGTTATTTATGTGCCGACTCCGGCCCGTTTTTTGTTTCCATTTCTGCTCAAGTTGTTGAGAAATTGTGTTCTGCTTTATGAAGTATAAATGAATGACAAAGAGAATACATTTTCTTATGGAAATATCAAGTTTTTGCAGCTCCGAGGGGTTCCGTCGAGGGCTGTGTTCTCCTGTAACTGTTATGTGTATTTTAAGTAGCTTGAGTTGTATTCAGTTCCTTTTTGTAAAGTTGACCCATTTAGTGAAGTTGTGGGGCATCCATGTTTTGTGCAACGGGTTGCGCGTCATATGGAAAGATAATTTACTGATTTTACGTAAATGAGCTGATTTTAAATAATCCCGTAAACTCAAATCACAGCGCTTTTACCAAGGTTTACTTAGTCCAGATAGGTAGCGGATAGCGGCTCGCGCTAATTGGACGTTTCAAAGCTCTTTTGATCATCAAACTAACTTATTTAGGTAAACAGCCGACTTTTTGCCGCGTTATTTTTCCTTGCGTTTAGTTGTCGCAGTCGCAAATTGAAAATAAACATATCCGCATCTCCGCTTTGACGGATTAAATAAATTTGGTAGAGAGCGGCTGATGCGGCGCGCGTGCGCAGTGTGCTACCCGTGGGACACCAGACCTGCTGCGGAGCGGCGTTTATCTAAGGAGACTGCCAACCTTTTCGTTTTGGCATTAGAAGGGAGTAAGTATTGCTGAAGTAGTTAAGATTAATTTGATTTATTTTTATATTATAAAGCCTTATCGTTTGCGTATTTACAACCTGACTAAATAAATTCAGGAATACAATCCATGAATGAAAAATGTTTACTACAACTGGTCCACACTCTCCAAGAAACCTCAGTGACAAACACAGTAGTTTGCAACAATAGTTTGTTGGAACAAATCGTAGTGTTATGTGCGGGCGACTCGTAATAAAAGCGTGTTTTGTTCGAAGCGATGAAAAGATTCGTCCGCGTCAGTGTTATGAGTTGCCGACTCAGAAGTACGATTGTTATCGTTATTAGAACTACTATGGTAACTGTTAACGATGCCAAACTTGGTTCGACACCTCATAGATCACGGTATTGTAATCGTGGATCATTACTGTCATTATAACAATTCTAAAACTTTAGGAAGATACTTAAATGTATGACCACGATTTATGGTGAGAGAAATACAAATACAAATCGCAAGATACCACCACCGCTTTGTGCCATACAAACTGTTGGTATATTTAGTTTTAAGTTCAAGTTACAGTCACTTCGCATTAAAAATGAAACCGCCGCTAGCACCCTGGGTAGTTTTACGGGGTGACATGAACTTTCCCAGGGTGCCGGGCGCGCAGTTCGTGTTGATGACTTCAGTTCTATTTTCTCAGCTGCAAGTCACTGGAAATGAGTGTCTCTTCAGCACAACACATCACTCTCCTCCGTGCGGTACTATTGCTACTGATAACACCCGCACCGCTTCTGTTCACTTGTCAAAGTACCTTAATGTTATTTTAGATCTAGGTTCGTTTTCGCCTTTGTGTTGATTTCTTTTCATCCATTTTTTACATTTCTTTTTCCATTTGACGGCCGACCACAGCTTTCCACTTGCGCCCGCGCGTTCCATCTTTTATCTATGACATCGAAAACTGCCAAGAGAGCATCGAGCTTCGGTCGGTTGTTATTTATTTTCATTTCACTTTGTACACATAATATAGGTACAAAATAAAATAAATTGGCGCTTTTTTATTAACTTTTCTTTTTAGCCAAGTATGTATACCTATGGGCACTAGCTATTGCCCGCAGCATAAATAGTATCATGAGTCCTTCTCCAAGGTGCAAGTGATCTCTATACCAAAATTCATGAAAATTTGTTCTGCAATTATGACGTCAAAAAGTAAAAACCGGCCAAGTGCGTGTCGGACCACGCACAGTGTAGGGTTCCGTAGTTACCCGTCTCCTAAACCATGCCAAAAAAAAAAGTAAAATGTACTTAACTAATATTCGATTACAAAGTTACAAATGCACTTGGTTTTTAAGTAATTTTTTATGGAATTAATAGGATTTTTTTACCTACCCAGTTTCATTTTTTAAGTTCCTCGACTATTACTCGTTAACTTATAAAGCCTACTTAGCTGTGATAGTTTTCCTTTTAAATTCGTTTTATAAGTTACTACCATGAATTTTTTCAAGTCTCCAAAAACAACCGTTTAGCTGGCAGAGGGGGG
>NDFZ01005143.1:155530-181739 GCA_002192655.3 Mamestra configurata
TGGCAGAGGGGGGGGGGGGACACACTTGACTCTAACAAAAATTAGCACTTTAAAGTTTAATATTTCGCAAACGGATCTTTGGATGGAAAAATGGTTTGCAAACCCTCAATATTTTTGAACGACCTATCCAACGACACTCCACACAAAAGGGGTTGACGATAAAAAAAAAAAATTCATCACCACTTTACATGAAGAGAAGCCCCAAAAAAAAAAAAGATTTCAAGATTGTATTTTACCACTTTGTCGGCGTGATTAATATTTATAACCACCCCACATTTCAACTTTCTAGCGCTAAGCGTCTCTGAGCTAAATTTCGGACGGACAGATAGATAGACCGACAGACAGACGGACATGGCGAAACTTAAAGGGTTCCTTGTTGACTACGGAACCATAAAAAACAGGTATACAGAGTTACTTTAGCAATTACAATACTAGTATGGCATTATACATAGATATATAAATATTGGTGTGGATGAAACGAGTCATACATTCTTAAATTATTTTATGACCTATATCAAGTAGGCGTAACGTGCGAAGTTACTGGAAATGTTTTTTGTGCACAAATGTTACACAAGTGTGGCCGATCTTATTATTTTAGTATGTATACAATAACAATAACGCATTTGAGAGCGTGTAGTGAGTAACGTGCACATAGCCGCGTGCAACCGCCACACTCGATATTATTCCTTCATCTCGGATCGACGGAAATAAACGTTCGAAGTGGAGCCGAATGTCTCGCGCAACAAAATATAACGCTCAAATAAACTTGTGCATATTCACGGGAAAAAGTCAGCGAATAGTGCAGAAGGTTCAGTCAACCGAGGAGTCTAGGTTGAGGGCAGAAGTTGTTCATGTTACTGATACACATAGGTAACAACAAATTATAACGGTTCGGTTAAAACTGAGATTCAAGATTTGTTTTTGCTATAGATAAAGTTCGTCGTTCGTTATTTCATTTAATATTATTAGGCTAAGTACAATAGCTAATATATTCGAGACTCGAAAGTTTTCATGTTTAACAGCAGTCATTTGACGGGTCTTTTGTAGCATGTATCTAATATCGGCTTGCCACTGACCGATACACTATGTTGAGTAACAGCGTTTATAATTTCGAAACCACGTAAAATTAATCTGTTGGGAAAGAATTAGGAATAACTATTGTTTCCTAGACGTGATCGGTGATAGAGCAAGCAGTGAGAGAATGCCTTCTAAGTTCTGAGATTGTATAGGTATTAATTAGATTCCGTAATATTATGGCGGACCGTGTTCCTGCGTGTTTATGTTTACGACGACATTACTCAAGTGGTGGTCCTTCTGTATATGAATACTAAGTACAGCAAGAACTGGTGGGTATTGCGAAAACAGTTGTCGGCGAGTCATTATGTGTGAGTGTGTCGGAAGTCGGGCGGAGCCGCGCGGCGAGCATAACTCACTCGTTGGCAAAAACATCGCTTGGAAACTTGCCGGCCGTGGCCAGGGCTGCCGGCAGCCGACAGCTTAGTGCTTGTGATCTGTTGGGGCTCGAGGGTGTCTATACTTTTATACTGATTAATATCTATACTTGCTTAATATTATAAATGCGAAAGTTGGAATGTTTGGATGGATGGATGTTTCCCAATCACGTCAGAACGGCTGAACGGATCTTGATGAAATTTGGAACAGAGGTAGATTATAGTCTGGAATAACACATAGGGTCCTTTTTATCCCGTTAGTATGTTACCTTGGGATAATTTTCAACATTCACGCGGGTGATAGCTATTTATCTATATTTGAATTTGTTTATATGTAGAATAGCGGAATAACGGATCGCCTGACACTTTGGATGTCGGATATTTATCGGTTCACTGTGTCATCTCTAGTAATGATGTGAAAACCATTATGCCAAAACTGTTTCTCATCGACTTCTAGTGCCAGTCGACTTCTAACTTGCTACTATCCCACTACTCTTGATCGTGGCATATCATCTGCTTAGCTCCTGCCATTATGTCAGGGTGGCTTCCAGTGAACTCAGTCGAATTTCAGTTTCATGTTATAATTTTGTATTAACGAGTTCGCATGTCAGTTTTGTGACAATTAACACTTATTGTTTCATTTTTTTTCTTGTTGCCTTACCGATGCTTCTGAAACCAAACTCTCGATGGCTACACATTAAAATTTCCCGCAGCTTTAAATTTCTATTAAGAATATCTCGTAATGAACAAGTCTGTACATACTCGTACAGCCCAAACGTAGACTGGATTAAACTCCCCCATTCACACGCAGTCAACGTGTGAGTATGAAACAAGAAGCAAAAAAACCAACAAATGAAAATCAGAGAGCAAGGTTGTCACCGCGAAGTCGTCGTGGGTGACGCTCCGGGCACACACGCGCCAGCCCTGCGCGCGCGGGGCTGTCGGCGCGGGGGATACTGGGGACATTTCAATACATCGCATTAGACGAGCCCACTGACGCTCGACGCCTTGTTTTTATGTTCTGCTGCAAGGAGGAGTGGGTTGGAGTGCGAGCGGAGTCTGATGTCAAGTACTTTACTCAAATGCAGAAATGCAATGCACATTTTATATGTACTGGACATGTATACACCGCCACTAGCTTCCACCAACGTCTTCATCCCGCGTGAATTTAGGAAATTATCCCAATTGAACATACTCTCGGGATGAAAAGTAGCCAATGCCAGACCGTAATCTTTCCTGGGCCAAATTTCATCCAATTCCGTCCAGCCATCCGGGCGTGATTGAGTAACAAACATCCATCCATCGAAGCCTTCGCATTTATAAAAGAAGTAAAATATTCATTTAAACTTTCTGACTAACTACATATGTGCCTAGTTTAACTAATGATTGGCAGATTCTTAATGCAAATATTTGTGGCAGTAACCCAAACGCTGATTGGTAGACAATGTTTAGAGGTACAAGGCAGGCATTCTCTGCTAATCAACTTATGAGTTCTTAATCAGAATTATCTTAAAAGAGTTTTAATTTTAAATCTGTTAAGCAGTACTACTAAGCATATGGTTTGAACATTTCATGAATAGGCCGGTTTAAATTTAGCTTTTCCTCATAAAATTGGATGATAGTATTTCATAATTTCTGAAGAATCAGTTTCAAATCTGAAACGTTCTAAAGTGGTTTACTATGTAATGCCATTCAAGATCCTGAAACTGAAATATCATGTTAGTAAAATGACATTTTCCTTTGACTCCTGGACAAACTCCTCCTTCCACTCCTTACATTTCTCCCTTAGTTGGGCTTCTTCACTTCCGCCCATGCTACCAATTCCCCTGACTGTCTCAGCCGCTCTTCGCTCACAGTAAGACCTATGAGCGGCAGCCACCGGCGCGGAACAGACAGCGGACCAACTTGCACAATAAAACTGTGCCGCATCGAACCGCAAAACGTATTGCACGCACCGCTCCATTGCGCCTCTCTACTACACTGCCACAGTGTCACCGCACTCGCCAGTGACTTTGTTTAACACCCAAGACTTTGTTTCTTGTGTAATGTTTGAACAAGCAATTGAGTGTACTTACTTTGAAATACTTCGAATGCGTCCTGTTATTTTGGTCCATAAATCGGCGACCACTTTTGTGGTTTCCTTGGTTGTAAGATAAAGAAGTCGACAATCATGTTAATAGTGGCAAGGTTTTGAAACTAATTACATCTTTTGACCTTAACTTCTAACTATGATATGTTATACTGATCAGCAGATTCTTAATTCGAATTTGACAGAAACTCAAACGTTGATTGGCGGAGTATGCTCGGGGGCCTAAGCATGCTCTACCCATCTACTTATTGCTTCTTAATTCAAACTTTCTACAGATAATTCGAACAAAAGATTTTGCCAATCAAATTTTTGCAAATCCGTTTATATATGACGGAATTATGCCCAAACATACATAAAAAAACATAAACAACCGAATTGATAACCTCCTCCTTTTTGAAGTCGTTTAAAAAGCACAAACATCGGCCACATAATTAATAACCTACATACGGGTATATTGTCATCTATATATGTACAAGCACATATCTTCGCATAAACCCTCCATCAAAAACTAGCTCACTCCGGCGCGACGCAGGCGGTTCGCAGCTCTAAAAGAAATCTCTCAGATAAGGGCGCAATATAATGATTTCCTTTCAAGTCGCGCTCGGGCGCACAATGGTCCCGATACGATTGAAGCGCTTTTTTTTGGCGGCACCTCGCGAAATTGAAAAATGACAATGAGCGGCAGCTGGCAGTCGGGGCGGCGGTGGCGGCACAGCGCTGCAGCGACTGCACGGCCAGATAGCCAATGTGCACCAGTTCGGCATAGGTTCCGTGTTAGAACTGTTCGATCTTTAAGCAGCGGCTGGTTACCAGACATATTTTTATAGTAAAGTTAACAAGTAGTAACAGGTTCCCTTTCACCTATAAAGGAGACACATTCGTAGTAACTTTCGTATCGTAACCAAAACTTTTGCCGTGGATTTGGTACATGGTTCTAGACACGAAAATCATTATTTCATTTCATTTCATTAACTTTAATTTCGGCAGTCGGTGTTTTTGGCTGTTTTTTCGTTTTTTGTCACCGACTTCCGAAATTGAACATATTTTGTAGTGTTTTTTATTTAGAAGTCGGTTTTTTTTTTGTAAAAAGTTTTTTATTTTCCACTTTTTAGTGGTGATTCCCCACAACTAAGTGAGATTATTCCCATAATGAGGGGTTGTATTATTTGCCGTTAAGGAGTTTCTTTGTGTGCCTTCGCAGTCCAAGTCCACACCAGCTCGTAGTTAAATATCTACTTTGCTTTGGTACTAGTTTTTACTGAATTTAAGGTGAGGAGGTCACTGGTTTATCTTTGAAGTTCACAATACAGTGCAAATGAAATATAGCTATAACTAAACCCAATGCAAAAAGAATCATAAAGATCGTGAACAATAAAGTTATGCCCGAATAGATAACCCCAAAGACATGTTCATTTAGTTTGACTTGTTTGCATCTGCGTAGCCCTTCACAGCGTACCGGCGTGATGTTATGTTATGAACTGGTGTAATTAATATACAGACATGCAATTTCAGCAATCCCGGGAGATTTTCTATCATTTATTGAAGAGTTCCGTTGCCTACCTCCGAAATCTTTCATCAGATCTTCACCAAATTGAAATGGAGCCAGTTTGGAAAATTACTCCTCCAAACAAAAAAAGAATTATCCAAATCGGTTGACAATCGGAGAAAATATCGTTGATCAAACAAATGTCCTGGGATCCCAGCATCAGATCCTAACTTCTACCTTCCATCATCAGCTCAGCAAGATAAGATGTTGATTACCAGGCAAAATTATCTGAATTGCGTTAGGAAGTATATGAAAAAAATTGTATTTGCCTTTAAAATTTAAGGTTTGCCCTTGATTTCCCTAGGATATCATCATCAGATTCTGACTTGGTACCAATGAGACCACCTCAGGAATGCTTTCGAAAAAAAAAGAATCATCAAAATCCATTCATAATTGACGGAATGATCGAATTTTAGTACAAAGATAGATGTAAAGTAAATAGAGAGTACCTACGTAGTGTATTTTTGGCCAGAGACTCGATTTAGTTCTTAACTAATGGCAATTAATCCAATCACCCTAAATTCAATAAGTGGAAAAAATCTGAACGTATATCCGTCACGCTTTACCGTTCAGCATCAATATTAGTGAGTGCATGGCAGTGGCGCACGTGTCACGACACTAGCTCAGCGGGCCCTCCACTCCACTCCTCTTCAATCTACTAAAAGAAGAAAATTCAAAATCAAATTCAAATTCTTTATTGCGAACTAAGTGTACAGAATTTTGAAGATGTTAACAATAGGTAGGATCTTAGAACTTAGTTGCCTATTAAGGCATTGCAATTTAAATGGTTTATACATAGAAAATAAAAAATTAAGATTATACATGCTCAATACTACAATTTTTACAGTTAACATTCTACTATATTATCATTATTCATGCATCAAACAATTTATATTATATTATACTATTCTTATAATTTATATCACAATCATTTGTTAATTAAATAATTATTTCTCTTCAAGGAATTCTTTTACAGAATAATATGCCTTTTTAATCAGGAAGTCTTTTAGCTTCCTTTGAAAAATACTAATTGAATGTAGGTACCTTATTTTAACATGAACCGAAATATTTTCGTAAATCGAGCGATTCCTCAAAGATCTTAAAATGTGAAACATTAGCAGTCGTAGATAGCAGATAAAGCTGAAACTATGCCTTCTGCTTCCAATAAGTGCTGGAATCAGCCTACGAAGCAAAAACAAATAACCCGAGGTACGATCAGCTCAGAGAGATTGCCTTGGAGACTCCCTTCGAAGGCCTGTTATTCATACGTGTATGAGGTAGAAACAGTGAACCAGTTAATTATAATGAAGTTCTTGTCAGGTGCTAATATGAGGCATTGTAACAAAACTTGAAGATTGAGAGAGAGACACTGAGACACACTGACAGTTTTTTACTCATTATTTTTAAGGGGCTTCAGATATCTAGATCTAGAGTTTTGTTGTTCTTGGATATATCTATCTACTGCTGTCTCACGATGCAAAGCGATCGAGAACATTGACCTTCAATCAACTTCATAATTATGTAACCCATATAAAAAAGCAAAAGAAAAAAATCCTTGTTTTCTCGTAACCATGGGTTCCGTACTCTAGCCTACAATAACAAACCTGACACAATTTTGAAAAAGGTTTCCTTTTCATTTTCCACATCCGAGAGCACGTCAAAAAATAATAGAAACAATTCGCGTCCGTATGCAAGCTGTCAGACGATCGCGTAATGTATCAATCCAGGCGGCGGCGGCTTCATTTCACGGGGCGCGCGTCGCTGTCCCGCGGGCGATGGACGCCGCGCGCCGCAAAGAGTCGCACACTCGCTCGTCACACCGAGACAGCTATTGATTTATTGCTGTGGCGCGAAGTGGACCTCTCGGACATTTATATCAATTTGAGGACCCGCGTCGAATGCCCCGAGGATTGAGCCAGGTACAAATGGGCCACAATTTGCAAGAAAAGAAGCAGATACTTAATTTTTCACTTTCCTAATTAATCTTCCATATCTTCGGCTTATAATCTTCGTGGCTTCGTCGTAAAGTAGGCAAAGTATGCTGATATATTTAGTTACAAAACTTGTCATAACCTGGGGCTGAAAGTTGCGAATAAGAAAAGGAGGCTGTGCTCGACCCCTGTCACTCGGGACGTAAACTGTCACCGTACTTATTACGGATGCATACGTAACGAAGCGAGCGTTTCCCGCGCACATTCGTCACTTGCACGTTAGTGGCGTCACCATTTAGTTGTAACGAATATGTTTAGTAAATGGCCGCTGACCACAGCGTTGTGTCGCAGTAAACTGACAGCTGCTCGTACATTCATGCCGCGCTAAACATTCAGCGTAATGACTGACTAAATTAAATAACTACGAGTTACTGTAGTGCGGTATTATTGCGATAATTTATTCAACTGTTACAGTGGAAGCGGGATAATGTAGCGCAGGACTTTGCCAATGGACTGTTAGTAAAAAAGAGAGTTACTTTGTTAGTTGCAGATAATTTGTGTGAAACTACCACCTGGAACCAACATACCTAAGTATAATGCTTAAAATATTATGCATTAATAAAACTGGTGTAGTTCTTACCACCCAAACGCAGGTCAATGAACCCTCACAACTAACTCAGACCACTTCACTATTTCAATAAGCCTGACAAAAGTGCGGGTCGCACAAAATGACTTCCGAATTCTGGAGCTCCATAAAGAGACAGAAAATTGCTACATGTCGGCTGAAGGGGTGCTTGTCAAGAAATATGTCCTGGAGCCAGAAGGAATTGATTCAATTCCGCGTAATGGCGGCGGAGGTCGTTAGGAGCACTTCACGACTCGCCGCCGGTGGTAAGCAGGGAATTTGTGGCGTGGACAGCAGTGTGCGGTGTCATTTGAATAAACACTTTGTAAGTGAATGTTAGACATTCAATTGAAGATGGGAAAACAATTGAGATTGTGCTGTACGGCAATGCAATGTCTTACTTATTTAGTTTTGAAAAAGATATGGTTTAAGAAACCTATTCATATTGTAGTTTGCCTTACTATTGTTTGTTTCTTTAGACAAGTTGTTTAAATTGTCACGAAAAATGTTTGCTAATATAACAACAGTTTTCAAGCGACAAAAAGCTCACAAGAAGGAAATAAATATAGCCACCGACTACAGCAACAAGCTGGGCAGATGTGTGAACAAATTAACTTTAGATCATTAGATAAACTTATCATCGCGAGTGACCGTTAACAAATAAATCTCTATCAAGTTCAGGTCAGCGGCTCCCTTAACTGCGACCAAAATATAAGGGTCAGTCGGCTTCCTGCAGCCACAGTGCATTAGATAAGTACAGTCAACTGTACTTCATGTTAACTATTCGATGATGACGGCGACTTTATTTCGTAGCGATAAGAACGGTTTTTGTTCAAGTTTGACCACGGTCCTTGGGGTCTACCGTGGTGTCAGTAATCACGGACTAACTATGGCTCTGTTAATAACTGAGATACTGTACGATGGTCGATGTGTTCCGCTCCATTGCGCGCACATGGCGCGTTTCCCCTGGCCTTTGTTGTGGGCCTTGTGGCCGACAAATGCCCTTGCAATTTCTGCATGACAGTGCGGGGTGAAGTTTACTTGCTTTTTGGCGATGTTCAAAATATAAAGATAAATTTAGACAACGACAATGTACACCGTACTCTCGGTGTATATTGTCGTAGCCTACGAGTACCTTCCTTTACAGTGTGGACGTGAAGTAAAAGTGAAGTTTAATTTCAAGGATTTTTATGTTTTTGCCTTTTACGATACGTCACATAAAATCATGAAATTCTGCAAAAAGGCATTTAGTTGGTACTTATTCTTTTATAACGTCATAAAGCTGTGATAAAATAATATCGGCAGGGCTATCTATCTAAATTACGACGTTGCATAATGCCGGCGTGACAAATGACAGTAGCCTGCGGTGTCCATTCCTGCGGTGCAACAAGATCTAATAGACATAGACAATAGACGACGTGGACGCGTGCGACCGGTGCCGGTGATGTTTAGCGCGACATGTGACGTCACTCATATCACGCGACCTAGTTTAACATTCACTATTCAAATATGCACCACTAGTAAGTTGGTTCAGAAGTGCCATTCACACTATGTGAGAAAAGTGGGGCTAAAAGTCGATGTCGCTTGTTAATTCGAGGAAGAGAGGTTTCTTCTTCAAGCACATAATATGTCAAGATCATTCTTACGCAAAACAATCTTCATTAGCATTGTTCGTGATATTTTAGATCAAACCAAATGCCATCATTTCGGCCCACAGTCCGATTTGATTCCGTGCTAGCTAAAGGCCTCTCTTTAGTTCTGCCAATCTTTGGGTACTGTGCCATAAACTACTATGGAATATTATAATGGTCCTTCTGCAAGTTTCGTGCGTGTAAGTGCGTACAACAGTTCCGTGGCTCGCAGCGCGGTATGACGTTTGTTCGCAAACATTCATCTGGCGGGATTACGCGCTCGCCCTAATGCTGAGGTCTCTCATAAACCGCCACAATCGGTCCCGCTGATAAATATGGAGATATTTATATTAATTAAGTGCTTCGCAGTTATTTGCGGGGTTTTATATTAATTAGACCCGCTCTGGCCGCTTAAATGGTTTATTTATAACACCTGGGCAACTCCAAACATCAACTCCAAAAATAAATCTATTCAGGGTCTGTAACCCTGAATAGATTTATTTTTGGAGTTGAGCAACTCGTGGCTTTATAATAACATCCGCACGGTTCGATCTTCAAGGTTAAGCAGAGCTTGCCAAGGTCGGTCAGTGGATGTGTGACCTTCCATTACATATCAGCATTCCTCCAAGCCTCGGAAAGCACGTAAAGCCGTAAGCCCGGCAATCATTTGTACATCTTTGGCAGTCGTCACGGATAGTCGGAAGCCAGAAAATCTGACAGCAGTCTTGCCAAGGCATAGCGAATCACCAGGTTATGAAGGTAAGAAAGGCAATCGCTTCCATCAAAATACTGGTACTCAGCTGCAGCCGGTTAGACTGGACGTCGACCCCAATAGAGTTGGAAAAAAGCAGGCAGATTGATTTTGGAGTTGAACAGGGTAACGTTTATGTCGGTGGGCTTCAAATACTCGTAGTATCACGTCAGTTTAGCCCAAACACAATGAACAGCAACAAAAACCACGTCATTTCACATCTGCAAAAATTGAGCACTGTCTCGGCAACACGACGTGTATTTGCGCGACAAATAGCCGCGACTCGCGACTCGCGCTAACACGGCGCGCTGTATGCCGCACGCGTCCGCCGCGACACGTGACGTGATAGATCGCCGCAAGACGCGCCAAGGAGCTCCACTGAATGACAACTTCTACCAAGACGTGCATCTCGCGCCTGTAGTCAACATAAAAACTAAACTGTATTTTTTTTAGAAAATTGATTTTTTGTAACTTCAGTGAGTTTGTTCAGTTAAGTTGCGTTGTGACTGTTGTGGGTAACCACATAAACTTACTTCTTGGTGTCAGTTCAACAACTGCAGATCTTAGAATCTATGAAAGATATAGCAAACCCCTAACCTTGATAGTGAGCGGACATTATGGCTTTCAGAACTGTAGACATCCAGAGAGTGCTGCAGCATGGCGCACAGCTCATGGGCTTCGAGGGCGCCATTTTTATGCTCACCAATGATAAAGTAAAAACTGGCCAAGTGCGAGTCGGACTCGCGAGCAAAGGGTTCCGAACGAATTTCATTTTTGTAACATATTATTTTAACACTATAGACTTCTTATAGGTTTTCCTGTAATCTTTAGGTAAAGAACTAATATCTGCTTTTTTTTTAAAATTTAGGCCTAGTAGTTTCAGAAATAGGGGAGGAGGCAATCGTAATTTTTAAATGAAATCGTAATTTGTAAATTATCTAAGTTCTTGAAAAGTTCCAAAGCTATCTTATATATTATCATTTAAATTATGAAAACAAATATAATTAAAACCGTCACAATAAGCCTTTTAATTTGATATATCATACGTAGTTACAGCGTGAAAAACTTTAATTTTTAATTTTCTAGTTTTGTCTCAAGAGTGACGGGAGTATTCAAAATTCATTTATTTACGTAACGCGTCCGTGTTTGCGTCACTAAAGTTCATATGTGTACGAAATTCCGAATACCGAATCGGTTTAATAGATTCGGAGAAAATTGGCTAACAGAGACGGACAGACAGACACCCGAGTGATTCTATAAGGGTTCCGTTTCTCACGGATGTTCGGAACCCTTTAAAAGCATTTTTATTTATTTATTTAGTATTTAAATCTATGCAAAAGTATTTAGTAAAAAGTTATCTACCAACCAAGATACCTTAGTAGGTACAACTGATCGTAACTAAGTTGTTCCACTTGACATTCCGCACACACCACGTCGCGGCGCGGGGGGCGACAATCAGACGCGCGCGTCTTTTATTTCTTACATTCATTACACGAGTCCAGCCGAAGCGTGCCGAGTGATCCCGAACCGCTCTGACTGCATGCGTCCACGTTTATTGCTGAACAAGTGTTTCAGTTGACAACAGTCGCTTTGTCATAATGTTCAATGAAGTTGTACTGAGAACAATGTTTATATCGGGAAAAACTAGTGGTTGCCACTCAAACAACGTTCCCGAGTCCCGCTTCCACGCGCAACACTCAGTGCATTGTGTTGTTTATTAATGTAATTTCTGTGACGAGAAATTACTGAGAGATTTCCTGGAAATAAAGTAGAGAAAAATTTCATTGTTACTGAAACGGGAAAACAGTTTTGTAATAAAGCGAATAATATTTCATAAGAAGCACTCACGTTCGCTCTCGCACGTCTAACAGTCGTCGTCAATAGTTTTCGAGAATAATGATATTACTTACATTTTTGTAAAGTTTAATAACGACTAAAGTTAGCATAAACTTTACAACTGTGTTTTTCAAACGTTCGAACTAGTCTGAAATTCAATTGCGTGAATCCCTCACGGATATAAAAAGTCGGTGTGTTTCATCCGGCGTAGCTCGATGACGTGCGACGAGCGCCGCCTGCCCGCGCCCGAGTGTTGGCAGTGCAGAGCAGCGCACGGCAGAGTACAGCACTTGCATAATACAGAGGAAGTGGCTCTACTCTTCACACGCTGCCCGGCACTGACGGGTGGTGCGCTGACGGGTGGTGCGCTGACGGGTGGTGCGCTGACGGGTGGTGCGCTGACGGGTGGTGCCGGTTCGTTGCGATTTCACCAGCAGAATTGATTTACGTAGACATAAGGATTTGTTGAGAGCTAGGAGTTTGTAAAGTGCACCGCTTTTAATTGGCTAGTGTTGAAAAGGTCTAAATCTAAAACTACAGTTTTCCAGTCCTGAGAAAGAAAGAAAGAAAATTGCATTTATTGGCGCAATAAAAAGAAAATCGTAAAGGGATTTGGAACAGGAAAAGGTAGTTGAAGATATAACTTATTAGTTGATAAAATTAAAACTGATACAAATTTTCGACTACTGCAATCAATGTCCCTCAACCTTCGCTTACAATTTGGAACCCTTATGATGTGAGCGGTCCGTTTATACAATATACCGATTTTTTCTACCTATTTGTGTTCTTGTATCCAGTACAATGCGTCCGCTCCGCACTCGGCACGCGACATGAGGCGAGGTCGCGGCGAGTGCACGTTATTAATGAGCCACGAGTCGCGCGTTTTTATTACGAGTACGTCTTAATGCCACCCCCCGTAGCCCTGCAAACCCCGCAAGCGCCTTACCGCGAGATTTATGGACCGCGAGTAGTGGCGTGTTTGTTTGCGAGCGGCCGAGCTGCACCGTGCTACAGGGGCTAAGTGATTCAGATACCGCACTTATTCGCGTGGCCGGGGATTTCTCTGTCGACAGTTTTACAAGCTTCTTGTTTAATGAAACTTCCTTCTTTGTACACAATGGGAGTACCTGATTGTTTCTTTTGTTTGCGTTGGTTCCTTTAAACTGATGCAATCGTACCCTGATTTATTTAAAATGCCTGCTCATACAAGTATATGCTCTGTTTAGGCTTATTAACTGTTTTATTTTTATTTAGTTTTCTTCCATATTTTAGAATTACGAAAACTTAACTCTTAATTAACAAAAACGCCTTGAACAGAATGAACCTTGCCTTAGGCCAGGACTTAGTATATGTATCACATAGTAGGTGTCAGTGACTGCACATGAGCTGATCGAGAGGCACCAGAGACGTACAGCTGAGAGGTGTAGTATCGCGTGCAGTGTTCTAACTTCGTACGACACTCGACACCTAGCCGTCTGAAAGTAACGTGGTAACAATGCCTGTGAGGTAATATTATCTCAAACTCTCGTTAATTATTATTTATACAACACTCAATAGTCATCCATTCCCTATAGAAAGGACACAAAGATCATCAGAAGATCAAACAACTTACAATAAACACACTTAGTGTGTTTAATGAAAAACCCTACTAAACTATAATTACCCTATATCCCACTTGAAGCAAAAATAAAATCTATTTTCTCCACCTCACGAAAACCCATCAGCTATAATTTCCCTCATCTAAAACGCGACATGGTAAATTATCCAATATGCGCCATAATATTTTCTCCACGCTGATCGGAAAATGGAAAGAAAATGTTGAGCTGCTCGCTCACATTCAATTAAAGGGATCGGGTTAACTTACCCCGCTCTCCCCTCGCCCCACTTGACTGTGTGTGTACGAGCAGAGAGAGCTGGGGAGCATGCACTATGACAACAGTTGTTATTGTGCGCGTACGAGGGCTGTTCATTTGTTCTAATTGGCATTATGAGGAGCATCGGCAGGGTTTTGTTTAAGAATCGCAAGTTGTCATTATTGACAACGATTCGAAATTCAAACACTTTGTCTGCGTGCTGTACTCATTTGTTTGTAATTAGTATTGCTGAGGTTTTGTTGACTTCATTCGTTTCTTGATAGGTCCCGGTGGGTCTTGGGTCGCGGGGCGGGGAGTTTTGTTTGTGACTGACATGGACATGTGGCGTAGCATTACGGGCGAGATGAGAATGTATTACTATTCCTTCAGTTGTAATGTCATGTTATGTATTTAAACACGTTTGACTGGCCGTTGATATTGACAGACTTACAACCTTGGTCTTTATTAAAGATACAACTAAACTGATATAAACTCATTCAAAAAACTTGTCCAACTCATCAAATTTGATCTGTAACTGATTATGATCAGTTCCAGAATTTTTCTACAATTTCAAACAAAGTGGGTTTTTCCACAAACCACAAATAAAAACAGTATCAATTGCTAGCGATCCCCCAAACACTTACAAACGTTAGCTTTTAATAAGAACGTAAGCCTCTGAGTAATGTTTACAATTATTTGTAATAATTTTTATAAGAGGAGCAATAAGAAATCGTTTACGCCGTAGCTACGTAGGGCGGAGGTTGTTTGTGCAATAAATCGTGCGCGTTGCGTGCCGCCCGCCCAGCGCGGTGAGGCTTTACTTAATGTTCCTATGTAGATGTTGTAATATTGGCCGGCTATAGGAAGCTGTATATTTTCTATCTTACTTTGGACCGATTAGATACTTACGTACTTATTATGTGATTATTAAATTCCCGCATGGATAAAAATGTACTCGTGCATGTATCATAGATGTTGAAATAGTTAGGTGTAGGTATTTTTCATGAAATATTAGCAGCTTAATAAAGATTGTGAATTATATAACTGGCCAAAGAGAAGTTTGTTTCTTCTACCGTCATCCAGAGCGGCATTTTGAATACTGATTTAATTTCTATTAAAGACGTCGCCTTACTTTTGTACAAGATAGTTTACTTCCCTAATACACTTAAACATTTTGTCTTAAGAGACGCCCCGTAGCGCGTAGCTCGTAGCGACCCAAGACTCAGTTAATTTGAGTCCCCACTAATCGTGACGGAGCCCGCTACGTAATCCGGTGCTACGAAATCTACGGCGCTACGAGCTACGAGGCTACGCGCTACGAAGCTACGAGGCTACGAGCGCTACAGCTCTACGGCGCTACGACAGTTACCTACTCAAGGGCCTTTTTTGCTGATACGGAGAATAAAATGAGTTGGTCGATTGGAAAATTGGATGTGTTTTTCTACGCAGGTATTTTGATAGTCGTTTGGAGTGTGTAGTAATGAGTTAAAGTGATAGCGTTTACTGTTTCGTGAAAAATATGAATAAAAGTAGAGAAACTTGTAAATCTTCGTTTATAATCTGCGTCGCCGTGATTCTCTTAGGGAACTTTTTAAAAAGATTAATATTATGACAGTCCCTTGCCAATTCATTTATGAAAATATTATGTATGTGCGGAAAAACCGACATCTTTTTAGTAAAATTAGTGATAGACATAATTTTAATACTAGAAATAAAGACAAATTAGATCAACCATTTTTTAGATTAGCTAAAGTCCACACTTCTTTCATGGGGTATTGTGTTAAATGTTACAACAAAATACCTTCTGACATATTAGAACTAAATGAAAGAAAATTTAAAACTCATGTTAAAAGTACACTTTGTGAACAAGCATATTACAAATTAGAAGATTACATTCAGGATAAGAATGCTTGGAAACATGCTGGTCCTGCTCCATAGGACAATCAAGGGTGNAATAGAGCCCTTGGTTTACTTAGTTCATACTTGATGGGCAGACAGGTTAAAGTTCAGATAAACGGTGTAAACTCAATAGGGTCGGAAACGACAATGGGCGTTCCTCAGGGTTCAATATTGGGTCCATTCCTTTTTTTAGTTTACATAAATGATTTGCCCCAATTACTTAAAAATCAACCAAAGATGGTGTTATTTGCGGATGACACATCATTAATATTTAAAATAGACCGACGTTCACAAAATCTTGACGACGTCAATAGCTCTATTCATCAGGTCCAAAATTGGTTTACGGCAAACAACTTGGTTTTAAATAAAAAAAAAACTAAATGTATTAGATTTTCTTTACCAAATGTTAAAAGTAGCGAATGTGACATCATATTGAATGGAGAAAAACTGGAGTTCATTAATCAGACGGTTTTCCTAGGTATCACATTGGACGAGAAATTACAATGGGGGCCTCATATAACATCTCTTGCGGGTCGTCTAAGCTCAGCCGCGTATGCTGTTAGAAAGATAAGACAGTTAACAGACGTAGAAACCGCACGTTTGGTCTACTTTAGTTACTTTCACAGCATTATGTCGTACGGTATTTTGCTGTGGGGTCGGGCTGCTGACATTGAATCCATATTTATTTTACAAAAGAGAGCTGTCAGAGCCGTTTATAATCTGCGTCGCCGTGATTCTCTTAGGGAACTTTTTAAAAAGATTAATATTATGACAGTCCCTTGCCAATTCATTTATGAAAATATTATGTATGTGCGGAAAAACCGACATCTTTTTAGTAAAATTAGTGATAGACATAATTTTAATACTAGAAATAAAGACAAATTAGATCAACCATTTTTTAGATTAGCTAAAGTCCACACTTCTTTCATGGGGTATTGTGTTAAATGTTACAACAAAATACCTTCTGACATATTAGAACTAAATGAAAGAAAATTTAAAACTCATGTTAAAAGTACACTTTGTGAACAAGCATATTACAAATTAGAAGATTACATTCAGGATAAGAATGCTTGGAAACATGCTGGTCCTGCTCCATAGGACAATCAAGGGTGAAGGTCAAACTGGTTGATTAATGTATTAACTTTATAGATATACTGTTTCTTTTTTTGTGTTTTTATTTTTCTGTTGACTCACACACTGTTGTTTAATTAATGGTTCCAATGTTTGTAAATATGTGAGTACAATTTACCTAAATTTCTTTAGGAAATTAATAAGTTTACCTCTGCTGGTGATACTTTGTTCTTTAAGTAGCATACTCTGGGTGCATCGTCCTCACATAATATTAAATTAATTTTTGTATACTAAATTTTGTAAAATCATTATTTGAAAAGAGTAACTATGGAGTTTCTTGTCCGTTCTTCTCCATAAGAATCTACCTTTCCGAATGGACAGTATAGTCACTTTATTAATGTAAAATTGTTATTTTACTGAACTGTAAACGATAACGTTCAAAAGTGCCGTTTAATGGCCTAATTGAAATAAACGTTTTGACTTTTGACTTTTTTGACTTTCTTCTAATACTTTACTTATAGTACCGTGGTTACAGTTACAGTTTTATTCGAGTCCTAAGAAAGAACGCAAGTTTTACAGTTAAAATGTGCATAATAACTTACATAAAGAGTAATTAATAGCAAAAAAAACACTAGTAAAAACTTCTTAAAAATTATCTAAATTGAGGCTGTTCGACAAACGAAGTTTCTGTACCGCTGCGTCACGACCAATAACATTGTTATACTCCTTGAATAGCAATAAAGGAGTAAAGTAAACAGGCGCCCATGGGAAACCGGACAAGTGCGAGTCGGACTCGCGCACTCCAGGTTCCATACATAATTAATCTTCGTCTTGACTGCAATGAGCGAGATTATAGGTTCCATTTCCGGTTCGAGTAAAGAATTACTGGATTTTTAATATGAATATTCCTAGTGGCAGCCCGGAGTCCAGATTTGAACGCGGTCGATTGCGATCTTATTTTTATTTATTGTACACCTACCACAGTGTAGTCTTTATAACCCAAAGGTTGACTGGTAGAGAATGCCTTGATGCATTAAGTCCGCCCATGTATATAATTATAAATAAATAAATAAATAAATAGTGGGCGCGACCCCATTCCATTGGACTTCAACGTTAAGAAATATGGTTGTACCTACGAACAGATGCTGTTGAGTTTACTCTTTGGACCGTAATAATACTTGTTTAGCAATTGCTATAAGTAGTAGAAGGCATGCGGCGAAGCTTTCCCCGGAGTGGGAGATTTCAGGGTGACAAAAAAATTTAAATCCGCATTTTGTGAACATTTCTATTGACAACCTATAACAGCTAAAAAAATACAAGCCTTTAACAAACAGACGGGTAAGGTTTTGTTATATTGGCATCCTTTAGGTCCGGAACCCTAAAAACACATCTTGTGAGTCTGGGGCGTGGACGACGCTCATTTACATATCAAAGCGGCGACGCGCGTTAACTTAATGCCCTCCGCAGAGCATCGCACGACTCCGACGAGCTCGTACGAGTACGTACGAGCTCGTAAGAGTTCGTACCGAGACGTACGACGGGCATTGTGCCCCATTACAACTTATCTACACTTTTTTCTTTCGGTGTATCTTTCCGAAGATTGTTAGAGATAGTGACTACTTTCTTGAAATCCCCAAATATTTTTTTTTTTTTTTCAAAATTCAAAAGTCATTTATTCAAATTAGGCTGAGTGCCAGCACTTTTTGAACGTCAAAGTTCTACATAAAGACAGTCCCCCAAAACGCCCGCCCGTCAATTCAATTCAATTTAAAATCTAAAGCTTGTAAAAAGTAATGACTTGTTGCAAGCTTTACAGCTCAACAGTAATGTGTTATAGTAGTAACGTCTGCTTGGGCATCCGAGCCGGATATGCAAGTTGATGTTCACATAGAATAATGTAAGAAGGCAGCTCCGCTACGTCCTCGAGCGGCTGCTCGCGACCATTGTGTGTCCTCGACGAGCCGTCCTGCATTCCCGCCCGATACCCCAGAAACACGAGATTTATTGCGACGAGTTATTACATGCTTCTTATCAACACACGGCCCAGAAGAACCGTGTCACACGTACACGACGTACAAAGTGCTCATACTTTTACTTCTCATGAATGGCGAGATGAGAACCTTTTTGTGTGAAACTCATAATGTACGTCGCGCAGGACCGTCGCACTTGGCGACAGATTGTAGCCGGCACGAGCGACACATTGTCGCGCGGTGACCTGCGAACTGTGTCGTGACGTCATCGCGCTCGCACGCACCCCAATCGTCTGTGTCATCCGAAGAATGCAATCTCGAGAGCCAAGGACAACTGAAAGTTATATTAGAAAATGTTTCCTTCAAGTGCGCTGAACCGGAATTACTGATGAATTTATCTGATGAAGGAGGTTTCAGCTTCGATGATCTTCCTTCGCTCGCGGTCACGTAATTGGTTTAGTTTGTGCTCAGATTTGTTATAGATTTAATAGCCACCACGAGAGCTTAAACTGCAACTATTTTGCTGTTTCCTTTGTGTTCACGGGTTAGGAACGCAGGAAAGTCTTGTAGAAAATCGCATGAATCAGAATAAAAAAATAACAAATGAAACTCTCAACACTATAGTTAGTGTTGAGAGTTTCATTTGTTATTTTTTTACTACTCCTTCAGCCCATCCGTCTTCGTTCAGTTGTCTCGTAGATATTGTTGTCAGCGATAAGACCGCCACTGTAAGAATTAAGTTTGGGACAAAAAGACGTGCAACTATTTTTGATGTACAATAAAGTGTAGTGAATGTTTATATATGAGTACATTTAAACAAACATAGTTTACAACCGTTCTTACTATCCACATGCCAGCTATATAATTATAAATATCAATAAGTACGCCGACATACATTACACATGTTCCAGTAGCTCGCACTCGCAGTTAAAACACAATGCTCCACACTCCGGCTCGACTGCGCGCGATGCGGCCTGTTTCCGCGGCCCGTTGTGCGGCCCACTAATGAACCTCCCCGGGCCTCACGCGGTTGTTAAAAATTTTCGGTTACCGAGCATTGGACGTAAAGCAAATTTTAGCAAAAGGTTCACGTATGAAGACCGAAAAAACGAGATGTAACTGAAGTCACTGTGTTATGAGTTGATCAAAATAAAATTTAAAACCGATAGCCAAGTATCTACTACAGAAAGATGGTGAACAAACAAGCCCAATTGCAGCCACTTCACGACACTCCGTGGTCCTTTTGCACACACGAGGCGGCGCTAGTGTCACCGCACTCAACGATTTAGCAACACACCAAACTTTTTAATGAACTCTTTTGGCAAACTTTGATATGAATACCGCTATACCAGGATACCGCAGTACCGGTACCAAAGCACCGCAGTACCGGGATACCGGGAGGATTGAGACCTGGATTTTCATAATCCTTGCAAATTCATCAAGTTGCGCGCCCTTGTGCGTGGGATTTATTCACGATCGGCATATTCAATTTGTATGATCCTCTGCTGCTCGCACAAGAGAAGCAAAAACTTAGTTTGTTATAACTTGAGCGTGTGTTCAGTGCTCGTCTTACATTCAATACAATTGTACTTTTCAGTCACAATGGGAACTTTATCTGGAATTCATGAAAGTTTGTGTATTTCATACCCATTGTGAGATTTATTTTAGGAATCTTCATACTTACCGAGAGCAAAGGAACTTAAAAATACTTACGTAATAAACTTAATCTTGCTAAGTTTTATTTTATGGAGAGGATAGAAGATGACAACGCACATCTACGTATACGCTCAGTTATTACAAGTATTCATTGGGCTTTGTGTTGTTAAAGTTTTTCCATCTGGAATTTCTCAGTAATAGCTGTCCGGGGTCTGAATTTGTGCTTTTTTTATGGTAATGGGTTCGTCCCATGACTTGCAACCAAAAACATAGCCGGCGAGACGTGAGTATATTTTATGTGCTCCTCTGCCTAACCCTCCGGGAACACGGGCGAGATGTTTAGTTTATTAACCCGCCGCTTGCGTCACATCTACCAAACTGGACATATTATAAGCCTGTGATATCACGCCAGCCATTAATATTGAACCAAGGGCCAATAAAATTCTACTAACTTTGAAGCAACGTTTGTAATTGCATCTCATTCGCAATCTGTCAAAAAGGCCTCAATTTCCATACATGTTTGACAGATTGCGACAGACATGCGAACGTTGCTTAAAAATTAGTAGAATTGGCGCTCTGATTGCTACAACATGTATAATATGCCATCTTTACATAGTCTTAAACAAAGTCGCTTCCCGCCTGTACGCTTAAATCTTTAAACTCCGCAACGGATTTTAATGCAGTTTTCATCAGATTCAAGGAAGGTTACATGTATAATTAATTCGTTAAGGTTATGTGTAAAATGTGACAATGATTATTGAAGAGGTCGGAAAAAAATCCTTGAAAAATTCCTTGCATTGCCGTCTACACCACTTAATTTGGATGATATCTTAGGAGATATCTCAAAATTAAAGTAAGTCGCGCAACCAAATAATTATATATTTTCATGTTTTTCTGAGATGGGATTGCTGTTGACTCTAGTGAAGGTCATAGATGACAGAGACAAAGTCGACGATGGAGCGAGCTTACCCAGAAGAAGCCTTTTCACTCTATTTTTGAAGAGATTAGGATTGTATGCGTTCGGATACACAGACGCAGGCAGAGAGTTCCACTTCTCTGCTGTGCGCATTATAAAAGACATTTGGAATAGCAACAAGGCAGGGATGATAACTTGCAGTGCGTCTAGATGTCCGATGGTAGAAAGGGGCCGGTAGGATGAGGTCGTGGAGTTCCTGGACACTCTCCCCGAAGTACAATCTGTTAAAGACCGACAAGCAGGCAAACTTGCGGTGATGAGCCAAGCTGTGAAGCTTGGCATCAACCATATTTTTCATGAAACCAGCGCGAACGGCGGCTGGCGCGGCAATGGCTTTGATTCTGGTAATTAGATGTTTACTGTGATGGTTTTGGCTAAATAAAAATTTGCACCGATGCGAAGTCGGGGTGGGTTGCTAGTTGAAAGTAACCTATTTACTTACAAGGCGCTGTTGCTACAACGACAAAATTTTCCAGCGCTCGTCCCCCGTCAGCGGCCGTTTACAAGCGTTTACCTTCAAAACTAATATCACTCGGCGGCACTCGCGTCGCTTCACATTGCAAGACAAGCGTCCCGGGTCACCTGCGATCGGGCTTGAAACGTCTTCCCAACAGACTTACAAGTAACAGCTATAGCTACACAACTTTAATCTGACCACCATTTGATCCTACTCAAAAAACGGGTTCTAGAGCAATTTAAAAATTACTCAAATAAAGAAGCACCTGAGGGCCTAGAACGAATGTTTTGACGTATAGTATCATTATAGTATCGTTAACGCAAGTGAATTTTGAACATAAAAACTACAACTTCATATTACTTTGGTTTAATTTAATTATGCGACATACACAACTTGTATTATACAAAAATATAAATATAGTGTCCAATTCAAATGAATATAATATGCAAAATTAATATTATAGTGATAGTAACATTTTAAGTTACGTTACTATGCCTCAAAAACATTCGTGCTAGTCCCTCAGTTGTAGCATACTTTTTCTTTTGTAAATATGCACGATTATGCGTGGGTTGCGTTTAAATTTGTCAAGCTATAACAAGCTTAAAATATCTCCGCCTTAAAGTCTTGGTTCAGCCTGTTTGTACTGGAGGCAATGCGATTTGACGACGCCTTATTTGATTACGAGCAGCGTCACAGAACTGGAGCCGACAGCATCACCGGGGTTGACGCTAATTCTCAGCTCGGTTGATGTTCTCGTTATGTAATGTACGAGTGCTTGGTGTTGGGTTGCGCGGTAAGTAGGCCACGAGCTACTCTGTTCAATTGTCAAGTTACCTTGTTTAAGTGGTAATGTGATGTTCAACGTAACCTAAAACGTACTTGTCGAATTCTGTAACATTAGGTTAGCAACGCACTTAAAAATTATTTGCGTTACATATGTGTGTCAAGTTTGGATGGTCAACTTGGTATGCATGCGATCGTATTCTGTACGTAACGTAATGTAACATGCTCTCCCGCTGTTGACTCGCTCTGAACCAACATGCATCTGCAAACAGCGAGCACACGACGTCATCCGCATTCCGAAACAATTACACGAACAAACAGATCTGGTCGAGACGTCGACTGAGGCTACACAAACGTCTTGTCAATGCAGTACAGTGGACCGCACGTCAATGATAACACTTTGACTGAGAGCTGATCTAGAGTTGTGCGGAATTTCAAAGGAATAAGAGGCCAGTTTATACTGGTTTTATTGTTTGGTGGCCTACTGTACGATGTGCAAGCACTGAACGCAATGAAGCAGTCGCGACTAAACGATCCCGAGGGTTTGCTCACACAATCCATCTCCTGTAGTTAGCACAATTACAAGACATTCGACCGTCCGGCAGGGCTAGAGGGAGGGGGTCTCACGACACACAGAGAATTATTAAGCAGCGTCTCACGAGTGTCTTGCAGACCGGAGTTGCGGAGGTAGCCGGAGACGCGCCGGATTCCGTGCGTTATTGAAACCGAATTGAATCATGAATAATATTTATGCGATCCGTATCTGGACTGTAACGAGCTCTTAGTGTCGGCGTCGTATAGACTGTTGTCTGATAGTTCGGCTCTTCATTGACCTTTATATATGCAGGTAAAGACTAAAGAGATTCATACTGAGATCATTGATATTGTGAAATGTTTAGCGCTGATCAGATTTGGCTTGGGTATTCCAATAATTCATAATGCATTCTTTTTACAATGGGAAGCATCGGCAAGACCAGCAAAGAAATAAGTGAGAGATATTTGGACGATATCATGAGGGCTAGTTCGAGACGCGAGAAGAATGTCTAGAAGGACTTAGGGAGGCCTTGGCCCAGCAATGGGATAGCAAAGGCTAAATAAATAAAATACATTCTGTAAAACTACAAGCATCCCTACGAATCCGCAGCTAATGAAGAGTAAAAAATTCGTCAGCGGAATGTAAAAGACTGTCGCATCAGAATAAGCTCCGCGTCGAAATGCACAAGACTGAGAAAATAAAGACGGCACAAGAGTTGCCGCGGGCGACGAGGCCGCAGCCAAACACAATCAGTGCCGCACAGGAACCTCCGCAGTTATAATGAGCTAGTTAGTGCTGTAAGCATTTTGTCTTTTTAAATCCTGGAGAATGGCAATTTCCGGAGCTAGGTAAAAGCGTACCTATATATGTGCAGGCGTACCAAGTCATATAGTTAGTTACGAAACTCGTGCTTTTTCTTTCTACCCTGGTCACATCATTTTGGATTCGGGTCTTCTAACTTTGAGTTTTTCAGTATTTATTTATTTAGCTTTAATTACTCTCTGCACTTAAAGTAAGTAACAACACGTACAGAGAGTCATAATCTTATTATAAATTAGATTCTGCAAAACTTTAAAAGTTACACACATTAAAAATTAACAATAACAATACAGAATAACAAATAATTTTGATAACATTAATAAAATCAAATAATTGATTGATGGGAATAATAAAGTATAATAATAATTTAATAATAAAAAAAATATAATAATTTATGTGAATCATAAATACATTCAAAACTAAAACAATCTTTTCATGTCTTAAGGACTACGCACGTCGAAGTGGAATATGTCCACATCCGGATGCTGAGCAGTCGGTGTATTAACAAAGACACCGCCTGATTTGTTGCCGCGTATTGTACGGTACTAGTATTGGGTTTTCTGTACTGGTAATTTCGCTTGCATACGATCTTTCTTTATTGGATCAACTCTGCAGACCGATGACCTCCGAACCTCTTCATGATCCTCACTACGTCTCTTGACATGTGGCTTTTTAGAAGGCCATCTATAAGTACTTCTCAAAGATTATACAAACTTAGTGAAACTTTTCATATACTGTCTTGATACATTGGAAGAGTAGTGTTGAGATATGGCACTTCGTGAACGTATAACACGCTCCTCAAATCATCATCGACAGTCAATTGTACCGTTACATCGTCCTCACCGTTTGTGTGACATATAATGATGTACAATACTATCTCACAATTGCCAACAGACAATTCGATATTACATTTTGCTACATAACATAATAATAATATACCTAGCTAATAATATCTCGAAAGAAAAGGAAACGTAATCTCAGCTGATAATAGATGATTGAAAGATCGGAGGAAAAGATTGCTTATTACGAGTACGTAGTGAGCAGCGAAACAATAAATAATTTCCTGCAGATGGGAATATAAGCGAGGCGGTTCGGTTGCAGTGAGCGTCGCGCGGCTCATCCCATAGAAGAGGACTTAAAGATGATCAATGTGGCATGCCAAGCAAAACAATCAAAAACGTACCTAAACCAAGTTACTGTAGGTACTGAAACATTAATTATAAATTTCATATTTGAATCTGTGTTCCCTGATTGTTACAACCTGAAGGTATTTAAATCAACAGTTATTCACTTTTTATTTAAATACCCTCAAGTTACTTCTAGGTCACATCTTCATTTTCCACCGGGTGTTTTTATTTCTTTTTTGGATAAAACTTTATTACGACCAGCAATCCTTTTAATATGCACATTAGTTACAAGGATTTTCTCAGCAGTAGAGTAGTAGTTTAATAGCGATAGTTAAATATTTCGATTTAAATACCGGATTTTGAAAGCGTTATATTGATTCGTATCATACATCGCACGCCAGGTAAGTGCGAGCGTGCTACCCGGACGCAGCGCGTATTGAAACTCTCGACACGTTTACTTTTTATTTGTATTTTTTCGTTAGCAGTCAATTTGAACGCGGATAGATTCGCTGTAATGCAATAAAAATACACGTTTGGAAATACTGCTTACAAATAGGTCAGCGCTCCCTATGGCGTACCATCTATGGCTCCCAGTGCGTACAGCTATTTAACGTAACGATTACATGTGACTGTCCGGATCATAGGTACTGTATTCACAAACGTATCAAGTCAATCACAGTAACTTCAATAATCTTGCAAATGTGATTTTGTGTAATTAAAAACTATTTTCTCAGATTTATTCCAAGGTAACATGATCCCGAGATATCCTATTCCAGGACATCCACATGTCAAAAAAATCCATCAATTTTCCGAGCGCGTGTTGCTAAAAGCACAATAGGTGTATGTACATCATACGTGCTGCTTCAGAGTACAATATGCTTTACTTAGAACTTGGTAATTACAGAGCATAATCTAACTCGCGAACGCGGAAATTGGTAGCTTCTCAGAAACACTTCAACAATAAATACGGGCTGCATTCAATCCCGCGCTCACTTACACTAGCGCTAACTAACAAGTGAGCAGTACTACCAAGTGCGTCCCTACTTGTAACGTTACACAATTGCGATGGAAATCTAAAAACAAGGGCACGTCGAGTGGATCACCTTGTGCCGCTTGAATAATGTAAAGTTAAGAACAAACAAAGCTGATTTATTATTTAGTTGATATTAAGCGATATTACGAGCCCCCCCCCCCCCCCCCCCC